>OX451739.1:983037043-983637043 GCA_948472305.1 Vicia faba
GATATACAAAAGAGATTTTCTTATATAATCAATCGCTTACACACTCTTGGTCTGTTACTCCCAATATTGTTGCTACTAACAAAATTTTAAGATGTTTTAATAGGGAATGGAAGCCTAAAGTTACAGCAATCAAGGAAGCAAACAATCTAGCTACACTGCATATAACAACACTGTTTGGAAAGCTTCAAGCAGTGAGCAAGAGTCTATAAATCTCAATAAGCATGAGAAAAAGGAAAAGAAGGAAAAACCAAAAGACAGGAAAAAGAAGTCTATTGCATTACATGCTTCAAGCTCAAAGTCCTCACCAATAACTCTTTGCGTGAGTGATTCTAGTGATGAAGATGAAAGCTCAGTGAAGACATGGGTTGTTGTGAGAAAATATCACAGATATCTCCGAAAGAATGAAGTCTAACACTCAGACAAAAATCTCATCAATTATAGAAACCAATAAAACCTTCAAGATAAGATGAAGGTAAGAAATATAAATGAAGAAGATCATGTTTCAACTGCGAAAACCCGGCACTATAAACCGGAATGCTCGTTGCTCAAGAAAGACAAAGGAAAGAACAAATTTCAAAAGAGACCTAACAAAGTTAGAAGAGCATACATTGCTTGGGATAGTGATAGTGAATCCTCAAGCAAAAGTGACTCTAGTGATGAAGAAGAAACGGTCAACCTTTGTCTCATGGCTCATCGAAAGAAGAAAAGCAATGTAAGTCACTCTAAATATAATCACATTGATAAAATGTCTCACATAGAATTGCAAAGAGCTTTTGATACTCTACAAAATGAGGCTAAGGAAGCTTTTAAACGATTAGCCTCAAATAAGAAAAACAATTCGCACCTTGAGCATAAAGTGTCCAAATCCCAAAAAGAATTGGAAGCTCTCAAGGCATCCATGGTAAAGAAAATCATAACTAATTGAAAAGATGATAAGCTTTCTTGGCATGATTGGGCTGGATATGAAACTTGCTATATTTGGCAAAAAGAAGTAAAAACTCTTAAAGCCAAACTTGACAAGGCTTTACAACCCAAAATTACTTTTAGTATTGATAGATCTAGTTTCAGAAGTAGTATGATCAATCCATATCAAAATCACACTTATGAAATAAAAGATCCTCCAAGCAAAAGTAACTTGCCCAAAACTCTAACATGTTTATATTGTTGCAAAAGGGGACACACCATTAACAAATGTCGATTTAGGAGATTTTTGGTTCCTTAAGGCATTTTCAAATGGTCGCCAAAACGAAACTCAAGTATCATTCACACACAAGGACCCAATAAAAATTGGGTACCTGCTTCCCTTGTTTAAACTTGTAGGTGGAATGTCTTGAGACTATGGAGAAAAGATGGTTTCTCGATAGTGGGTGCTCAAGACATATGACGGACGACATCTCCCTATTTTTTGATTTTGTGGCGAAAAAGAAAGGATTTGTTATCTATGGAGACAATAACAAGGGAGCAATACTCGGTAAAGATAGTGTAGGTAATCCCTCTTCTACTACTATCTCAGATGCCCTATTAGTTGATGGTCTTAAACACAATCTTATTAGCATTAGTCAATCATGTGACAAAGGATATAATGTATCGTTTTCAAAAGGTTGTTGCATAATCGAACACAATGATAAGAAAGATGATGTGTTCAAAGGCTTGAGGGTAAACAATGTATACATGCTTGACTTGAATAATGTATCTCTAACTGGAACTAAATGTCTTATCACTTTAAATGAGGATTCATGGTTGTGGCATAGATGTCTAGCTCATTTGAATTTTGATTTGTTAAATAAAGTTGTCTCAAAAGATTTAGTAGTCGGTTTACCAAAACTAAAATTTTCCAAGGATCATTTATGTGATGCTTGCCAAATGGGGAAGCAAACTATAATCTTGTTTAAATCTAAAAACATTGTTTCCACAACGAGACCTCTCGAACTTCTTCATATGGATCTTTTTAGACCATCTAGAATTAAAAGTCTAGGTGGTAACTACTATGGATTCGTTATTGTAGATGACTACTCAAGATTTTGTTGGAAAGTTTTCTTGGCAAATCAAAGTGACACCTTTCCGGCTTTTGAAAAAATTTTCAAGCTTTCTCAAAACAAATTGAACACTAGCATAGTTACTATTCGAAGCGATCACGATGGTGAATTTGAGAATGATCTCTTTGATAAATTTTGTGAAAAATATGGTATTGATCATAATTTTTCTGCTCCACGTATTCCTCAACAAAATGGAGTGGTAGAACGTAAAAACTGTATTTTAGAAGAACTCGAAAGAACTATGATCAATGAACACCGTCTTCCAAAGAACTTTTGGGCTGATGCCATCAACACGACATGTTATGTTTTGAATAGGGTTCTAATACGTCCTATTTTAAAAAAAACTCCCTGTGAAATTTTGAAAGGAAGAAATCCAAATATTTCTCATCTTCACGTCTCCGGATGTAAATGCTTTGTGTTAAATAATGGTAAAGAAAATTTAGGTAAATTTGATTCAAAAGCTGACGAAGGTATCTTTCTCAGATACTCTCAATCAAGCAAAGCCTATAGAGTATTTAATAAAAGGTTACATATAGTTGAAGAGTTTGTACATGTTTCCTTTGATGAACCCGATCCAAAATTAGTCGGAAAGGGTAGTGTTTATGATGGTGGAGGTGTATCTCTGGAAAGCATATTATAAGATCCCAAAGAAAAAGACTCGGAATATACTAAAATTGAAGAAGAGTTGGATCAAGTATCTGAAGAAAGAGAGGAAGATCATCTTAGAAATAAAAATGATCTTCCTTTGGAATGGAAAACCTCTAAGGATCATCCCATCGACAACATCCTAGGAGATATATCAAAGGGAGTAACAACTCGCTCTAAGTTAAGTAACTTTTGTTATCATTTTGCTTTCGTCTCTCAAATTGAACCCATAAACTCTAAATATGACTTACTCGATGAACATTGGTTTTTAGCCATGCAAAAGGAACTAAATCAGTTTAAAAGAAATGAGGTTTGGGACCTTGTCCCCCCTCCGCGAGATCATCGAGTTATTGGAACTAAATGGGTTTTTAGGAACAAATTAGAAGAAAATGGAATTATAACTTGCAACAAAGATAGACTTATCGCCCAAGGGTATAACCAAGAGGAAGGCATAGATTATGAGGAAACTTATGCTCCAGTGGCCCGACTCGAGGCTATACGCCTTTTGCTTGCATATGCATGCTCGCAAAACTTCAAATTATTCCAAATGGATGTAAAAAGTGCCTTCTTAAATGGATATATTAATGAAGAGGTTTATGTGTCTCAACCTCCAGGTTTTGAGAATTTTGAAAATCCTAACTATGTTTACAAACTTAAGCATGCGCTATATGGTCTTAAACAAACCCCTAGGGCTTGGTACGAACGTCTTAGCAAATTCTTATTAGATCAAGGATTCTCAAGAGGAAAGGTTGACACAGCCCTTTTTATTAAGCATGAAGGAAAGAATTTTATTTTAGTTCAACTTTATGTAGGTGACATTATTTTTTATTCTTTTAACGCATCTTTGGTCAAGAAATTCTCTAAGATGATGCAGGGAGAATTTGAGATGAGCATGATGGGAGAGTTAAACTACTTTCTTGTACTTCAAATCAAGCAATTACATGATGGAACTTTCATGAGTCAAACCAAATATTGTCTTGACCTACTCAAGCGATTTGACATGGCAAACTCTAAAGCTATCGATACTCTTATTCCTACCGCCATGAACTTAGACCGTGATGATAATGGTAAGCCCGTCAATATAAAAAGGTATAGAGGTATGATTGGTTCCCTTCTTTATCTTGCGGCCTCTCGTCCAGATATTATGTTTAGTGTTTGCATGTGTGCTCGGTTTCAATCATGTCCTAAGGAGTCACATTTAAAAGTCGTAAAGCGCATACTTAGGTACCTTAGTGGTACTACTAAGTATGGACTTTGGTACTCAAAGGGTAGTGATTGTTCTTTAGTTGGCTATTCCGATTCTGACTTTTCCGGTTGCAAATTGGATAGGAAAAGAACTAGTGGTACTTGTCATTTATTTTCAAATTCTTTGGTAAGTTGGCATAGCAAAAAGCAAGTTTCAGTTGCATTGTCAACCGCCAAAGCGGAATACGTTACAGCCAGTAATTATTGTGCCCAAATCTTGTGGCTCAAACAATAATTACTTGACTTCAATGTCGAACTTGATCACATTCCTATTTTCTGTGACAATACAAGTTCCATCAACCTAACTAAAAATCTGATTTTGCACTCTCGCACAAAACATATTGAAATAAGGCATCATTTTCTAAGGGATCATGTTGAAAAGGGTGATGTTATTTTTGAGCATGTTGATAGCAAAAATCAACTTGCTGACATTTTCACTAAACCACTCGCTACGGATCCCTTTCATCACATTCGTAGGGAACTTGGTGTTCTCGATATCTCGGATAGGTTGTAACTTAAGTAAGTTGCATACCTTTTATTTTATTGAACATATTCTCTTAATTCTTGATGCTCTTATGAATAGCCTTGGTTAAATCTCTTATCAACTCTCATAAAGGTAATATCGTTCTCATCTATTCTCCACTCTTAACCATGTGTAAAGGGTAAACTTGTTCTTCTTTATCATTATTATTAAAGTACATAGGGATTCTAAAAGTTACATAAATTGCATGAAATCAATTGAAAAAACTGCATAAAAACAAAATTCTTTACTTTTGAGTCGACTCATAGCTTACATGCGTCGATGCATACTTTGTATTTCTCTCAGCATCAATTAAAACAACTCTTGCATTGAAACAACACTCTATGAGCGGTCGACGCATCGTGAATCATGTCTAATTTATATTTCTTTATCATTTTGTTCTCTCATTTTCTATATTTCCTCTCTTATCTTAAAACCCTAAAACCTCTCAAAACCCATCTCTCTCAAAATCTCTCTGAAAACCAAACATACTTCACATACCCATTTTTGTCAAGGAATTTCCCTAATGGATTCAAGGGTAGCTAAGAAGAGAACCTTCAGAGGCAACTCCTCCAATGTTCTGTCAGATAATCTGGTAACTGCTTTTTCACTTCTCTCTGATGACATTGTTGGCACTTTTGCAGACACTTTTGGTAAGAGAAACATAGTTAGACAATTGACTTTATATCTGAAAACCTTGGGTCATATGCATCTTCCTGAAATTATTTAATTGTTAAGATTTCATAAGTTTCACTTATTTCTTGAATGTGATACACCGTATAATGAGGATTTAGTCAAAACGTTATATGTTGGCATGCAAGGAAAGTTTGAGGGTTTTGAATTTAAATATAGAATGAACAACAAATATTATATGGTTAGCTCACATGTATGGAAAGACCTATTTGGTATGTGGCCAGTTGATTCTGATGTTATTAAAATCTCTGATATTGTTCTTGCTCCCAACTGTGAATTCAAGTCGGCCTTAAACTCCATGCTAAAGAAACCCTACAGTGACAGAATAGTAAACAATGATTTATTTCCAAGATCCGTAACAATTGGTGCCCTAGACCCATTTGACTGAATTATCTTTTGGATCGTTTTCCATATCATTCGACCCAAGAAGGGTGGTCTTTCTCGTGTGGATAAACCTGAAGTTCAATTGCTTTATGTTTTAAAACATAAAATAAAGGTTCATTGGCCACACTATTTTGCTAGCCAAATGTTTGGTCTGCATAACTCTGGAAGAGGCACAGCATTATGCTATCCCTCTTTCATTGAAAGAGTTCTCAATTGATAAAAGATTAAAATTACAGGAATTCCTTATGTTTGTATGACCTCTGATCTTGAATTCACAAAGAAATCACTTACCTTGATGGGCTTCCAATGGGATCACAAGGAACAAAAATATTGTTATGTTGTGAGAAGTACATCAGTTTCGTTCCAAAATAGTGATGGTGAAGAGGATGATAATGAAGAAAAAGAAGAGTATGAGGAAGAAGAAAATGAAGCAAATATGGACGAGGACGTTCTGACTCCTTAAGAAAACAATGCCAATGTGATAGCTCTTTTGGAGAGAATGCAGATCCAACAAAAGGAAGACGCATTCCTTCAATATGAGAGGATTTTGAACATCTACAACCTTATCAAAGTCCAAAACGAAATGTTCTCAAACTATTCAAATATTCAAAATCAGCAGTACTCCATGTTGGAAGGCATGCTTCACTCACAAGCTGAGAGCCTTGCTTCCCTTCATTCCATCTTCCTTCAGCATTTTCTAAACCTTCCACCTGATGCTCCAGAAAACAATGATACCGACAACCTAGAGAATTAATTCATGTTTATATATATATATATATATATATGTGTGTGTGTGTGTGTGTGTGTGTGTGTGTGTGTGTGTGTGTGTGTGTGTGTGTGTGTGTGTGTGTGTGTGTGTGTGTGTGTGTGTGTGTGTGTGTGTAATTTTGTTTAAGTTCTTATGTTACATTTATTTTTATTACCTCATGCACTTATCCTTATGAACTGGTTTGTAATATTCTATATACATTTGTCTAATTATTGCATTTTATGATCCGCAATAATTTCATTTTGTGTGAATGATTGTTGGTGTTTTTAGTTTCAAATGGAAAATGATGTTGCATTTGTTATATTTTGTTACTTTTGACCTTGTTTTATTTCTCTTTTTGATATTGTCAAAGGGGGAGAAGTGAACATAGAAGACTATACATAGCTTGCAAACGGAACGCACAAACTCAGGGGGAGCATAATTGAGCATTGTTTTGACATCATCAAAAAGGGGGAGTATGTGAGGGAAAAGTCCCTCTATAAGTATTTTAATGATGTCAAAATGATTATTAATCTCTCTCTACTTTGGTTGGCTCTATGAACAATCTTGCAATGAAAGTATTAAAATAAAGATCTCTAGAAACAAGTATTTTTGAGAAAATTCAATTTGTGCGTCGACTCAAAGATAGGTGCGGTTGACTCATCATCTTCAATCAAGCCCTGGATGTGTCAGGTCGACCCTTTCGGTCGACTCAAACTGGAAATCAAAACACTCAAAGTTTGCATCGATGCAAGCTCTGAAGCGGTCGATGCACTGCACTTCAAAATGGAATTCTCTCTGACTGCTGGATGTATCACGTTGACCCTTTCGGCCGACTCAACCTGGGAATCAGAATATTTAAAGTTTGTGTCGATGCAAGTCCTGAAGCGGTTGACCCATTACACTTCAAAACAGTTTTCTCTCTGGGTGCGGGTTGTGTCGCGCCGACCCCTGCATCTGGTTGAGTCGACCGCTCGCTGGCCTCAATTGATTTTCTTCTATGTTTGTGAATCTTGGGTATTAGGTAATGTAACGCCCGTTAATTTAATTAATTATTTAATTAAATTAATTATGTATTAATGGTTGAAATGTTGTTGAAATTGTTGAAGTTGCGAAATATCGAGAAATATTGATTTAAGTTGCTAAGTTGTTATTTGGTTGATATTTAATTGATTGGTTGATTAATATTAGTAATAATATTAATATAGATATTAGAATAATATGAGGTTATTAGTTGGGCTCATTATTTGTTTGTATATAGTAAAAGTGGAGTATGAAAGTTAGGCCCAATAATAATATTAATAATTATAAGGTTAAGCTATTTATAAGGAGAATTAGGTTAATTGAATAAGTCTTGGAGAATTTTGTGGGAACGTGAGAAGTTGCAAGGTTACAGAGAAGAGGAAAAGGTTGGAAGCTATGGCAAAGCGAGGTTTAACTGATAGAATAGAGTGGTCTCCAATCCAAGGTAAGGGTGGGGTTCTTGCTCTATAATTGGGTATATGATAAATGATATGTGGGGTTGGTTATATAAAATTATCGTGTGTGATTCTGTGTGAAAAGTTGTTATTTTGTTGCTACTGTAATGTTGTGTTTCCTGATAAATTGCACAAATTCAATTGATGACTCTATTTTTGGAGAATTATTATATGTTGATGTTGGTGTATTATGGTATTATTATAATTATATATTGCGTTGGTTGGATTGAAATACCGCTAATTGAAGGAATTTTGGAGGAACACAGAAAATTGCAGAAAACTGCATTGAAGAAGGTGTGCTGGGGCACACACGTGACGGGCGCCACGGCAAGCCTGTACCGAGAGTCGCAGGTAATGGGAAGGTCCCTGCCGATTGGCAGGGATGGTGGCAAGGTGGGTGTCAATCGGCACATGAACATATGTCGATAGGCATGGAAAAATAGGAAGGGTGCCGTTAGGCACTGCATGTATATAGATTTTCATCTTCAGAAACTTAATTAATTTGAGTATAATAGTGGCTATAGGACTGGTCCATGTTTTAATGGTAGGCACATAAGGTTCCTTTAGAAAAATGGTTTTCAACAATTGCATTTCAGTAGTAGCTTATTAACTTAAGGCTTAACATAAGTATGTATCAGAATTTTGTTTAGTTTAGATCAGAGTATATGTATATATATAAGACAATAGTTGAATTTATTAAAAATGTCTGTTAGTGCTATTCGGTAGTAACAGAAGAATATTTAGCAGAAGTAATATATTAATAGCATACTAGTATTATTTGGCAGGATAATAGTGTTAATAGTATAGACTTTAGTAGCAGTATGATATTACTTCACAAAAGCATAATAAGACACAGTGATATAGAGTAGAAATAATGGGACGATTAGCCGATAATTAATTTGCAAGATTTGGTCGATTTTTTCGAATAATTATATCGAACAATTGTTGTGGTTAATTATGAAATTGCAGGTGGTGAATTTTGTTGTATTTCCTCTAACTATCGGCAAGAATCAAATTGTAGGCTTGTTGCCAAAGTTGAATAGTTGTGGTTATGTTGTTGTTAATATTTGTTGTTGTTGTTATGTTACCTCTATTTATTGGCAATATAAAATTGTAGGCCTATGGCTAATGTTGAGATATTGTGTTGTTGTGATTGTCGATGTGAATTCTTGTTGATAATGTGAAGTTGTAGAGAATTTTAGATGATGATGAATTACCTCTATTTACTGGTAATAATGGCGATGTGGGCTTATGCCTTGCAATGTATGATGATTGTTATGAGTATGTGATAGTGCATTCATTGAGTCACATACATTTACATACTCTGTGATGGCCTAGATTGGAAAACTGCGAAGAAGTCTTATGCCTTGTTGATGCCTCTATTTATTGGTAGATTTTTAAGATGGGAGTTCAGATTCGTTTTTAAGATGGGAGTTCTACTCCATTTTTAAGATGGGAGTTCTGCTCCGTTTTTAAGATGGGAGTTCTGCTCCATTTTTAAGTTGAGAGTTTTGTTCCAATGGTACCACATGCATGTGCATTGTAATTGAGTCGCATTTGATGTTGCATATTGAGTTGTGGTGAAGATATATTTGTTGTTGCTTTATGTTGTTGACTTATTGCGACATGTATCATCTAAAAGTTGTGCATTAGTCGTTATGTCGTGTTGATGTTTTATTGAGATTAAAGTTGTTTGAAAGTTGTGTAGTGGTGATTTTATATGAACTGATTTCGATATATTAATTATCATACATTCTAATATATTGTTAGATATCTCACCCTTTCTATTTGAATGTTATCCTATGTTGGTAACGTGCAGGTAATCAAGAAGAATAGTTGTTACCTTCGTCAGTTCGAGTCGGTGTTGTCGCTCTGATACATAGCACTCGGGGAGATGAACGCTTGATGTTTAGTTGTTGATCATTATTTCAGTTGCTGAATTTTTAAGTTGATTACAAGAAATAATTGTTGTTTTGAAGTTGTTTTAGTTGAATAAAAGATGTTAAGTGAATTAAAGCTGAGTATGTGATTTCGCTGCTTATTAATAAAAGTTGTTTGATTTTTAAGAATAAATCAGGTTGTTATCGGTTCATCCGAATTAAGTGTTATGTATATGTTTTATATGCGATTAAATGAAGTTTGACTTTAAGTTGAAAATGTAGCATCCTATTTATGTTGAACTCTGATTTTATTATTATCCATCGGGTAGAAATGGGGTGTTATATTAGTGGTATCAGAGCAGGCCATTTCATCCGATCAAGTTGTCTAATGTTGTTTATTTCTTAGTACGCGACAAGTGTGTGAAACACTATCGGTGCTTGTTGTTTTTCTAATCAAGTTGTATGCGGGAGTTGGGTTGAAGATAAGTGGGGGAGAAGCTTTGCTTCTCAGAGATATTTTGGTTGTAAGATGTTAGTTCAGTATGCTGTTGGTGGCGACAGTGCAAGTATTGTTGAAGTATTTTTGCTTCCCGAATCTGAAGGTGACACAGATCCAAGATTTTATTTGTTAATAAAGTTGGAACTTCTTGAGGGAGGATGATCATAAAATTTTTATGTTTACTTCTCGAAGGATGAGGAGCAATGTAACAGTTGTTGACGTATGAGTAAAGTGTAAATACCTGGTATTTCTGAAGGTGATTGTTAAGTAAGGATAATTTTTAGAAGATGGAATTTAGAAAGTTGTGATGTTTCAACGCTACTGGTGAATTGTGAAGTTTTCGGTTTGAGTAGCCCTTGTGTAAGATGTCGACGGTTGAATGGTGATAGAGTGACAGGTTATTGTAGACCGTGTCGTGGAATCCTTGTAAGTGATTGTAAAAGTTGTTAAAGTTCTTGGAATGTTTTGAATCGCGTGTCAGAGTCGGAAATACGAGGAGATGAGTACGATTTTAAGAATGGTAAGTGTTGTTACTGGTACAAAGAAATATTGTTCTGATGTTATCGTAAGGTGTGTAATAGTATGTCGCTGCATGACATCAGTGTTCGCATTTTCGAATAACTTTAGAAATTCATATCTTGTGTTCCGAGTATCGGATTGGTGTTCTGTTTGAACCTATAAGGAGATAGAAATAAATTCTACCCTATGAAAGTTTTTTTCAAATACGGTAGATGTTGTTGTACCCCAAAATTTTCCCTCTCATTTATCAATAATTTGCTCACAAGATCTCCTTTGACTCAAGACTGCACTAGGGTTGATCAGCTCAAGACACCTCCTTAAGCACTGATGACCAAAATTAGGGTTTGAGATTGCACAAGGATATTTGAACTTCCAATGCCACATATGACTTTCATGGATCATTGTGGACCCTCAAGATTACTCATGTCAAGTTTCAAGCTTTGGATCACACTTTTGCTCAGTCAATTGAGTAGTTGACCTAAAAATCAGTTGTATTGGGGGAAAAGTCAATTGTGACCAATTTACAGTCAAACTTCACAATTTTTTATCCACATCAACATTTTAAACTCATGTATCATTTTATCAAGTTTGGACCATAATTCCTCAAGAAATTTGATCAAATCTTCAAAAGGGCAAAATGGTCAAAATTAGGGTTTTGACTGGGAAAGGGCAATTTATGATTTTTGACCTAGCAAATGATCAATTGGCTTAAGGCATGATCTCAAGAGTCCAATTACATAATTTTGACCTAATGACATGGCTCAAAACATTTCTCAAGTCCAACGGATTGACAGATGAATTTTCAGTCAACTGATCAAAAGTCAATTGTATACTGAAAAGTCAAACTTTGAATTTTTGGTCAAAATCAAATGTCAAAGATCACAATTCATCAAAGAATTCCAAAATATGAAACTTATTCATCAAAAATTCAAGATTTCATTTTGAAAAGTTAAAATTTCTAAACTTGGAAATTTTTCTAAGTGTTGGAAATTTCTTTTTTTTTTACAACTTTGAGCAAAATTTTCGCTATGATGCAAGAGAATTCTGAAGAAACTTTCAACATGAAAGTTGTAGATATCCATGAAATCTACAACTTTGCTTTACACAACTCCTTCCAAAAGTGCTTGGATCTCAAGTTATAATTTTAAGAACACATGGTCATGAAACAAAACACTTAGTGAAATTTTGCCCTAATTTGGTCAGGATTTTGACCCAACTTCATGGCACTTTTTCATATATTTCCAAGGGGAATTTTAAAAAGTGATTCAAATATGGGTTGTAGAGCACATTTCAAGATTTCCAAAATGTTCAAGAACTCCTTGAGATCATTTTTGAGTAGGGAGAATCGAAGAGATGAAGTTAGGGTTTTATCACTTGAATTACAAGTCATTTTGTGATGAACAAGATTCAAAATTCAAACTTATGTTTCATAACCTCTACTTTGCAGGCCTAAAACTTGTTAGGCGCTCCATAATTAATTTTTTGCAGAGTTGTTAGAGGTCTCAATTCAAACATTCAATGCAAGGCCATGCTTTATATCCATTTTGGAAAGAAAGTGCACAATGCCATTTTGATAGAGTAGCTTTTTGCACAAAACTTGTTCTTGTGCCTTGCACTTGTTCTATTGTGATCATACATGTCTTATAACTCAAGAGAAACTTGTCTAGACACTTACAATCACTCATACCATGCTTGTACATCCTCTTGAAAGTTGTTTTCCCATTTTTCTTGAAAATCAAGTAACATAGCAATTAGTTTGTAACTTGTACTTATGACTCTACAAAGCACTCAAGACCTTTTGCATATACATACACAAGTCATTTGCCACAAATCCCACGCATGCTTAAGCCCTGAAAACACGAAGAACACATAATCACCAAAAAGACTTTAAAACTTGTCATTTCTGAGTTTTGAATTAAATCTCCAAATTTGCTCGTGCGTTTCTTGGCCTTTCACTTTCAAAAGCTTCTAAATAACATACACAAACAATCCCAACACATGCAACACCACTGTAACACCTCCATCATCATCCACCATTTTCAAAAACAACACCTTACACCTTGACTTCTCCAGAACTCCTCAGGCACTTTCAGCTCAAGCTAAGCATCCCATTAGCTTCCTGGGAACTTGAGGAAGCTAATCCAATCATTGGAACTCACTAAATGCTACTCAAACTCCAAACACGATACCCTCTTGCAAGGTAAGTTTTCTGACTTTTGAACTCTTCGTACAGGCATTGTTAATGGTTTATTTGTGAATGAAAAATGTAGATATCATTGCCCTAAAGCTAACAATGTCCATAGTTTTCATTTATATTGCTTGAGCTTAGAGAATTTTAAGATTGAAGTTTCTGAAATTTTTAGGGTTCAGATTAGGGCCATTAAAATTCATGCTTGTCTTTGATCTATAATTTTATTGCTTTGCATTTCTGAAATCGTGAGGAAATTTGCTACAAGTTTCCTGTTTACATTTTTCATTTTTGTTGATAATTGAACAAGATACAGAGGCTCTGGCTGGGCGTGAGGTTGAAGATGAAGTTCAGGCCATAGACTTATTTACTATCATATATTTGTTGTTTTGTTTATATAAACGGATGTATAGTCATCCCAGTGGTAGAAGCATGCGCTTGTGACTATAGGGACCTAGGTTCGAGCCTCAGTGGTACCCTTTTGGATTTTTTACATATTTCTCACATTCTGACTTTTTTGGACAGGCGTCTGGGCCTAACAGTCTTTGGCCTCTATTTTTTTTCTTACTGCTGACCCCCCTTGCTGGCTATTCACACCTTAGCATATTTCATTTTCTTTTTATTTATTTATTTGTTTTCTTAAATATTTTTCTAATACTAAAAAAATTAGAAAAAAATATAAAAACATTAGATTTATATTTTGATATAATTTATTTATTTTTTACACAAAAAACTTATTTTATTTAATCATACTTTATTTATTTTACTAATTGTTTTGTAAATTTAGTTAAAAAACCAGGGTTAGTTATTTTCTTTTACACCATTTAAATATATTATTTTAAAACCAAAAAAGACCAAAAGAGTATTTTATAATACTATAAATTATTTTTAAGACAAAAATACCAAAAATATTCTTCTTATAAACTTAATTTTCTTTTAATCAATTAATAGATTACGGTTTTGTTTAATTTCTTTTCCTAGTAAATTAGGGTTTTACTTTTTACTAATTTATTTAATTATTTTTCTTTTAGTTAATTAGATTAAAACAAAACCCCTTTTCCCTAAAAATCCCAATAAACATTCATTTTCTTTACATTTACATTCTTGTATATTTATTTATTTTGTACATTATTTATTCAATTCTTGTATAAATTCAATTTGGTTGCAATAGATAATTAGGCTTTATTTTCTTGCAATCCCCAATCATAATTTGTACACCCCCCTCCCACAAGTATTGTAATAGTGTAGTAATTTTAAATTGCGCAATTTATACAAATGCTAGTAATTAGGGTTTGTATGGAAAGACTAAAACCAATCAATTAGAAAACCCTAATCAAAGACAAAACCAAGCATGCAAAACAATACACTTGCACACTAGAACCCTTAGGGTAAAATCCACATGGTTGCCTTACAAAATGGCCATATTACGCATGTGAAGTATCTTAACAAAAACAAGCAAAATACAATATCATTGTCCCTCGATGACGCTATCTATGTTGCCTTTCAAATGATCTTAGTCCCTAAAAAAGAGTGCTAAGATACCTTGCAACATTGCTAACTATGGTTATACGATGACCCACGCTCGTCCCGTTTACATCCAAAGATAGGGTTACTTACCAAATCATTGGTAAGAAAACAATGTCAAAGGAAAGAAGGAAATGAACATGAAAGACTTTTGAGTAGGTAGAATATTCCTAGTTACTTGCTCAATTTCAAAACAAAACATCCTTGCTATTTTTCAAAACAAGCACCTACACTTTCAAAACATCTTACAAACTTGAAAACATTTTCAAAAGATCAACATATTTGTATACATTCTTACGAACGAGAATCATTACAAAGTTTGCCTAAACAATGGCCTCTTTACAAAATACTTTCAAAAAACCACACAAAGCACACTTTCAAACAAAAGCAAGTGATCTAGCAAGTAACTAAGAGCCCATGGAAAACCATGGATGAAAGGGTGCTAATACCTTCCCTTTTCATAATCTACCCCCCGAACTCAAGAAATAATCTCAAAGGTCTTTCCTGTGCTTTTTTACCTTTCCTTTTGGATAAAAGAAAAGTTGGTGGCGACTCTTGCTAACCACAACATTTGCGATCAAACTCAAAACACAACAAGTCAGTTCTCCCACCGTATCACAGAACTGGCGACTCTGCTGGGGAAAATTCTAAAAGTGGGTTTACCTTAGGGTTAGATCATATTTACTTGCTTTCATTATTTGAATTGTATGCTTTAAATTATGGTTCTTTGTTTGGGTTTGAATCCTCTACCCGGATTTGGGATACCTTATAGGTAAGTAGCAATACATTGTGGAAACTGTGCGGGGTATACCGACATGGTCTAAGCAATAGCCACGTTAGTGCGACATATTTGTGGTTATTGGTAGCCCTTGAGTTAATCAAGGAGAATACGGGGCCGCTGAGTGATGTCATGAAGCACTAATGAACTTTTAGAACCTTTACTTGACCAACTTGGCCTTTAGGACGTAGTGAGATGACCGGCTTTGGTACAATCCGAAGGTTGTAGATACTCGATACTACACTCACTGAGGTTTGGTTTATTGGGATATTTCGGTCGCTATTAAAGAGTCTTGTGCTGAAACAATGACCAAGGAAACAAACCAATGATATTGAGCTCCTTAGGACCCGGTTACTATTGCTAGGACAGGTTTGAGCCAACTAAACTTCAAGAGGGTACTTACCTATGAGACTCCATGCAAGCCTAAACCTAAGGAATTATTTGCTTTGTTTGTATATACATACTTGTACATAACATCATGAACATCATAACATCATACTCATTCACTAACCATCTCAAGGATCTTGAGATTTATCTTTGTTCTGTTTTATAGGACATGGATTCTATTCACAAGAAAACTATTCAAGTCAATCTTGTAAGGATCCCTCCATAACTTAAAGAGCTAGCTTCAAGGATTCCTGAAAATTCTCCATTCACTGAAAGACATGGTCGCCTACTAAACTTGGTCACCTCCAACACTAATGAAGACATGATAAAGGTGCTATTTCAGTTCTTTGATCCTTCACACCATTGCTTCACATTTCTCGATTATCAACTTGTGCCAACTTTGGAAGAATTATCCCAACTCTTGAGGATTCCCATTCTCAATCAACTATCTTTCAACGGTACGGAAAGAGATCCAAAGCCAGAAGAGATTGCTCAAGCTCTACACTTGTAACCATCTGATGTCACAACTAATTTGGAAACAAGGAGTGGTGTCAAGGGTTTCCTAGCAAAGTTCTTGTTTGAGAAAGCCCGAAGCTGTTGGAACTCTTTGGACCTGCAAGCCTTTGAGGAAATTGTGCCTCTCCTCATCTATGGGATGGTTTTGTTTCCAAATCCTGACCAACTCATAGATGTGAACACCGTCAAAATCTTCATGTCTCGTAACCCGGTACCTACTTTGCTAGGGGACATCCTACATTCTTTTCACACTCGCACTATGAGGAAAAGAGGTAACCTTATGTGTTGTACTCCTCTTTTGGCAAGATGTTTTATTTCACATCTTCCCCAATCTATATTGAAGAACGAGCAAGGTTCAAGGTGGTCACAAAGGTTGATGATGCTCAAGCATTCAGACATTCATTGGTGTTCCCGATCCTTAGAAAATGTTACTATTATCGACCGTTGTGGAGAATTCCCTAATGTCCCTTTACTTGTCATTAGAGGAGGTATCACCTACAACCCTTGCTTAGCCTTGAGATGGTTTGGTTATGCTCGAAGGGATAGACCACATGAGATGCTCATTCAAGGTTTGGTATTTGACTACGAGAACGACAACCAAGGTCATCGCCAGAGATTTATCCGAGCTTGGAGGATGTTGAACAAGGTAGATAGCAAGACATTGGGGCATAAGAATTCCATCCCTCTTGAGCCTTACCTCAAATGGGTACGAAATCGTGCTCAGAGTCTTATGATGCCTTATCCCTCCATTCTCCTGGTAATCATTGAGCCTGTTATAGAAGGAGATGTTCCATACACTATCCTGCATCCTGACATGCCCACCTCTCTTGAAGACCTACAAAGAGATTAGGTATAACTCAAGGGGGAGTGAGACACTTTTGAATCCCAATTCTACGCTAGCGAGAAGAAGGTTTTGGAACTCACTAAGCAACTTCATGAGGAGCGGACTCTGAATGCCTACATCGCACCAAAGAGGATGCGTACAACCTTTTTTTCTTAGAGTTTTTGTATTTGTTTTGCCCAAAGAGGCATTGATGTACTCAACTTTAATTTATTAATATAACGTGTGTTCCCTTTTTGTCTAAAACAAATTTGAATCTTTAAAATCCTTGAAATCATTGCATATGCATTTATCATTCATCATAACATAAGCAGGTTTCTTGCAACAAGTCTCCTCATCTTTCTACTGTTTATTTCAGTAAGATGGATCTTGAGTAGACGGTGAAAGACCTCCAAGCACAAAATGCTCAGTTTCAACAGATGTTCTTAACTCTAGCCAAAGGACAAGAAGAGTTGAAGACTTTGTTGGTTGAAGAGAAAAATAAGAATACGAAGAAAATAACCGGAGTTCTAAATATGGGAAGAAGATTTCAAGGACAAGCAAGAAGTACCCTAGACTTTGCAACATCATCTGGTGAGAAAGACAATCAAGATGGGAAAAGCAAGGAAACAGTTGTCCAGCCAGATTCAGAAGAGGAAGAGGAAGAAGAAGATTATTCTGAAGAACAATATCCTCTGGCTGACGACAAGTATAAGCATCTGGAAGAACGGTTAAGTGCAATGGAAATCCAAAAAGTATCTGGATTGGACTTTGAGGAGTTGGGGTTAGTATTTGGGATTGTCATTCCTCCAAAATTCAAAGCACCGGTGTTCGCCAAATATGAAGGAGTTTCATGTCCCAAAATGCATCTCTGGTCCTATGTGAGGAAAATACAGCCTCACACCGCTGACAAGGATTTATGGGTACACTTCTTCCAAGACAGTCTGTCCGGAACTCAACTTGATTGGTTTTATCATTTAGAAAGAGCCAATGTTCATAATTGGGAAGATCTGGCCGCTGCCTTTTATAAATAATACCAATACAACACTGATCTTGCTCCCACCTGTACTCAACTTCAGAGTATGGCCATGGTTTAAAGTGAAGGCTTCAAAGACTACATGCAAAAATGGAGGGACTTAGCAGGAAGAGTCCAGCCTCCCCTATCTGGAATAGAATTAGTAGACATGTTTTTGGGCACCTTGTCCGGTCCTTTCTTCAATCACTTAATTGGGAGATCCTCGGCGGGTTTTACTGAATTAATATTGACCGGAGAAAGAGTGGAAGTCGGGATAAAGAATGAGAAGATTCAAAAAGATACATCCTCTGCTGGTGTAAGAAAACCATTCATTGGAAAAAAAGAAGTTGTTGTTGTATATCCTCTGAGAAATCAAGATAGGACTGAACACCGTCCAATGGTGGGGGCTGTCATGATTCCTGAACCTGCACCTGCTCAGCAAAGAAGCAACCAGCCAAGAACAGAAAGACCAGTCAGATAGTTCACTCGAATTAATATGACACTATCTCAAGTATTGCCACATTTGTTAAGATCCAATCTAGTGACTTTGAAAGAAGCTCCAAAGAACCCTAACACAACCTCTCCTCATTATCATCCTAATGCCTGTTGTGCATACCATTTTGAGAGTCTAGGCCATGACACTAACAACTGTTGGGCTCTGAAAAACAAGGTACAAGACCTTCTTGAAGCCAAAGAGATTGAATTTGATGTGTCGGAAATTCCCAATGTTATCACTGCCCCTATGCCTAAGCACGGCCGTGATGTCAATGTCGTTGAAGAAGATATGTTTGTTACTTTGGTTGATGAACTTGTGAACCCACTCCTAACTATCAAAAAGAACTTGTTAAATGTCGATGTATTCCCAGGTTGTGATGAAAGCTGTCATTTCTGTTTATCCTCACCAACCAGCTGTCATTTGTTAAAAGCAGGCGTTCAATGCCTAATAGATGACAAGGAGATTTCGTTCGAGAAGACTTCTATTCCAATTGTTTCTTATAATGATGTTTCCATCGTGACCATTTCCGCCAATTCTTCCAGGGTCTCCACCAAAACACCCGTTGGAATTATATCAGTTCCCAAAGTAGCTCCGTTGATAATTACAATGCCTGGACCAATCCCGTATTCGTTAGACAAAACCATCCCATGGAATTATGGAGGTGATGTCTACTATCACTGTATCAAGCAAGATTGGCCAGTTGCTGAAGATTCAAGTTTTGAGAAAGTTGACTTCGATATCAGTAATATCGCAGGGACTAGTAAGATAACCTGAAGTGGAAGGGTATTCTCTCCAGAAATTGCTCCTCCAAAAGCTATTTTTGGACCTGTAATCATTCCTATTGTTGTTGCTCCTCCAAAAGCTATTCCCAATCCTGCAATCATCTCTGCTAATACTCTTGTTGACAAAACTGCTGCAGTCCCTGTTATCACCCCTACTGACATTCCTACTGCCGAGTCAACCGAGACTCGAGGTAAAGGTATTCTGGTTGAGCCTGTCCGGACGAAGGCGTAATCAGTAGCTATCCCTGAGACCTCCCGAAAAGAGATGGAGGAAATTCTAAAGATTATAAAAAGAAGCGACTACAATGTAGTTGAATAACTGGTGCAAACTCCATTAAAAATTTCCATGTTGGCTTTATTATTATGTTCTGAGGCTCGTGCAAAGGCCTTGGTAAAATTACTCAAAACTGCCCATGTACCCCAAGAAACATCTGCCGATCAGTTCCAAGACTGCGTAGCCAGCTTGACTGCAGATAATGGTTTAGGTTTTTCTGATGTTGATTTAACGCCAAGGGGAGGAAGCATAACGAGGCATTACATGTCTCATTCGAATGCAAGGGTACGACTTTGGCTCGTGTCTTGGTTGACACTGGTTTGTCTCTGAATGTGTTGCCTAAAAAGGCTCTTGATAGGATTGATTGTGAAGGATTTACCTTGAAACCTAGCAACATAGTAGTGAGGGCCTTCGATGGCTCAAAAGGGATAGTGCATGGGGAAGTGGATATCCCCATAAAAGTTGGAACCCAAACATTTGATTCAACTTTTTACATAATGGATATTCTCCCTTCTTATTCCTGCTTATTAGGCCGACCATGGATTCACAATGCTGGTGATGTTACCTCTACGTTGCATCAAATGCTGAAATATCTAATTCAAGGGAAAATCATCATTGTTCATGGAGAAGAAGAGTATATGGTCAGTCATCTAAATTCCTTCAGATATGTGGAATTAGATGGTGAATTTATTGAAACTCCATTCCAGCACTTTGAAGAAGTCCTGCAAACTTTGGCAGTAACCAAGGCTATTTCTCAAGTCCCAAAGGTTACAAGGCCTCCGCTCAAGATGTCGTCTTTGAAGGATGCCAAGGCAGTGATAGAAGAAGGTGGGTGCACTATTTGGGGCCAACTCCCAGATATCCCATACAAATCTGACAAGTTTGGTTTGGGTTTCACTTCAGGATCCCAGAAATTTGTACGTCGTGCTCGTGCCGGAGGACCACCCTTGAAGATCGGCAACCGCGAAGTCAACACAGTGAAGGATGACGAAGACAACTACAACCTGGAGGATTGGATTTTCCCAACTGTCGGTGGAGGGCTCAGCAACTGGGAAACTAGAGATTTTGTCCTGATCACTTTTATCCCACAGTAATTTGTCTTTAAATTTTGTCGGATCTATAATATTAAACAATTCAGACTCTTAAAACCTTGTGTCTTACCCAAGGCACAATGGTCCATTTGTAAGGGTTATTATCTCATTTCCATATGACATCAATGAATCATGGACGTTTTTTAATACAAACTTTGTGCTCATTGTTTTTATTTTTTACATTTTCATTTCTTTCAAAGATAGATATACTCTTACACACACTCACATTCAAATTGCAGATCTACATCCATTCGGGATCCCATGGATAATGATTCTGCTATGGCCTTCTGTGATTCTGAAAATCTAATCTACCAAGCCGAAGATGAAGGTGAGGAAGATTATGAAGTACCAGGGGAACTCGCCAGGTTACTACAACAAGAAGAGATGGCCATTCATCCCCACGAAGAACCAGTGGACACGATTAACCTAGGTACCGAAGAAGACAAGAGAGAAGTCAAGGTGGGTGCCAATCTGGAATCAAGTGTCAAAGAGCGTCTGATTCAGTTGCTACATGATTATGTTGAGGTCGTTGCCTGGTTGTACGAAGACATGCCAGGACTTGATGCAGATATCGTAGTACATCGTCTACCTACAAAAGAGGATTATCCTCCGATAAAACAAAAGGTTTGTCGCATGCGACCATACATGTCAGAGAAGATTAAGGCGGAAGTCATAAAACAATTCAATGCTGGATTCTTGGCCGTCACTTCCTATCCACAATGGGTTGCCAACGTTGTTCTCGTGCCTAAAAATGACGGCAAAGTACAAATGTACATGGACTACAGATATTTGAGTAGGGCAAGCCCTAAGGATGATTTCCCACTTCCCCACATTGATATTCTAGTTGATAATAAGGCACAGCATAAAGTGTTTTCCTTCATGGACGGTTTCTCAGGATACAACCAAATCAAATTAGAGCATGAGGACATGGAGAAAACAACCTTTGTCACACAGTGGGGCACATTCTGCTACAAGGTTATGCCATTCGGTTTGAAAAATGTTGGGGCAACCTATCAGTGTGCCATGGTAGCTCTATTTCATGACATGATACATCACGAAATAGAGGTCTATGTGGACGACATGATAGCCAGATCTCAAATAGAAGAAGAGCATCTTGGTCATTTGCATAAATTATTTGAGAGGCTAAAGAAATACAAGTTGGGGTTGAACCCAAATAAATGAACGTTTAGAGTGAGGTATGGTAAACTCCTAGGCTTTGTCGTCAGCGGTAAAGGTATTGAAGTAGATCCTGCTAAGGTGAAAGCGATACAAGAAATGCCTGCTCCTCGTACTGAGAAGGAAGTCAGAGGATTCTTGGGACGGTTAAACTACATTGCCAGATTAATTTCTCACCTAACAACTACTTGTGAACCAATCTTCAAATTAGTGAAGAAAGATCAAGTAGTCAATTGGAATGATGAGTGCCAAACTGCCTTCGACAAGATAAAAGAGTACTTACAAGAGCCTCTTATTTTGATGCCACTAGTCAAGGGAAGACCATTAATTACAACAAAATTTATTTCTCTAAGCGGAAATTCATCAACACTCCAACTTCACAACATGAGGACTTACACTCCGTATCCTTAGCTGACATACGCATACATCGCATCCATATATCATAAACATCTATAACACGAATGCATGTATCACAATATCATTATACCATGCATTTCATACAATATGAAATTGCATATTAGCTAACATTTTACCCTTTTCAGGATAAGGTTAATCGACAGCTACCATTAACAAGGTTCAAAGTTTTTTGATACAGTTCAGATACGCTCCAGACACGGATGCCATTCTGATACTCATTTAGATTCAACTTTCAGATACAGTTCAGATACGCTCCAGACACGGATGCCATCCTGATACTTATTCAGATTCAGGCTTTTCAGATACAGTTCAGATATGCTCCAGATACGGATGTCATCCTGATACTCATTCAGATTCAGGCTTTTCAAATACAGTTCGGACGCTCTAGACACGGATTCCATCCTGATACTCATTCAGACTCAACTCTCAGATACAGTTCAGATACGCTCCAAACACGGATGCCATCCTAATACTCATTCAGATTCAACTTTCAGATACAGTTCAGATGCGCTCCAGATACGGATGCCTTCCTGATACTCATTCAGATTCAACTTTCAGATATAGTTCAGATACACTCCAGACACGGATGCCATCCTGATACTCATTCAAATTCAACTCTCAGATACAATTCAGATACACTCTAAACACGGACGCCATTCTGATATTCATTCAGTTTCAACTTACAGATACGATTCAGCATTCATTTATGGATGGCATCTGCAAGCCCATATCCAACAACTTTCCATCACCTCTCCAAATGACATCTTTAAGCCCATTTCCTATACCATCAATCATCACATCACCGAGTGCAAATTTCTGGGCACTCTAATGTCAAAACATCTTCCACCTTCGAGTCACGAATGGAAAAACTCGCCAATCTAACTCTTTAGGCTTAAGATTGAACAGGGGCAGCTGTTGTGCCCCAAAAGTTTCCCTCTCATTTATCAAGAATTTTCTCACAAGATCTCCTTTGGCTCAGGACTGCACTAGGGTTGATCAGCTCAAGACACCTCCTTAAGCACTGATGACCAAAATTAGGGTTTGAGATTGCACAAGGATATTTGAACTTCCAATGCCCCATATAACTTTCATGGATCATTATGGACCCTCAAGATTACTCATGTCAAGTTTCAAGCTTTGGATCACACTTTTGCTCAGTCAATTGAGTAGTTGACCTAAAAATCAGTTGTATTGGGGAAAAAGACAATTGTGGCCAATTTACAGTCAAACTTCACAATTTTTGATCCACATCAAAATTTTAAACTCATATGTATTATTTTATCAAGTTTGGACCATAATTCCTCAAGAAATTTGATCAAATCTTCAAAAGGGCAAAATGGTCAAAATTAGGATTTTGATTGGGAAAGGGCAATTTCTGATTTTTGACCTAGCAAATGATCAATTGGCTTAAGGCATGATCTCAAGAGTCTAATTACATAATTTTGACCTAATGACATGGCTCAAAACATTGCTCAAGTCCAATAGATTGACAGATGAATTTCCAGTCAACTGATCAAAAGTCAATTGTATACTGAAAAGTCAAACTTCGACTTTTATGTCAAAATCAAATGTCAAAGATCACAATTCATCAAAGCATGCCAAAATATGAAACTTATTCATCAAGAAATCAAAAATTCAAGATTTCATTTTGAAAAGTTAAAATTTCTAAACTTAGAAATTTTTCTAAGTGTTGGACATTTCTTATTTTTTTACAACTTTGAGCAAACTTTTCACCATGATGCAAGAGGATTATGAAGAAACTTTCAACATGAAAGTTGTAGATATACATGAAATATACAACTTTTCTTTACACAACTCCTTCCAAAAGTGCTTGGATCTCAAGTTATAATTTTAAGAACACGTGGTCATGAAACAAAACACTTAGTGAAATTTTGCCATAATTTGGTCAGGATTTTGACCCAACTTCATGGCACTTTTTCATATAGTTCCAAGGGGAATTTTCAAAAGTTATTCAAATATTGGTTGTATAGCACATTGCAAGCTTTCCAAAATGTCCCAGAACTCCTTGAGATCATTTTTTAGTAGGGAGAATCGAAGAGATGAAGTTAGGGTTTTATCACTTGAATTACAAGTCATTTTGTGATGAACAAGATTCAAAATTCAAACTTATGCTGCATAACCTCTACTTTGCAGGCCTAAAACTTGTTAGGCACTCCATAATTAATTTCCAATGCCATTTTGAGAAGAAAGTGCACAATGCCATTTTAGAGGTCTCAATTCAAGCATTCAATGCAAGGCCATGCTTTATATCCATTTTGGGAAGAAAATGCACAATGCCATTTTGATAAAGTAGATTTTTGCATAAACCTTGTTCTTGAGCCTTGCACTTGTTCTCTTCTGATCATACATGTCTTATAACTCAAGAGAAATTTGTCTAGACACTTACAATCACTCAACCCACGCTTGTACTTCCTCTTGAAACTTGTTTTCCCATTTTTCTTGAAAATCAAGTAACATAGAAATTAGCTTGTAACTTGTACTTCTGACTCTACAAAGCACTCAAGACCTTTTGCATATACATACACAAGTCATTTGCCACAAATCCCACGAATGCTTAAGCCCTAAAAACACCAAGAACACAGAATCACCAAAAAGACTTCAAAACTTGTCATTTTTGAGTTTTGAATCCAATCTCCAAATTTTCTCGTGCGTTGGCCTTTCACTTTCAAAAGCTTCTAAATAACATACACAAACAATCCCAACACCTGCAACACCATTGTAACACCTCCATCATCACCCACCATTTTCAAAAACAGCACCTTGCACCTTGACTTCTCCATAACTCCTCAGGCACTTTCAGCTAAAGCTAAGCATCCCATTAGCTTCTTGGGAACTTGAGGAAGCTAATCCAATCATTGGAACTCATTAAAAGCTACTCAAACTCCAAACACGATACCCTCTTGCAAGGTAAGTTTTCTGACTTTTGAACTCTTCATACAGGCATCATTAATGGTTTATTTGTGAATTAAAAATGTAGATATCATTGCCCTAAAGTTAACCATGTCCATAGTTTTAATTTATATTGCTTGAGCTTAGAGAATTTTAAGATTGAATTTTCTAAAATTTTTAGGGTTCTGATTAGGGCCATTAAAATTCATGCTTGTCTTTGATCTATAATTTTATTGCTTTGCATTTCTGAAATTGTGAGGAAATTTGCTACAAGTTTCCTGTTTACATTTTTCATTTTTGTTGAGAATTGAACAAGATACAGAGGCTCTGGCTGGGCGTGAGGTTGAAGATGAAGTTCAGGCCATGGACTTGTTTACTATCATATATTTTTTGTTTTGTTTATATAAACAGATGTATAGCCAGCCCAGTGGTAGAAGCGCGTGCATGTGACTATAGGGACTTGGGTTCGAGCCTCAGTGGTACCCTTTAGGATTTTTTGCATATTTATCACATTCTGACTTTTTTGGACAGGCGCCTGGGCCTAACAATCTTGGGCCTCTATTTTTTTTCTTACTGCTGACCCCCCTTGCTGGCTATTCACACCCTAGCCTATTTCATTTTCTTTTTTTTTATTTATTTGTTTTCTTAAATATTTTTCTAATACTAAAAAAATCAGAAAAAAAATATAAAAACATTAGATTTATATTTTGATATAGTTTATTTATTTTTTACACAAAAAAAATATTTTATTTAATCATATTTTATTTATTTTACTAATTGTTTTGTAAATTTAATTAAAAACCTAGGGTTGGTTATTTTCTTTTACACAATTTAAATATATTATTTTAAAACCAAAAAAACCAAAAAAATATTATAGAATACTATAAATTATTTTTAAGACAAAAATACCAAAAATATTCTTCTTATAAACTTAATTTTCTTTTAATCAATTAATAGATTAGGGTTTTGTTTAATTTCTTTTCCTAGTAAATTAAGGTTTTACTTTTTACTAATTTATTTAATTATTTTTCTTTTAGTTAATTAGATTAAAACAAAACCCCTTTTCCCAAAAAATCCCAATAAACATCCATTTTCTTTACATTTACATTCTTGTATATTTATTCATTTGGTACATTATTTATTCAATTCTTGTATAAATTCAATTTGGTTGTAATAGATAATTAGTCTTTATTTTCTTGCAATCCCCATTCATAATTTGTACACCTCCCTCCCACAAGTTTTGTAATAGCGTAGTAATTTTAAATTCCGCAATTTATACAAATGCTAGTAATTAGGGTTTGTATGGAAAGACTAAAACCAATCAATTAGAAAACCCTAATCAAAGACAAAACCAAGCATGAAAAACAATACACTTACACACTAGCACCCTTAGGGTAAAATCCACTTGGTTGCCTTACAAAATGGCCATATTACGCATGTGAGGTATCTTAGCAAAAACAAGCAAAATACAAGATCATAGTCCCTCGATGACGCTATATATGTTGCCTTTCAAATGATCTTAGTCCCTAAAAAAGAGTGCTAAGATACCTTGCAACATTTCTAATTATGGTTATACGATGACCCACGCTCGTCCCGTTTACATCCAAAGATAGGGTTACTTACCAAATCAATGGTAAGATAACAATGTCAAAGGAAAGAAGGAAATAAACATGAAAGACTTTTAAGTAGGTAGAATGTTCCTAGTTACTTGCTCAATTTCGAAACAAAACATCCTTGATATTTTTCAAAACAAGCACCTACACTTTCAAAACATCTTACAAACTTGAAAACATTTTCAAAAGATCAACATCTTTGTATACATTCTTACGAACGAGAATCATTACAAAGTTTGCCTAAACAATGGCCTCTTTACAAAATACTTTCAAAAAACCACACAAAGCACACTTTCAAACAAAAGCAAGTGATCTAGAAAGTAACTAAGAGGCCATGGAAAACCATGGATGAAAAGGGTGCTAATACCTTCCCTTTTCATAATCTACCCCCCGAACTCAAGAAATAATATTAAAGGTATTTCTTGTGCTTTTTCACCTTTCCTTTTGGATAAAAGAAAAGTCAGTGGCGACTCTTGCTAACCGCAACATTTGCGATCAAACGTAAAACACAACAAGTCAGTTCTCCCATTGTATCACATATGCATTCCTATATGGAGAGACTCTGAAGTTGGTTATGGAACTAGAGGCTTTTTGGGCATAAATGATTATTATCGCAGTTGTTCAAGACGAGGTCAAGCATAATATGTTGTTGGAGATTAAGTTGAGAAATGATATGTTCGGCATTAAAAATGATAGTCGCTCATCATTTCAAGCATGGGATGTTGCATGTGAAGAAAGTTTTGTAGAACTAAAGAAAAGATTGACGACTGCTCCGGTATTGATTTTGCCTAATCTGAGTGAGTCATTTGTAGTGTATTATGAATGCGTATAAGATGGGACTTAGTGGTGTGCTAATGCTGAATAGACGAGTTGTTGCTTGTGCTTCTAGAAGACTCATAGTTCATAAGAGGAATTATCATAAGCGTGACTTAGAGTTAGCAGCAATGGTGTTTATGTTGAAGATTTGGAGACATTATCTTTTTGGTTCTAGATTTGAAATATTTAGCAACCATAAAAGTTTAAAGTATTTACTTTATCAGAAGGAATTGAATATGAGACAACGAAGATGGTTGGAGTTGTTGAAAGATTATAATTTCGGTTTGAACTATCATCTAGGTAAAGCTAATGTTGTGGTTGATGCTTTAGGTCGGAAGATTTCACATATGTCGGCAATAATGGTTAAAGGATTGGGATTAATTGAACATTTCAGAGATATGAGTTTAGTTTGCGAAGTGACATCGAAGAGTGTTATGTTAGGGATGTTGAATATTAACAATAATTTTCTGGACAATATCAAAGAAGCTCAGAAGTTAGATGTGAAATTGGTAGATTCGGTGGTTGGACTCAATCAGTCTGAGAATGATGATTTCAAGTTAGATGCGTAGGGTGTGTTGAGATTCAGTAATCGAGTTTATATTCCTGATGATGCAGAGAGGAAGAAAGTAATTCTTGAATTGGAGGATACTTAACCTTCATGTGAGGCTAAGTGAGTGTAATGTGAACCGTGTAATATGTTGAGCGGTGGTGTCTCATCGATAAAATCGAATGAGAGGGAAATTATGGGAGTATATGTAAACCTCATTGGAGATTATTAGATTATGGTGCTTTAGGTGACTTGAGTACAAGTTATAAAGGAACACTATTATAGTTTGGTAACGATGATTCATACTCCATTATGGTTGTCGACTATCTATTGATAAATTGAGGAACTGATCACCCTTAATCTCTTGTTGATAGTAGATGAGATCATGTTGGATGATATAGATTTGTTGTGTTATCTTAATGGTGTGTAAAGTGATAGGTGTTATATCTTGAGGATAGTTTCTCACCAGTTTGTGTGAATTTATAGAGGAATTACTAAGAAAGAATTGAGACGCATTGAACAAGTCGGAGTAGCGAGTTATATGCGAGCTAACGTCGCAAATGTGAAAGATTGAGAATATCAAGTGAACAGCGATTTTATGGTGGATGTTAAAGAAAGTCTGAAACTAGATTGAAACTTGTAAACCATATATTTGACGTAAATTTTAATGAGGACGGTGACTTAAGGTGGATTATCAGAGTTGCACAGTTGAAGCGTTATGTGGCACAATTGCTATGCGCGTACGACTCGTTAGAAGGGAAGGATTAAAACATCAGAAACCTATGGGAATGGTGTGTATTAATATACATGCTTGATTTGGTGGATTGTTGATATAGAGATGTTGTGCCAGGGCACTATGTGTGCTAGTAAATATTTGCGTATTTTATAAGGATATTAATGTGGTTGTTGATTTCCGTGAGTAAGGAATGATACTCCATAACGTGACGAAGTTAATTATGTTGGTTGTGTTGATGTCACTATAAGAGTGATACGACAATATGAGTAGAGTTGTTGATATTTTGTTGATAATTGATATAAGGGAATGAAATTGTGTGTGTGTTTTGGGTGTTGAAAAAGGTTGTTAAGAAGATATTTCAGTGATGTATACCCAAGTATAAGTGGGTTATAGTTGTTCCTACTTTAAATGTTGATATGTCAGATTAGGGTGGAGTAGCTGAGATGTTAGTACCGATCATGTCGCAAAGTGTTGAATGATTGGCATGTGTGTAATCGATTTGAATCGTGTTGAGTTACTGAGTTATCGGGAAAGTATTGGTCGAAGTGTTGTCAAACGCAAGTTGGAAATCAACAAGCTGGATGTAAAGCTCGTGCTAAGAGTGGTAGTATCGAATAGATTTTCGAGGACGAAAATATTCTAAGTGGAGGAGAGTTGTAACGCCCGTTAATTTAATTAATTATTTAATTAAATTAATTACAGATTAATGGTTTAAATGTTGTTGAAATTGTTGAAGTTGTGAAATATCGAGAAATATTAATTTAAGTTGCTAAGTTGTTATTTAATTGATATTTAATTGATTGGTTGATTAATATTAGAAATAATATTAATATAGATATTAGAATAATATGAGGTTATTAGTTGGGCTCATTATTTGGTTGTATGTAGTAAAAGTGGAGTATGAAATTTAGGCCCAATAATAATATTAATAATTATAAGGTTAAGCTATTTATAAGGATAATTAGGTTAATTGAACAAGTCTTGGAGAATTTTGTGGGAACGTGAGAAGTTGCAAGGTTACAGAGAAAAGGCAAAGGTTAGAAGCTATGGCAAAGCGAGGTTTAACCGGTAGAATAGAGTGGTCTCCAATCCAAGGTAAGGGTGGGGTTCTTTCTCTATAATTGGGTATATGATAAATGATATGTGGCGTTGGTTATATGAAATTATCGTGTGTGATTCTGTGTGAAAAGTTGTTGTTTTGTTGCTACTGCAATATTGTGTTTCTTGATAAATTGCACAAATTCAATTGATGACTCTGTTTTCGGAGAATTATTATATGTTGATGTTTGTGTAATTATGGTATCATTATAATTATATATTACGTTGGTTGGATTGAAATACCTCTAATTGAAGGAATTATAGAGGAACACAGAAAATTGCAGAAAATTGCAGAAAATTGCGTTGAAGAAGGTGTGTTGGGGCACACACTTGACGGGCGTCACGGCAAGCCTGTGTCGAGCAGCACAGGTAACGGGAAGGGCCTTGCCGATCGGCAGGGATGGTGGCAAGGTGGGTGCCAATCGGCACATGAAGTATGGCAAGGGTACCGCTAGGCACATGAACATATGCTGATAGGCATGGAAAAATAGGAAGGGTGCCGTTAGAAACTGCATGTATATATATTTTCATCTTCATAAACTTAATTAATATGAGTATATTAGTGGATATAGGACTGGTCCATGTTTTAATGGTAGGCACATAAGGTTCCTTTAGAAAAATGGTTTTCAACAATTGTATTTCAGTAGTAGCTTATTAACTTAAGGTTTAACATAAGTATGTATCAAAATTTTGTTTAGTTTAGATCAGAGTATATATATATATATATATATATATATATATATATATATATATATATATATATATATATATATATATATATATATATATATATATATATATATATATATATATATATATATATATATATAAAAGACAGTAGCTGAATTTATTAAAAATGCAGAGTTAGTGTTATTCGGTAGTAACAGGAGAATATTTAGCAGAAGTAATATATCAATAGCAGACTAGTATTATTTGGCAGAATAATAGTGTTAATAGTATAGACTTTAGTAGCAGTGTGATATTACTTCACAGAAGCATAATAAGACAGTGATACAGAGTAGAAATAATGGGATGATTAGTCGGTAATTAATTTGTAGGATTTGGTTGATTTGTCTGAATAATTATACGGAACAATTGTTGTGGTTAATTATGAAGTTGCAGGTGGTGAATTTTGTTGCATTGCCTCTAACTATTGACAAGAATCAAATTGTAGGCTTGTTTCCAAAGTTGAAAAGTTGTGGTTATGTTGTTGTTAATATTTGTTGATGTTGTTGTTATGCTGCCTCTATTTATTGGTAATATAAAATTGTAGGCATATGGCTAATATTGAGATGTTGTGTTGTTGTGATTGTCAATGTGAATTCTTGTTGATAATGCGAAGTTGCAGAGAATTTTAGATGATTATGAATTACCTCTATTTACTGGTAATAATGGCGATGTGGGCTTATGCCTTGCGATGGATGATGATTGTTATGAGTATGTGATAGTGCATTCATTGAGTCACATACATTTGCATACTTTGCAATGGCCTGGATTGGAAAACTGCAAAGAAGGCTTATGCCTTGTTGATTCCTCTATTTATTGGCAGGTTTTTAAGATGGGAGTTCTGCTCCTTTTTAAGATGGGAGTTCTGCTCTGTTTTTAAGATGGGAGTTCTGCTCCGTTTTTAAGATGGTAGTTCTGCTCCGTTTTTAAGTTGGGAGTTCTTCTCCAATGGTACCACGTGCATGTCTATTGTAATTGAGTCGCATTTGATGTTGCATCTTGAGTTGTGGTGAAGATAGATTTGTTTTTGCTTTATGTTTTTGACTTGTTGTGACAAGTATCATCTAAAAGTTGTGAATTAGTCGTTATGTCGTGTTGATGTTTTGTTGAGATTAAAGTTGTTTGAAAGTTGTGAAGTGGTGATTTTATATGAACTGATTCTGATATATTAATTATCATACATTCTAGTATATTGTTAGATATCTCACCCCTTCTGTTTGAATGTTGTCCTCTATTGGTAACGTGCATGTAATCAAGAAAAATAGTTGTTACTTTCGTCAGTTCGAGTCGGTGTTGTTGCTCTGATATGTAGCACTCGGGGGGATGAATGTTTGATGTTTAGTTGTTGATCATTATTTCAGTTGCTGAATTTTTAAGTTGATTACATGAAATAATTGTTGTCTTGAAGTTGTTTTAGTTGAATAAAAGATGTTAAGTGAATTGAAGCTGAGTATGTGATTTCGCTGCTTATTAATAAAAGTTGTTTGATTTTTAAGAATAAATCAGGTTGTTATCGGTTCATCCGAATTAAGTGTTATGTATTTGTTTTATATGCGATTAAATGAAGTTTGATTTTAAGTTGAAAATGTAGTGTCCTATTTATGTTGAACTCTGATTTTATTATTATCCGCCGGATAGAAATGGGGTGTTACAGGTAACATATATATATTCATTATGCATCATTATTTGAATTCAACAAGAACTAGTGAAAGATACACATAGTGCTCATCATCTTCATCCTCTCTTCTCAAAAATCAACATCTACACATAATCATGGTTGTTGATTCAAGAAAAGTGTTGTGGTGATAACATTTAAATCAAGGTTTCAATTCAGATTTGGGTTGAGCAATTGTGGGTTGTTCTTGAATAAAACCATTGGGATTTTCTCCTCCAAGATTCCTATTGGTGCGGGGGGTTTTACACAAGTCTTTGCTTCATTGAACTCAGTCGGGTGGAAGGATTAAGAAACTGTGGGTTTGCTTAATCAAGTAGCGGTAACCGGAGGATTGTGAAGATAGATTTGGGGTCAAATTACTTGCGATCGAAACCAGCCGACTGAAAGAATTAAGAAACGGTGGGTTTGCTTAATGAAGTAGCGGTAATCGGAGGTTTGTTCGAAGAATTTGGCACTTGGTTTTGCTCAAACCAAGGAAAGGGAAGAAGACCGTTACATCAACAATATTGGTTTGTTTGTTGTGAACTATCTCTTATCTTATATCATTTTCAACTTAATATCAAATATCTCAATTCTAGATTTTAGAATTGGGGGCAGACGTACCCTACGCGAGGACGACAAGGGGAACTGCCTTAACAAATCGTGCGTTCTTCTGCTTTTTCTTCATCTCTATACTTGATTACTAAACTGTGTGTAGGGATGGCAACGGGGCGGGTCGGGGGCGGGTTTAGCTAACCTCGCACCCGCACCCGCAACTCCAGTAATAGACCCGCCCCCGCCCCCAAACCCGCCGGGGGATGGAAATTCACCCCAGACCCGCCCCCAATGGAGAACGGGTCACCCTCCCCCACCCGCGAAAACTGTTTTTTTTAAATAAAAAAATATCTATTTTTTTCACAAATTTCCTGGACAGCATTAACAAATACATTAAAAATACAAAATTCGCCATTGATTTGAGTAAATAATTGTAGGATTTAATATTCAAACACCATTCCAAATATTTTTCTATCATAACCCTTCAATCAACTATAATTGGTTGTGAACTTGTGATTCATTAAAAGAGTGTAATCTTTCAATATATCAAAGTATAAATCACTCCCAACAACCAACAATTTTTTTGCAAAGTACAAATACAAAATTAAAACAATACAATCAATAAAAGAACCATTCCAACAACATGGAACAAAATAACCATTCCAACAACATGGAACAAAATATACGATATCATCATAACAAAAAAAGATCCAAATAAACAACAAATTTTCTAATAATCTTCATCTTCGAGGCGGGAGTTGGAAATAGAAGTAGCACCATCAATCAACAACTCACCTGTGTTAAAAAATAAAAGTTAAAATATAAAAATTTAACTTGACAAATTTAATACAAATAGTATGAATAATACCTTCATCATCAGACTCCATTTCAGTTAATAAAATAACATTTTCATTTCCCACGTTAGATTTCAAATTACCTATCAATATAGTAAAATATAGTCAATGATAGTCTTGGCAAGTAAAAATAAAAAATATAAACAAGAAAGATCTTTACCATTATTCTCAGCACTCCATAACCAACTTCTTGCACACATCAAAGCTTCTAAAGTGGTCCAATGAAGTCGACTTCGATGAGGGCTTACGATATGACCACTTGTACTAAATGCGGATTCAGAAGCCACGGTAGAAACAGGAATTGCCAATACATCCCTTGCAATTGCTTGAAGTGTTGGATACTTAATCCCATTCAACTTCCACCATAATAAAATATCAAAATCTGGACTTCTTGGTAAAACTTCCTCTTCCAAATAAACATCCAACTCTGTTTTAACAGATGAAGTTCTAGCTCTTTTTTTTCTTATGACATACAAATCATAGTCTTTCAAACCATCATTACTAACATTTCCAACATTAGCATCCAACATTTCAGATTCACTTCTAGAATCCTTGTTCATTTTTAATTGACAATCATAAACTAACTCGTAACACAACTGTCTGATTGACTTAACTTGGGAATCAACATCATTCCCATAGAATACTCCATAATAATATTCAAGCAAATCGGTTTTATACCTAGGATCCAAAACAGCAGCAACCCCCATTATTTCATGAATCACACTCCAATATTTTTCAAACTTTACCAACATATTTTCTGCCATTCTTTTTACCAATTCGTCAGAGGATTCAATCCACTCAAGTAATGAAACTTTAATCTGACAAATCTTAGGGAAGTATTCATTGGCAGTTGGATACTTAGTTCCAGAAAACACTTTAGTGATAGAATTGAACAATTTCAATTTTACACAAATCTCTTTTGCAAATTTCCAATGTAAAGTTGTTGGCAAACAAGTGTATTGAGTTACACGGATTGCTAATCTATCAAATACCTCTTCATACAAAATAGCAACATCAAGCATCTTATAGGTAGAATTCCATCTAGTTGGACAATCTAAAACTAAATTCTTGGTGCAAGGTATTTTTAATTGTTTACATGTCTCCTCAAACCGTTCCTTCCTTTTAGGAGTTGCTGTCCAAAATGCAACGCTATCTCGAATCATCTCTATTCCATGTTTCACAACTTCTAACCCTTATTTTACTATCAAATTTAGTATATGTGCACAACAACGCATATGAAGTAAGGCCCCGTCCCTTAATAATGTCTCTGGTTTCAACTTAGCCTTAATTTTATCAATCATTGCATCATTTGTGCTACAATTGTTCAAAGTGATAGTAGACAATTTTGAATCAATGTTCCAATCCATCAAACATTCAACCAATGCACCACAAAGGTTTTCACTAGTATGAGGTGCAGGAACATAAATGAACCTAACATAATAAGATTCACAAAACTAGTATAAGAATAAGGATAAACTAGTATTAATAAATGAAATATATAATCCACTATTGGTTGGAGAGAAGTTGAGTATCTTCTAAAACCAATATGATCCACTATTGAAAGCGGATATTCATGCAAAATAATTGCATGTGCAAGCTCTTTCTTAGAATTTTCTGCATCATAAATTCCAGTACTCAACTCTTGTTTACCTTGCATGGATCTAGGCGTAAGAATTGTTTGTCCTTTATCAGATAGGTTCAAAATCTTCTTTTTAGGACAACATCCCAAATGTCCTTTTAAATGTGACGTCCCATCATTTGATGATCCATTAAGCTTCTTTAAGCAATAATTACATTGAGCCTTATCTTTTCCGTCAACTTTGACCTTTGTAAAATGATTCCATACAAAACTTTTCTGTCTGGATCGATGACTTGTGGTTGTTTGGCTATCAACCTCCATAATATCATTTGGCGTGGGAGGAGGAACATCAACTGATTGGTTACCACTTTCATTGGGAATTGGTTGATGTGTACTTTCTTGTGAGATAGGTGGACATCGTATTTGAGAGGTATCTTCATTTTCCATAACTAATTATCCTGTAAAATAATTAAGTTGTACATAAGAATAAGAATAAACTAGTATTCAAAATAAGAATAAGGATAAACTAGTATTAATAAATGAAATATATAATAAACTAGTATTAATAAAATGAATGAAAGTGAGTGCAGTTGGACGGTAAAACAAAATGGATTTTCTAATTTTATACTATTATAATAAGAGTACCAAATTGTTGAATGTAAAACAAAACAGCATCCAATTTAATACTAAAAAATTGTTGAATGTAAAACAAAACAGCACCAAATTGCGCAATATTTAATGAGTGTTTAAAGTAATATTGAAATAGACATTGCTTTTGTATGCAACTAATTCTAATGCCTGACTTTGACTTATTACTAACTAAATTAGACTTTATAGCTAGCAGCTAGGCCTCCCTTCTTTTGACTATGTCCACAATCCACATGCCATTCATCACACTACTAATTCTTCACTCTTGTCTGTGTGGTCTCTTGTTTTGCCACTCAATTTTCTTTTTCTCTATTCACTCTTTTCTTACACATTTACTTCATCTTTTCCTTTAACTCACCCAAAGTGTCATCAATATGAAAGCCATGCGTTGTTGGATCCATCTATTGAGCTTCTAAGAAAGATTGTTTTATTGAATTTAAAAGGTTGCAAAAGTCTTGTAAGCATACCCAACAACATATTTAGTCTCAACTCTCTTAAAGTTCTAAAAATGTCTGGGTGTTCTAGGTGTTATTTCAAAGAGTTTAGCAATACAGGGCATTTGGATATAACTGAAACTGCTTCACATTCCCAATCAACGTCCTCCATCTGCAAATGGACCTCAAAGCCTTACCACTCCTTGTTTTCCACTCCCACAACAGACACAATTATGTTTCCTTCCTTACTTAGCATATATTGTTTACATGAAGTTGATATTAGCAATTGTGGTTTAAGTCAACTATTCCCTGAGGCAATTGGATGCTTACACTGGTTAGAAATGTTAAATCTTGGAGGGAACAATTTTGTGACACTGCCTAGCCTTGGGGAGCTTTTCAAGCTTGTATATTTGAACTTGGAGAATTGCAAGAAATTGGAATATTTGCCCGAGCTTCCTTTCCCTACTACAATCGAGCAGGATCTTCGAAAGAACAAATATTGGAAGAGAACAGGATTGTTCATTTTCAACTGTCCTAAAATAAGTAGTAAGGAAAGATGCAGTAGAATGACATTTCCATGGATAACACAATTCATTAAAGTGAACAAATAAAACCCTGCCTTCTTTAATATTGGTATCATAATTCCAAGAAGTGGAATACCATGTCTTCTTTTGCCTCATTGCTGAAACAAAACTCCAATTCTGCCATTCCAAAAAGAGATTGCAAGCACTATCTCTTATGGATTGTGAGTTGTATGGTGAATTTCCAGTTGCAGTATTTCATCTTTCAAAATTGAAATATCTGAATTTGGGATATAATCCAAATCTCATTGACAGTTTGCCCGAATTTCAGTCTAGTTCACTCACCCAGTTATACCTTGAATACACAGGTTGTCCGAATTTCAGTTTAGTTCACTCACCCAGTAGTTATACCTTGAATACACAGGTTTTTATGATACACTTCATGTATCCATAGGAAAGCTTATCTCTTTAAGAACCCCATCAATTGAAACTTAGCTCTTTAAGAACCCTATTCAGAACCCTATCCACCAGGAAACCTAACACAACTCATACAGATAGACCTTCGACGTAACCTATATTATCCTTGGTAAATATTGACAGTGACACTGACATTCCATTATCTTTTGCCAATCTCACCAAACAAGAGATATTAGATGCTGGTAAATTAAAACCTAATAGGATGATAGAGTACATAGATGATAGATCTAACCTTTCAAATCCAGCGGCTGAGCAAAGGGGCTGGTGTGCGGCGAAGTCGATGGGATGATGTTGTGGTAGTGGTGATGGCAGCAACGTCGTCGGCCGTTGCGGACTTGCGGTGATTTTGCGTTGAGATTTGAGAGAAGAAGATGAGACTTGAGAAAATGCTTCTAAGAAGCTGAGAAAATAAAAGTAACATAAAAATAATTAAAACAAGGTTATTATAGTAATTGGATTATTCGGGGCGGGCGGGTGCGGGTGCGGGCGGGTCTCAGTGTCTTACCGCCCCCGCACCCATAGTTAGAAACCGGGTTTTACCCGCCCCCGCACCCGTACCTGTTTTAGCCGGGTTTTCCCCGTTAATTTCGGGGCGGGTCCGGGCGGGGCCCAGCGGGTCTGGGTTTTTTTGCCATGCCTAACTGTGTGAAAATTAATTTATCAAATCTGCACTTACTGAAATTGTAGTGTGTTGAATTCATTTTAAAACATTGGTAACAATCCTTTTGATTGATACCTAAGAAAACTTACCACTACAATTTTGTAAAACCAAATCTAAGGGGCTTTGCTCACAAGGTGTTTGACAAATTGACTAATCCACAAAATTATTGATTGTGCTTATCCTTATCTCATTCAACTCATTGGTAGTAATTAGTAACCATTGAGAGTGTATAAGTAATTGATTAATTGAGTAAAACGCATTGATTCTTATTTTTTCATTATATCCCATACGGTTTCGCATATCTGATCTTTTCAATAGAGGATCGTTTAGACGATTAGAGATTCTACGAAGCTTTCGCATATTTTTCTGAAAACAAATTTAAAAAGCGTAAATTATTTTAAACGATCTATTCAACCCCCTTCTAGATCGATCACATCGTCTAACAAGAGAGAGAGAGAAAGGTTTGTTTAGGAAGTTCACCAATCGTCCTCGATATGGGTACGTCTCCCCCCAATTTCATTTTGGAAATGAGATAAATCTCTTACTTTGCAAAAAGTCAATTACAAGAGAAGTGTTCCAAGAGCAACCCTACAAATCCTAACCTTTTTTTGTTGATTCAATCCCTTATCTTCTTTTGATCTTCAACAAGACCAAGATACAATAGCTACTAATTGATTTATCAGATCTTGATACTCCTTTGGATACCAAACTCCAAAGCTCTTTTGCGCACAATCAGTTGTAACTATTGAATACAAGCACTTTCAATTTGATTTTTCATTCTCTCGCTACTTTCTCAGGTACCAAACTCCGAAGGATTTTCACTTGGCCGCAATCCTCTTTTGAAAGTCTTGAACAAAATCTCCAAATCTACCAAATATCTTGAAGGATAAAGCCTAAGTTTTCTGGGTGAAACCCCCTACAATTCTCAATCAAATATTCTCGGTTACACAAAAATCTAATTGAACGTTATCAAACCTCGCCAAGATGGCACTCCGACAAAAGATAATTATGTGTGACAGAACATTACTATATATGAACTTTTGCATTCTTTGTAAAAGATCTACCACTTCATATTAATTTTAAAAAAAAAATACTTTAGCTATCTATGATAAATCGATCTACCAAAAACTTTGTTAAAACATATACTTAGACTCGCAACAAATCAAATTGTTAAATAAATAGAAAGAAACGAGTTATTAAAAAATGAAAAATAATATTTTAACACTCAAATTTAAGTCTTAAAAAGCTATTAAGTGTAATTTTAAATGTAATAATATATTATTGAAATTCGTATAAATCTATGAAATAAAAAAAATATGAAAGCGGTAAAAATATTAATATACGATTGATATATTCATTTTTTGAAAGTAATAATATATTATTTTAAATACAATATCAAATATTGAATATTCAATAATATATTATTTGTTTCTCAAGAAATAATATATTAATATAATATATACAATTTTAACAATATCAAATATGGGAGTGCTTTTGCTAAGTAACACGTGAGTTGTCTTATTTGTTTGTTTCTCAAGAAATGCCCCAAGCACCAAATTCATGAGAATTTTCTTCTTTTTTTTAAGTGCAATTGGCCAACTACTCACTTAAATTTCGAAGTCTACTTTACTTTTATTCAAAAAATGCCAATAAAAGTCATTGAGTTTTAGCAATTGGAAGAAAAACCTAACCACCTTGTAATTAGTTATGATTATTAAACTCTTTTTTTCTTTCTTAAGTTTCAAATTATTAAAATTTATGTGTTAAACAATGTTTATAATTATTGTTATTATTTATAGGTTTATATAATATTTCAAAATAATAATAATAATGATAATAATAATAATAATAACAACAATAAGAATGACGATAATAATAATAATAATAATAATAATAATAATAATAATAATAATAATAATAATAATAATAATAATAATAATAATAATAATAATAATAATAATAATAATAATAATAATAATAATAAATAATAATAATAATAATAATAATAATAATAATAATAATAATAATAATAATAATAATAATAATAATAATAATAATAATAATAATAATAATAATAATAATAATAATAGATGGATAGAGTAGTTCATTTAATATGTATTATGTGAGTTAGATAAATATAAATTGTTAATAATAATACTAAATGTTTTTAAAAATATAAATATAATACTAATAATGGACTATTAAAAAATTAAGTACGAAAAAAAACACATATTTTAATGTTTAAATTATAATAGCAGTGTGGGAATCTTAAAATACCATTAATTACATTATTCCTTAATTGGATTGCATATAATGTCTTTTTTAAATATAGTTTTGGGATGGGGTGTCTTATTTGTTATATAGCTGTTTGGCAAACCCATGAATATTCGAATAAACTTTTGTATGTATATTAGGAAGCATCAGTGTGTGGAGCATCATTTCCAACTTTTGGGATGGCGTAATCTTCTGATTTTATTACTATTAATTTGCACTACCACTAGATTTTATTACTATAATTACAAGTTGCTTTATGCTTGATATGTTTAGTGGGTGTGCTAAGGGTAGTAATATTTTAGATCAATTAATAGGCTCAAGTTAGATTACGTTTTTTTTTTTAAATAAAAATCTTTAGACTTTTTTATAAGTGTATTTAGTTAAAGAAAAGTAGGTTTTAGAATTTAAAAAAAGTTTTTTTTTTAAGTCTATCAAACTGATTTATTTTAATAAACATAGATAATTTTTCTTAATTAATAATATATTATACTTTGAATTAAATTACAAAATTAAAATTAAATTTTTCTTAAAAACTAATGAAAATATGTTAAAAACTTTTTTATGGTCAATATGCTATGAGTTGATTTTATAAAAAAAATTAAATAAATAGTCTCATATAACTTGGGCTATTAAATCAACTCAGATAATTCAAAATAAACAAATTTTATTATTAGTGATCTTTTAGTTTTTTATTTATATAAATATTAATTGAATTGTTAATTTATATATGTTTAAATGAAATAGACTTTAAGTAGGTTATAAACCTAAAAATAAGTTTATGATAAGTTATAAGTCAGATTTAGACTTAAAAAAATTTAGTAAGTCAGATTTAAATTTAGCAAAAGTCTAACTCAGCTTAACATATTTCTACTACTAGATGTGCTAATTATTGTATTGCATAAATATACATAATTAAAATGATTATTATTTTACAATTATTTTTAACTTATAAGTTAGTTGATAATTTATAGATAATAATTAATTATTCTGGATTGACTATATTAATTTTGACAAATCATTCTGATAAAGATATAATTCTTCTAAAATCTTTTCAACGCATGAGAAGTATCCTACTGATGATCGGTGACAACACACGAGAACTACATTGAGTATTTAAATTACAGGTGTATCTAACGACTCTCTATATTACATTTGACCAATAACAAATTTGTTATTCTCTCTACTATATAGAGAAGATGCCAATTTAAATATACAGTTTCAAATTCAATATCAAATTACTCTTCTCTTTCACGCATTCACTTAAGTGTTGAAATACTAATTTTACTTCTCTTCATTTCTAATTTCAGTATGTAACGGTAGCTATTAATTGGTGATGGGTATATAAATTAATTCAACTGTTTGACTAGAATTCTAATAGATGATAAATTACATAAAAATATATTTTGAATAATATCTTAGTAATTATATTATCTTTTTTATATTATTATTAAACTATTTTTAATTTAAAATTAAATATAACAGTAAAACCGTGTAAAAATTATTAAACATATATTATTACCATGCGAAAAAAACTCTTAATAATTGTTTGCAAGGTGAATTTCAAATATTAGAAAACAACTTGTAAAGATTTTCAAAGGTTCATAAGGTGGGGTATACTCTAGTTTATAGTGCATATGTAGAATGGATCCAAACACATCACCTAACCTATGGAATATATAGATACATACTATATTCGCATACACTTATTAAACATTTTTATCACCTCCTCAATTTATCACACCTTTCACATAATTTTCTTTATTTTTTCTCTCAATCAAAAAGTAAAAAGAGAGGGTAAACAAATAATCATAGAAACCAACAACCAAGCCATCAAATCCATGTTTATAAAAAATACGTACTTACATCACAATAATAAACAACGATCCATTTCAAGATAGAAGAAAGATTAAGAAACCTAAGAAACCACGTGGTTCGCAAATCCTATCTCAAATGACAAAAATTAATATTATTAGATTAGACGTTATCATTAAAATTCAAACTTTTATATTTATAGTTATGTATAAGTTTTTAGTTGTTATTACTTGTTCATCAGCACAACAAAAAAAATCAGAACTCGTGCATAATCAGTATGACCAATTACTCTTTGCAGTTGGGAAACAACTCATTGAAGCACTATAACGATTACTTAACAACCCAATGGCCCCTCTCACACCTCTTCATGTCTTCTATCAATGGAGCAACATTTCAATACTGTTTCCCCACACTATCATTTCAAAATTTATACATTATCATTTCATCATACTTGTACATTTTTTTCAACACCACATGTGCCAACCCATACTCCTAATATTCCTTACAAGAAAATGGATCTAAATTATCATTTCTCATCAAATTAAGTATATAGTATATTATCTTTCAATATTTACCCATAAGTAATATTGTAACAATATTGTCAGTAACATATGGGACCAACCCATGTCAAACTCACATTTTTCTTCATCTTTAGTTCACAAAATGTGAATGGATGGAAAGGGTTTAACGTGAAATGTGGTGATTTGTTGACCAATTAATATCGAAACATGATCATGTGGGATGGCATTGAAAATTAGGCACAAAGAAATGGTTGTGGATTGCATGAGTGAGAATGCATGGGGGAATTTAAGATTGTAACTTATCATGGAAAGATGGGTCGGTGATACATTTTTGCATGTGGCCTTCTATCATAGCCCTTGTGTGCAAAGAGACATATAGCCTTGCCCACAACTTAGCTACCCACCTTGGGACAAATTCTTGCAGTGTTTGTTGGGACCATCCTTTTTCAAAAGTTTATTAGTTTAACCATCACTTTCCAACTAACCAAAATTGTTCTATAATACAATAGTTTATAAACATAGTTAATACAACTCAGTTAAAAATATAGAGATATCTCATCGTAAAACGTGGATTCAATTGGAAAGAAAGTGTGGACTATTTGATCCAAAAATAATAGATAAATAAAAGTTTTCTCTTAATACAACTCAGTTAAAAATTATACAGATATCTGATTGTAAAAATGTGTATTAGACTAGAATGATAGTATGAACTACTTGACCCAAAAATAATAGATAAATAAAATTTTATGTTAATACAACTTAGTTAAAAAATTGTAGAGATATCTGATTGTAAAAACATGTATTCGACTGAAATGAAAGTATGGAATATTTGACCCAAAAATAATAGATAAATAGAAATTTCCCATGGTGATCTCTTTTAATTTCTTTAATTTCCTTTTTATTTATGAGACCAAACAAATTAAGCTTGGAATAGTTAAACAGAGACGAGAGTCACAAGTTACTTATGCAGTTCTGTGCCTTGCCAAAAGTTTTTCTCAAATGTAATTTATGTCATGACATAGTAAAATAAATTATTGAGCAAAGCAAACAATGGCATCTTCTCTTCTGTGTCAGTTAGGTACATTATTGCAGACAAAAGAAAGATCCTTTTTGAATAATTTCTACAAACTTAAGGAGCCACAAATATTATGACAAAATTCACATCCATCTAAAAATCTCACATTTGCGAGTGGACACATAATAAAGTGTGGGGTAAATTAAGACCATGATTCTCTGCAGTCACATATGACTACATGATCCTGCAATATAATAGTAGATTGAGTGATATGAATTGTCGTGATCAAAATCAACAATTAAGATTGTCAACTATGAAAATGTGTGACGCATCAAAATTTTAAAGGGGGGGTGTGAATTCTAAAGAGGCATTGAACTTTGAAATTTAAAAGGTGAATGGTGATTTTAAGGAGATATTAAAAAGAAAAGGTTAGAAAAGAAAAAGGGCCTATCAGAAGTGTAGATGAAATATGATAATTAGTGGGGCAAGAGGAGACAGATTTCAAATGATGCATATACTGTCTTCATCTCTTTGAAACTCTTTCTACCGTTTTGATTTCCACATGGTGTCAGTAATCTTTCTCACCTGAACCTCTCTGCCCAGTTTCTTGGGTTTGTATAACAGTGTGATATATTTGGATACATGGCAAAATTAGAAAGACAAGTAAAGTCCTGCAGCTTCTGCATCCAATATCCAATTTGGATGAGTGGTCCTGTCCTCTATTATAGCTTTTTCAAATGAGTAGCATCACTCCAAAAATCTGTTTAATGTTTCCACACCCAAATGCACACAATCCCCCAAAATAAAAAATCGTACAAAAACAAAGAAAAAACCTCACATGATGGTTGCATGTCTTTCTATGACACCAATCAAAATACACAATTCAAATGTTGACTATTACCTCACCATCATGATCCATCTTCATCATACATCATTCATGTAGCATGCATGTACAAGATTTCACTGCTTATCTTTGTTTTTTGGATTAATTAAAAGAGATACTATAGAGTGCATGTGGTTTGAAAATTGAAACCAACACAAAGACCCAAATAGGTGCTTGTACGAATGAACTTGACAGCCACCAAATTATGAGTATTGAATTGATTGAACCAAAGGCAGTACCACAATCTATATTTGGTTAATATACGGAGGGCTCACCTTGTTATAACAAAGCCCGTTTTCTAAGAACTGAGGTTTCAGGGTTTCCTTTTTCATGCAATGTCTACTCTTCAACACCTTTTATGCTGACAAGGATGTACACACTAGACAGTACTACATCTGTTCTACATAATCATAAAATTCAATACCTATTGTTTGACCAACTGCAACTACAATAGCATATGAGTTCAAATCCAACAACAGCAACCAAACCCTTATTCCACAAAATGGGATCAGGTCGACTATATAGAACAACTTTCGTCATCCATGACTATGTATGAGTTCAAATACTAAAGAGAAAAAACTGAAAACAACAGCTATCAAAATCTGAAAAGTGAATGAATATAATAAGTGTTCTCTGTTAAAAATTAAAAGCAAATGGGAAGGGTAAATACACAAGTAAATAGTACAATAATAATTCATTCATTTTACCCCTAAAAAAAGCACTCAAATGACTGCATTTGTCATTTATTTTTCAAGGCATTTAACATTATTCAACATCAAGGACTATGTATGAATCATTGCTCCTACAAGAAACCGTTCAAAAAGTTATTAGTATTATTATTTTGCAGAGAGGAAGTTTCTCATTACTGAGGAAACAATAATGCAGGAAAAAATATCAAAAGCAAGAAAGTATGTCCCACAAAATGCAAATTTCTAACCACTTTAAATCTCGAACATTAACTTAGTATTCATGTTCACTAAGCAAAATACAGTGCTTGATGTACGTCGTAGGCCCCTCGAGTTATAGTGGATTCCAACACTGACCTGTTTCAGTACTGTCTACGAAAATGATTTTCCTTAAAATCTACTGAGGTAATAAACATAAAAAATTTAATGTAAGATAGATGCAATTATTTTAGCAGCAAAGCAAGAAAAAACAGACATGAAAAGAGAGAAAATTTCTGTGGACTAATATGAACGAAGATGAATGCCTCCACCAAATTGATACTGTGTGCTTAAAATTCTCTTGGGAGTTAATGGTATGAGCCCCCACATGTCAAGTCAATAAAACAGAAAATGACTAGTTCCACTCGTCCTTTGGTGTGTTCCACATGCAAATAATATCAAACTCCTAACTGTGGTAATGATGCTGCCAGCACAACATAACAACCACCGTCTGCGCTAATGTAGTAAGTTTATGAATATTTTTTCCAAATTTGAGAGGAAAGCAAAGAGGGATCAATCAGTCTATCAAATCAAAACCAATTTATCTGATAAAAAGCATTGCTCACATTCACAGTAGGAGGCACATGCAAAAGAAGCAACTGACCTAACAACTTTCTGTCCTTCAATTGTTGATGGGTCTAAGTTTTAGTTTATGGTTGGCACCAGACACATCACACAAATTTTTAAAAAGGGTCCCTTGAAGTTAACCCTTCTGTAATCAAATCTAATAGACTACATGATAATTATTATTAACACAGATGCTAAATCTTATCCTCCTGAACTTGTGAAGTGGGAATTGGAGGTAGACCAGACAAAACTTAACACCAAAATCACATAAATCAGCTCCAGATTCCTAAGACTATACAGAAAAAACTGTTTTGGTGTCAGTACCTCTGCAAGAAAAAATAGAAATCTGACAGAAGCAGAAAATTTGAGCACTAGACAAGGGAATCAATGCATGCCACATATCCTTTAGTTTGTATGGAACATAAGACAAAAAAATGTTGCAAATAAATTAAAAACAGAGCTTCTTTACCGTGGATTATATATCACATGTCTACATTTATTATTTACAAGCATATAGGGGAGAGTATAGTGAAAGAAAAAAGTCAAATTGCAAGGAATAAATTAGAAACAACAATGAAGCTAGGGAGCCATTTTAGCTAATGAATGGGGAAAGAATTGAGACCAAGTAGTATTTGCTGGATGTTGGTCATATAGGTGGTTACAAATTACTTGTGAGAATGGGGACCGCAGTGTCCTAAAACATTCATGTCTTCATTATCAATTGGATCCCGATTAGAAAAATTTGATCCCCTCAAAAAGCATAAGTTCAATGCGCTCCATGAGAACCTAAGACACAAAAGGAAATAAGCAACAGCCATCAGATTCTGCATCATTAATATTATCTGTCTAATGGACAATCAGCCATACAAGTTACACTGAGTCAAATGCTTCCACTTACGTGGTTGTGTTTGCAGAGCACCAAACCACATTTGTTATGGTTCAAAATGTGAATTAGTGATATTTGAAAATGTTTGAAACTTCAATTCTAAAACACAATTCTTAAACACAATTTGAGATTGAAATACGTCTTTGAAATAAGAAACTCTATTTAACTTTCAGATTCAAGTGGATGAAATCCAAATAGAAATCACTACACCTTTAATCTGTTTTAACCAAAGTAATTCTATAAATCAAGTCCATTAGTTTACATTCAATCATCTTTGTATGTACTAACATTTTAAGACTCACAAGAGAGAGAAAGAGATAGCAAATGGTTACAAGTACAGACAAAACTCTGATAGAGAAAAGGAAAAGGTGATCTTTATGGTTGTCACTGTTAAGCCTATTTCATAGGCAACTGTTCTAAGAAGCCAATCTGAAAAAATAAAGATAAAGAAAAGAAAAAGATGCACTACAAGAATCCAGTCAACAAACTTTACCAAGAACCTAATACACAGCCTCAGGCTTTAACAAACATGAACCATCTTAACCAATGCCATCTGCCAAAAACCACATGTGCACGACCAAAAGGCTGTCACCAAGAATACCACTCAGCAATTCAAAAATAAATTTCATAAAAACTTCCTTTTTCTCCCCCACTCTTCTGTGACAGATGAACACTTATCATGCCTTATAATGCTTCATTAGGATTCTCTCTCCCACTTAGTGTTTAACACTCTGTCTTGATATACTCTATCTCTCATTTAAGCAACCTCATAATTGGAGAAGGGCCACACTACACTTGACATGGGCAATAATGATATAGTCCTTTTACCCTATGTTTTCTTTCCAATTTTCCCAAACTAAGTCATCCCACTAACGAGGAGTCTGAAAAAAAGAAGTTAAAATGGATTGAAATGTAAAGATGAGAACAATTAAATTTCTAGATTATAAACAGTAAATTTAAGAACATACGACAATTGAAATTGAAATTGAAATTGGTTTACTATAACAAGGAGCGGGAGAAAAAACTATTTACAACAACAATCAAGCCTTATCCTACTAAGTGGGACTGGCTACATGGATCAAATTACGTCATAATATTCTATCAAAGATCATGTTTCTATTCAATTCGTTAATCTCGAGATCTTTCTTAATAGTTTCTCTTATTGTTTTTTTAGGTCTTCCTCTACCTCTATTTGTTTTACTCTTTTCCATATGATCTATTCTCCTTACAACAAAACCTAGAGGAGTTTTTACATTCCCAAACTACTTAAGCCTATTTTCCAACACTCTAATATTGTCATTAATAATCTTATCTTGTCTAGTCTTGCCACAAATCCATCACAACATCATCATCTATGCTACACTTATTTTATTCTCGTGTTGGTTCTTAACCGCCCAACATTTTCTCTCATTCAACATCGCAGGTCTTATCGCTGCTCAATAAAAAATTTCCTTAAGTTTTGAGCAGTACTTTTGTGTAACATAAAATCTCTAAGGCCCTCTTCCATTTCAACCACCCAGCTTGAATTTGATGGTTTACATCTTCTATTTCTCCATTATTTTTTATTTTAGACCATAGATATTTAAACTGTGTGAATCGTGGCATTATATGGTCTTCAACTTTCAGCTCTTGGTTAGAAACGCTTCTCTTTTTGCTAAACTTACATTTCAAGTATTCCGTCTTACTTGTGCTCAAGCGACAACCATATGTTTCTAAGATTCGTCTCCAACCTCTCAGTTATATCCTCATCCACCTCTTCAAGTAAGACTATATCATCTACAAAAAAACATACATCTCGATGGTAGGTCTTGGATGTGTTTCATGAGCACATCCAAAATTAAAGTAAAAATATAAGGGCTTAGGGTTAAACCTTGGTGCAATCCTATTGTTATGGAAAAATCGTCTGTCCCTCCGCCCCGTGTCTGCACACCAGTCGATACCTCATCATATACATCTTGAATACCTCGAATATAGACAATCCTAACCTCTTTCTCCTCTAGGGTTTCCCGCAAAATCTCTCTAGACACTCTATCACACGCCTTCTCTAAGTCAATGAAAATTAAGTGAAAGTCTTGTTGATCCATTTGATACTGCTCCATCACATGTCGTAGTAAATAGATTGCTTCCCTGGTTAACCTCCTAAGCATAAAACCAAATTGATTATCAATAACTTGAGTGTCTTTTTTTAGTGTGAGTTCAATCGCTCTTTACCATAACTTCATGGTAAAACTCATAAGTTTAATGCCCTTGTAATTTGCACATTTTTGTATATTCATCTGGTTCTTATAGATTAGAACTAAAGTGTTTCTTCTCCATTCATCTAACATTTGCTTTGACCTCATAATTTTGTTAAAAGTTCGATGAGTCACTCAATGCTTCTATCTCTAAGAAATTTTCACACTCCAATAGGTATGTTGTCGGACTCAACTGGCTTCCTATTACTCATCATTTTCAATGCTTTATTTACCTCGTGTTTTTGAATCCGACAAAAGTAATTATAGTTTTGATCTTCTTTAATGTCGAGTCTATCAGAGTCTGGTGAGATATCATATCCTTCATTAAATAAATTATTGAAACACTTTTTCCACATATCCTTTATATTATTTTCTTGAACCAAATTTTTTCATTCTTCATCTTTAACACACTTCACTTAATTCAAATCTCGTGTTTCTTTCTCTTGTCTTAACAAGCCTATATATAGATTTTCTCCCTCCTTGGTCCCTAAAAATTGGTGTAATCCATCAAAAGCTTGAGTTCTTTCTTCACTCATCGCCTTTTTTTCTCCTTCATATCTTTCTTAGACTTTTCCCATAATCCATTCTTTTAAAACATTCTTTTTTTTTACTATGACTTTACTCTGAATATTTTCGTTCCACTACCACGATTCTTTATCCATAGGTACAAAATCTCTAAATTCTCCCAACGTCTCTATAGCTACTTTTCTAATCACTTATGTCATCTTGTTCCACATATCATTTATCCTTCCATGTGGTTGTCGAAACCCCCTTCAAGATCTTGTGTTAAAACTCTTTTATTTTTCATTCTTCAATTATCACCATTTGATTCGTAGAACTCCCATTTGGTTTCTTCTCTTTACTCTCCTCTTGACTTTGACATCCATAATCAATACTCTATGTTAGATAGTCAAGTTCTCTTCAAGTATAACTTTACGGTCCAAGAAAATTTCCTATTCGAGTTCCTATTAAAAAAGAAATATATAAGAGAATATGTCACCTCACTCTTATATGTGATAAGTGTTGAATATGGATATGGAATTAATTTCAAATTATCTACTGATTTGCATCCTTTATGACATAATTCTTTCCTTTTATATTTATAGGAATTAATGGTAGGAGTGATTAAAAAAAATAATAATAATGGTAGGAGGCTTAGTCTGTCTCCTTCCTATTGTTTATATATACATCTTATGTGAAGTTATTAGAGAGATTATTACGGAATCAACAAATTTTTCTTTGTATAGCTCATGACACTCATTGTAAATAATAATTAGTTGTTTCCTTCTGTCTTTATCATATTTAGAATTAGCATTTATATAGAGAATAATTATCCTGATTCTCAAGCTAGATTAGTGTTTATTGGTTTATCTCTTGTATTCTGTAAATATCTTTCATGTATTATTTACTAAATTATCGAAGAAATACAGATTGTTTATTTCATTATAGTATCAGTTGCAGGAAGAATTTCTTAGGGTTTTTTTCCTTCTATTTTTCTTTTTTTTCCATCTCACATAATGTTTGATCACTAGTTTGATACCAAGTCCCAGCATTCACCTAAATATTCTTCACCTAAACCTAAAACACCTCAACCTATCAGGACATACCATGAAAACCACCCTTTGTTTAGATCACAACAATTTGGCTGAACGATCCTCTTAGAATGTTTGATTGGGCCTAATTCGACCCTACAAAACCGGCTTAAAAACCGGCTTGTAAGGTGAGGATTACTCCCGCTTATAAACTCATGTTCAGACCATATATTATCCGATGTGGGACTCTTAACAGATCCTAATTATTTTCACTGGTCACAGTCTGTCTGTTAGTATGGGAAGAGGAAAAATTGGCTACATCAATAGAGACAAGAAACTACCAGACAAAGAAGGCGCAGACTATGACAGTTGGGATGCTGAAAATCCATGATCATGACATGGTTAGTCAATTCCATGACTGAAGAGATAGGTGCAAACTATCTCTGTTATGCTACTACAAAAGATCTTTGGGAAAGTGTCTCTCAGATGTACTATGATTTGGACAACCAATCCCAAATTTATGAATTAACTCTCCAACATGGAGAAATTCGGCAAGCTGAAGATTTTGTCACCAAATACTTCAATTGTCTCAAGCGTATTTGGCAAGATTTGAATTTGTTCAATGTATATGAGTGGAAGTCGCCTAAGAACTACAAGCACTACAAGAAGATGGTGGATGTTAGTCGTGTCTTCAAGTTTCTTGCAAGTCTAAATATTGAGTTTGATGAGGTTTATGGCCAAATTCTTGGCAGGAATCTTATCCCTCAAATTGGTGAAGTATAAGTTGAAGTTTGTCGCGAAGAGAGCCATAGGCAAGTGATGCTTGGAGAAAAAGCAAACACTGTCCCTCCACCAGTCGAAGGATCTGTCTTAGTTGTCCCTCATGTCAATCACAAATTTTTACCTAATCCACGAGCCGGTGACGAGAACCATTTAGTTTGCGACTATTGTGGTCAAAATCGTCACACTCGACAGAATTGTTTCAAACTACATGGTAGGCCAAACAATAGAAAGACTGGTAGGTTTGGTGACCGCCCTACGTCTACAACCAAGGAGGCTAACTCGTCTTTATTTACTAGAGAGAAGATTGATCATCTTTTTAAACTTCTAAAGTTCAATTCATCACCTAATGTTCCGATTGGAACTATGGCACAAACAGGTAAGAATTTTTGGGCACTATATGTCCAAAACCACTTCAACCCTTGAATAATAGATTCAGGGACATCTGAACATAAGACCAATTGCTCTTTATTTATTTAGTTCCTATTTCTCTAGTTCTGGGTCTGAAAAAGTAAGGATAACTGATGGTAGTTATTCGAGTATTGCAGGCAATGGCAGCATAAAAATTTTAGAGCAAATTGGTTTGCAATTTATTTTACATGTTCTTAAATTTGCTTGGATTGGAATCTTCTATTTGTTCATAAATTGTCTAAGGATACTAATTGTTCCGTAATTTTTCGTTCTTCCACTTGTGCTTTTCAGGACCAAAACTCGGAGAAGATGATTGGAACTGTTAGAGAGATGAATGGATTGTACTACTTAGATGAAACTCTACTTGGAAACACAATGGTTTCTTGTTTAAACAGTGCAAGCTCACCTCCTGTTTCAGATTAAGATATATTATGGCATAAAAGATTAGGTCATCATAGTTTCCCTTATCTTAAGTATTTGTTTCCTAAGTTTGCCAAAGAAATAAATTTCTCACAATTTCATTGTGAAGCTTGTCACTTAGCTAAAGATCATCGTGTGTCTTTTACTTCAAAAGTTTATTTTGCTTCGCAACCTTTTTATTTAATCCATAGTGATATTCAGAGTTCTTCAAAAATTAAAATTATGTCTGGAAAAAATGGTTTCTAACACTTATCAATGACCAACGTGCGAATTATAGGTCCAATTGTCTCTCCGACAAAAATCCAATCTTATTTACCAAGTGAAGGTCCAACTGATATTTCACCTTCTAGTCTTTCATCAGGTAGCTGGAAACAGTCTCTCTATTATAAAAATAGGGGTAAGTGCGTAAGTCCGACCCCCCAGAGCCTATAAAATAGAAGCCTCGTGCACTGGGTTACCCTCTAGTCTTTCATCAGGTAATCCATCTTACCATTCCAACAATTTATCAGATTTGTCTTTTTCTGATATTAATCTTCCAATTGCTTTGAGAAAAAAAATTCCTAACCTCAAAATCTCAATTGCTAATAGGAAACGTAGTCGAACATGCACTAAACACCCCATGTCTAATTACTTGTCATATGACAAGTTATCACACAGACAAGGCATGTGTCTAGGATTTCGAATTTGTTTGTGCCCGAAACGATTCAAGAAGTATTAAGTGGTCTGAATTGAAAATTATCAGTGAAAGAAGAGATGGATGCTCTGAGGAAAAATAATACTTGGGAGTAAGGGGTGGTAAAACGGGCCCGGTACGTTGGGCATGCCCGTTTTACCTGCACTTTAGTGCGGAGCGGGCCAAGAATTTAGACCCTCACCTTCTAATGTGGCCGCCCCGCCCCATCTCGTTTTCTTCGCGGGCTTTTGCGGGCATGATTATTAGCATAAAATTTTGCATTTTTAGACCTAAAATGTGCAGTGCTCGCGGACTTTTCCCGCCCCACACTCACTTTTTTGCGGGACAGACTTAAGTTTTAGGCACATCCTCAACTATGCCTGCCCCGCTCTGTTTTTTTACGGACTTTTGCAGGACGGGCCTAGATGGAGCGGACATGCCCGTTTGCCACTCCTACTTAGGAGTATAATCGATCTACCTCATGACAAAAAGACAATTGGATGTAAATGGGTCTTTATAGTGAAATGCAAAACTGGTGGAAATGTGGAAAGGATCAAAGCAAGGCTAATAGCAAAAGGTTTTACTTAAACTCGTGGTATAGACTACCAAGAGACTTTTGCCCCAATTACTAAGATTAATTCCATCAGAATTCTTCTCTCTTGCAGTAAATTTCAACTGGACACTACAACAATTTGATGTTAAAAATTGCTTTTTTGAATGTAGAATTACATGAAGAAGTATATGAGTTTACCTCCTGGATTTGAAAAAAATCTTGGAAGAGACAAAGTATGCATATTGAATAAATCCTTATATGGATCAAAACAATCACCAAGGGACTAGTTTGAAAGATTTGGAAGTGTTGTAAAGAAATATGGTTTCACCAAAAGTCAAGCAGATCACACATTGTTCTTTAAGCATTCACATGAAGGTAAGATTGCTATTTTAATAGTGTATGTTGACGATATTATCATGACAGAAGATGATGTTAACAAGATAAGTGATCTAAAGAGAATACTTGAAGCTGAATTTGATATCAAGGACCTTGGAAAGTTATAGTGTTTTCTCGGGATGGAGTTCGCAAGGTCTAAAGAGAGAATCTTTCTCAACCAACGCAAATATATACGTGCTTTACTCACAGAAACAGGGATGACAGGGTGTAAGGCAGTAGAAACGCCAATGGATCTCCATGCAAATCTGAGGACAGATCTGAAGATGAAGTGGTAGACAGAGAATACTAACAACGGCTGACCGGTAGACTAATTTATTAGTCTCATACAATGCTTGATATAGTCTTTGTAGTAAGTGTGATAAATCAATTTATGCATGCACCAGAACCTACTCACATTGTAGCTATTTTCAGAATATTAAGATAATTGAAAGGAACTCCGTGGAAAGGGTTGATGTTCAAAAGCAGAGGGCGTATAATACAAGTGGAAGCTTACAAAGATGTTAATTGGGCAGATAATATAAATGACAAGAAGTCTACTTCAGGATATTGTATCTTTGTAGGTGGAAATTTAATTATATGAAAAAGTAAAAAACAAAATGTACAGAGGCTGAATTTCGCTGTGTAGCCTATAGTTTTTTTGAAGTATTATGGATTAAAAAATTCATGGAAGAATTGAAGGTCTCTAGCCCAACACCAATTAAAGTTTATTGTCATATAAGACAACTATTTCCATTGCCCATAATCCTGTCCTACACGACAGAACGAAACATGTTGAAGTGGACAGACACTTCATTAAAGAAAAAATTAATAGTGGTGAAATTTGTATGTCCTATGTACCTACCACAAGTCAAGTAGCAGATGTTCTCACAAAGAGTCTTCTAAAGAAATAGTTTGATGATATGATGAGCAAGTTTGCAATAAATGACATATTCATGCCAACTTAAGAGGAGGTGTTGGAAGTCATTAGAGAATTAATACAGAATCAACAAATTATGTTTTGTACAGCTCATAACACTCATTGTAAATAATAATTAGCTGTCTCTTTTTGTCTTTACCATATTTAGAATTAACATTCATAGAGAGAATAATTGTCCTGATTCTCAAGCTAGATTAGTGTTTATTGGTATGTCTCTTGTATTTTATAATACCTTTCACGTATTATTTACTAAATTATCAAGGAAATACAGATTGTTTATTTCTCTAAACACATTTTACAGCAAAGAAAATAAAAATAATATTTTACATGGTATAAAAGATTGAAGGATTCGTGTCTCCCAAAGATGGTATTCACTAGTCACTCTCGTCCCCTGAATGCCACCTTTGAGTTAAAAGAGTTGGTTTTCAAAGAATGTCACGTCCATAACATGATAGAGCTATCTAATTGAAGGATAGAAAAATTTGTACCCTTTTTTGAATGGTGAATATCCCAAGAATATGCATTTTAAGCCTTTTGGGTCGTGTTTGCTTAAATTTGGTCTGTAGTTTTGAACAAAGGTTGTACATCCAAATATTTGGGATGTAAGGTTTGTAATACGTTTGGGTTCTTCATTCATTGAGAGTAAACTTAGATCGGTCTCTACACCAACTAGATATCAAGAATGTGCTTTTGAACGGTGAGCTTGAAGATGTCTATATGAGAATTGCTGCTAGCCTAGACTCACCAGAAAATTTCGACAAGGAGTGTAAGCTTAACAAGTCACTGTGTGGTCTTAAGCAGCCCTCTAAAGCTTGGTTCGAAAGACTTACACGGATTGTTAAACTTCATGGGTTCACCCAATGTCAAACCGACTATATTATGTTTGTAAAATACTCATGAAGGAAGGATGGCTATTTTTATTGTCAATGTAAATGGCATTATCATCACAAGTGATGATCACAATGGGAGGAGAACTAAAGCTGTTTTTTACTAAGGAATTTGAGGTTAAAGAACTTTTGGTCAATTGAACTACTTCTTTAGGATGGAAGTCGTGTGATCCAAACATGGAATCTACATATTACAAAGGAAGTATATATTAGATTTACTTCAAGAAACATGGATGTTGGGGTGTATGCCAGCGGACACTCCCATGGAATTCAATATTCAAATTGGATGTGAAGAAGAAAGTTCATCCACTAATAAAGAAAGATATCAAAGAAAGATATCAAAGATTAGTTCGAAAACTAATCTACCTAACACATACACAGCTTGACATTGGCTTTTCTATTAGTTCGGTAAGTCGTTACATTAATGACCCTAGAGAAGCTCACATAAGGACTATAAATCGCATTCTGCAATACGTTACAGGCTCACATAACTTTTAGTCAGAGTGTACTGACTTGTTTATCACCTATACCTACGGTTTAAACTTTTTATGAAAGAATGACATCATCATATGAGGGTATTCTCCACAAAACAATACGCTTACAAATCTTCTTTGTCATCTTCAAAACCATCATCGGTCATCTGAGGTTTGTACAAATTGGAGATCTTGAAATATCCAAGAAACGCCTACGTTCAGCGACAACCCTAACATCTACCTATTTGACATCCCCGGTGAATCCAAACTACAATAACTCCTTCGTCAATCCAAATTACATCAATTAACCAAGTCACTGCACCACCAACAACAATAACCTATTTCGCCAATCCAAACTACAGAATCATCACTTTCTTCAGAGACATTTCCTCATCATGACATTTCATCCCCTCTCTCTGAAGATGTTGTGGTAGAAGATGAGACTGAAATTGTTCATGTCGCTAGTTCTCAATATTGAGATGTAAATGTTATTAGTAAGTAATTAGGGTTAAAATTTCTTTAAATAATTTAAATATTAATGTATTACATAGTTGAGTTATAACATTTTTTGTTTATTTTTTTTATGGGATAGATGAGGCGGGTCATGTTTCAAACACATGTTTATGTGTGCAAGACTGATTGGAAAAACTCCTGATTAAACAAAGATTATAATTATATGGAATTCAAATCGTCTCCAAGTAAGATCATCTGCTCATTTGTTAGCAAGGTATTTGGGTAGAGTTGTTAGATTGTTTCAAGACTTTTTCATAATGTTCGATAATTGGAAGGAAATTCCAAGTGATAATAAAATAAAATTTAATGATACAAAGACAAAGGTATCATTAATATACAACTAAATATTTTTTAAACCATTGGTCAATATCGAACATTATGGGAAAGCCTTGAAACAATCTAACAATTCTACCAGAATACTTTGCTAACAAACGAGCAGATGATCCTATTGAAAGACGGTCTGAATTTCATCTAATTGTTATCCTTGTTTAATCAAGAATTTTTCCAATCAAATCTGTACACATAAACGTGTGTTTGAAATATAATCAGCCTCATTTATCACATAACAAAATAAACAAAACATGACATAACTCAACTATATAACACATTTAATTTTAAATTATTTAAAAAAACTTTAACACTAAATTACTTACTAATAACATTTACTTCCCAAATTTGGTCTCATCTTCTACCACAACATCTTCAGAGTGAGAGGATGAAATGTGATGATGAGGAAATGTCTCTATTTTTTATGTTGTTTGTGTAGAAACATGGGTAGTGGGTGTAGTTTGGATTGACAGAGGAATTATTGTAATTTGGATTGACATAGGGATTATTGATGATGTCACATAGGTAGATGTTAGAGTTGTCATTGAACATAAACACTTCTTAAATATTTCAAGATCTCCAAGTTATACAAACCTCTGATGACCCTTAACAAACTAAATAAGATGCATCAATGAATTTTAGTGAACAATCAAAACAATTAATTTCTATAGAGTAATTGAGTTTATTACTAACCGGTTATGGTTTTGAAGATGACGAAGATGATTTGTAAGCGTGTTGTTTTGTGGAGAATATCCTCATATGATGAAGTCATTCTTTCACAACAAGCTTAAACTGCAAGTATAGGTGACAAACAAGCCACTAGGAAGGGGATTGTGCTTCGTAGAAGAAAAAATGTAGAAATATTTACAGGTGCGAACATGTATGTTTCAGTGACAGATCAAAGGTCAACAAGTGAGTATTGCTCATTTGTTTGGGGGAATATAATAACTTGGAGAAGTAAGAAATAAAGTGTGGTTGCTAGGAGCAGTGCTTAAGCTAGGTTCAGATCCATGGCCCGTGGAATTTGTGAAAGAATATGGTTACAAAGGATGTGAGGAACTTGAAGTCCAAAACTGATAACACCATATTTTATTGTGCGATAATAAAGCTACCATTAGTATTGCAAAATATCTAATGCATCATAACAGAACCAAACATTTGGAAATTAATCGACACTTCATAAAGAAGAAAATTTATAATGGAATAATGAAAACTAAGCACACACCTTCAAGTCATTAAATTGCAGATATTTTGACGAAGGTGTTACTTAGAGCAAACTTTGAGAGCTTAAGATTGAAGCTATGCATGATTGACATCTATGACTTAATTTGAGGGGATAGTGTTGAATATAGATATGGAATTAATTACATGTTATCTACTGATCTGCATCCTTTACGACATATCATGACAACCATCTGACAATAATTCTTGCACAGTAATTCAGGAAATTATATCCCATTTATTTACTACAACATCCATGATTCTTTCATTTTGTATATATAGAAAATAATGGTAGGAATTAATTGTTAGCTTAGTCTATCTCCTTCCTATTGTGTATATATACACCTTATGTAACACATTTTACAAATAGGGAAATAAAAACCTCCCATAAAGAAGCATATATCTTCCTAAAGAATGCATTACCTATAGTAAGATCAAAAGCCGATAAAAAATCTATGATGGATTTATCCTCTGCATTTACCTCCTCGAAACCATACCCCTTCTGCATACCCTCAAAACTTCTGGCTACGCTTCCTACGTGTCAATTTAGATCCACTCCTAGAAAAAATTTCTCTCTTTGGGGTATATTCCGAAATAAGCCTTCTAAATCCTCCTAAAAGTTTACTTTAAAGTGTTCTGATAGTCCAACCTGAAGTGTGTAAGCACTAATAACATTTAAAGGTGTCTTGTTTCACCACAAATTTTGGGACTACAATCTGATCTCCAACTCTTTTTACATCCATAATATTTTTCCTCCACTTCTTGTCTACATTAATCCCCACCCTATTTCTCGACCCTATTTCTCGATCTAACTTTATGTACCAAATCTTAAATTCTAAGCTGTCTAAGTCTTTCCCCATTTCACTTAGTTACTAGTAGACAAGTGAAATTTATCTTCCTCTTCCTCCTGGTCATACTGTCCATTATTTCCATAGATTTTCCAGTAAATATGCCTATATTCCATGTTCCAAAGCAAATCCTATTCTCATGAACTAATTTTTTTACCCATACTCGTTCATGAAAATGTGAGAACCTTCTTAATTTTTCACTGCATTCAAACGGCGACGCAACGTCCCTTGCTCATTTGAAATTGTACTCCAGCCATTCAGTGCGTTGTTTCCAGGTAACGACCTAGCATTCACATTATTATATATTTAATTCAAGTCAACCAAGTACTTGGGCTCTAGTGGAAAAAGAGCTTCTACTAAAGACGAATCGTTCAGATACTACTCAAGTTCGATTCTTGGTGAAAACAAGACTTGGCCAGTGATTCGTCTCTCTGAACCATGAAACCAGATTAGTCGGTTCACTATATGGATCGGAACAGGTTGACTAAACCAAAAAAAAATATTTCAAATCATAGAGTTTCGACAAAGTTTTACATTAGTTGTAGACTATCTAACACAATCCTCTCTTTTTATCTGTGCTTGGAACCGATTATGCATAACAAAGCTAACATAGATAGATAGGATTAGAAAAAAAACTATTTACAAAAACAAATAACGTTCATGAAATGGTTTAAAAAAAAAAAGGAAATGCATTTTTGTAGTTTCAGTGAATTAACCTTATATCACATGCATAGAATGTTTACAAAAATACACATTACACCAGTAGTTTTTCCACTATATTGATATTTCGTACAATCAAGTTTCAAAAGAACATTTCTCAAGCAACTATGCTAAAGACACACATCAAAGAAGCATTTTTAATTAAATAAATTGCAGTAACTCTTTTGTAAAAAATTTCTTTCACCAACTAAATTGGTAGTTTCCTGGGGAGGATACTGTGGAGGAATATGGCACTATCAGTAGAGTTTATTGGCAGACCTAGAAATAAATGACCGAGGCAAAACAAATGCTTTTTTTATAGGAAGTATATCCAACAAATGTTAATACATAATGAAAGTTCTTTGCTGGTAGTGATAGAATTCTCATAGAGACAAAATAAGGATTGCATAGATAAATATGAAAATTCAATAAATAAAAAGATCCAAACTCATTAGCAATTACATCATCCCATTCTTAGAAAAGATGTTTTATATTGAAACAAGGACAGATATAAACCAATTTATTATCTATCAGATCAAAGAGTTAGACTCATCCCAGCTAGCATTTAGCTTCCCTAACATTTCAACTTCATTTTCTTGTTGCAACTTATCTTGCATCTTCCCCTATAGGTTTTAATAAGGTTCTAAATGGTGATTGCAGTAACAGTTTCGTATAGAACCTTGATATTGCATCAAATTACGGACAAATGTGTTCAATACAGTCGTGATGCCTCTGAGGAGACAATTAAAACCATTACAGTAAGACCACGATTGCTATGGATTTTACTCTTTGTATACTAATACCAGAGTAGTCAATAGCGGCGCTATCCCACTATAGCATGGCGGAGTGGAGGCCAGCCGCTATTGGGAGAGTCTTAGCGGTGCAAAACACAATAGCAGCAGCTATAGAGTAAATAGCAGTTAGCATGGTCGGAGCGGTTCCCGAACCGGAGCGGTTTTTGTCCTGCTATCCTTTTCCTCTTTGAAAAATCGAAATTACCCCTTAAATTTAAAACGTTTTAAGGGTAATTTTGAGTTTTTCAATCAAATTTGAGTTCAGACTCAATCCTAACTTTTCGTCACCAACATTTGTGGACTTCAGTCGTTTCAAAGAAAAATCACAAGTTCTTCCCCCAGCTCTCTGTGCACATCGTTCTTCCCTCGGCACTTCATATGTTTATAATTATTATGATTATTTATGTAATTTGTCTAAAAGAGATCAAATAGGGGCCACTCCGCACTGCTATCCCCCTATATGCTATCCTGCTATCCAATTTTTTGAGTCGGCCACTTTGTGCTGTTATCTAGGATTGACTACTCTACTTGTGAAGTTGATCTCTCAACCTCTCTCTGTGTGTCTATGTCCCCGGCTTGCAATTTCTTTCTATGGCAAATTTGAATTCAAACTGATTATCTACTTAACCCTCAATAAAATATCTTCAAAAAAAAAAATTATCAGCTAGAACAGTCATCTCTGGATAGCTAAACAACAAAATGGACATTGATATTTTTGCCAACAGAAAGATAACAAGCTAGTGTAGTGTAAATTGTAGCATAATCCTACATAGCAGATGTGATTAAATTCAACCATTTTCATATTATCAAGATAGCAATACAACTTAACAATTCAAAATCTATTCTTACCTCAAATCAAAACACTGAAATTGAGAAAATGCAAGGTGAACAAAGCTTCCAGAACACCGAAGCACGCCCCGAAGCCGACATCGAGAACATAATGCCTTCCAAGAACAACCCTAGAAACAACCGTCGTCAAAGCCCAACACCAAACCGCAGCAACCAACAGATTAACTGTCATAGCTTCGTCTCCCTCGATCCACTTCTGAACGAACAAATTAAGCCGCGGATGGCTAGGATCAGCCACAGCTTCAACGATCCGAGCACGGGAGATTGAAAAGATTGACGCAATGAAACATACTCTGGAGGAGTGACCACTCGGGAACGAGAATTTATCAACGGGAACAACGGCGTTGTAGTCGCCGTGTATGGCGTAGGAAGGGCGAGGTCTTCGAACTAGGAACTTGAGGAAACCTATGAAGATGAGATCGATGAGAGAACAGAGGATGAGAGGGAGGAGGAGGTGGGGACGGAGCGGAGAGTGAGAGGGAGTGGCGAAGAAGAGTGAGAGTGTTACGGGGAAGAATAAGCGGAAATCGGCGAGGTGTTCTAGGGAGCGTAGGAAGGGTTTAGGGGCGAGGGGGCTCGTGAAGGTGTGGATGTAGCGGGAGATGCGGTCGTCGAGAGATACGATGCGGCGGAATAACGGTGGGACTACGGCTGTGGATTTGGGTGGTCTACGGCCCATTGCAGTTGCTGACGGGGAAGTTCAGAAAGAGGTGTGGCTGTAACGGATTGGACATGTTCTAACGAACCTAAACGTGACGACGCCGTTTTGTAGTTTATTACTTCCTCCATCTCACAATAAGTATGTCTATAAGATTTTCATATTAATTTTAATAATAAGTTAATATTAATAATAATAAGTAATAAATTAGTTATATAAATTAAAATATAATAAATAAAACTAAATAATAAATATTAATTTAGAATTTTAAAAAGATAAATAATTTGAGATAAATAAAAATAGAAAAGAGAATATTTATTCTGAGACTGAAGAAATATTTTGTAACAATTTTTTTTAGATGGATTAAATTAACAAATTGTCTTTTAAAATCGTTATATAGTTAACTTGTAAACTCTAAAATAATAAATTAAGAAAATTGTAAAGTTTTAAGTTAGGAAGATATTCATCAATTACAAAAAAAAAAATTTATAAGTATATTTTTTCAGGGATACTTTCTCTTGATGGTTATCCTATCTTTTATTTATTTTTGGTTTAAAGATGAGATTCTCAATGATAATGAGTAGTATTATCAATTTTTGCAATAATAGCTTGTTCTGTCACGGGATTAACTGTATTTTATATGTTTCGAATTTATTTACTTATTTTTAAGGATATTTAAACGGGTTTTTTCAAAATTTCAATGAAAAAAAAATAATTCCTTCTATTCAATATCTTTATAGGGCAAAGAAGAAGAAAAATTAAAAAAAAATTAAAAAGAGAATTCATTTGTTAGGTTTCTTAACAATGAATAATAATGAAAGGATTTCTTTTTTCTGGAGAGGACATATTCACATCGAATAAATTGAAATGTCAAAAGCATAAGGCGACTTTTTCTTGATAGTGCCCATTTTAGTACTAAAAATCTTCTTTTTTATCCTCATGAATAAGACAATACTATGTTATTTTCTATGCTTGTATTAGTATTGTTGGATTCATTAGAATTTCTTTCAGCCAAGAAGGAATAGATTTGGATATTGATCGTACCTGACCAGAATGGACCGTCACAGCTTACGTCGAGCAGAACTTAAGAGTGAAGTGGGGGGGTACCTACAAGACAGTCTGATGCCAAAGTGAGATTCAGAATGAGCTAGCAAGTAAGAGAGTGAGAAATTGTTTAATACCCGACCCTCTCGGAAGAAAGGGTATTTATAGCCCCCAGCGTTGGGCTAAGGTCCCCATTATTGGGTCACATTGAGGCCTAATAATGGAAACTTCCAGGGCTTACATGTGTATGGAGTCCAGCAAGTGGATTCCCCCCTGGTCAACTGCTCCATAAAAATAAGGGTTGGACCCGTAATTTCCTAAGGGTAGTTAAGATGACTATGATGTGGGAACGTGGCCCACGTTCCCCAACGGATGTGTGGAGAGTTGCCCAACGGTCCCTAACTTGGGCTGCTTATTTGTGGGCCTTATACAAGGGTGTTGGATTGGGCCTCCCGACTGGGGGACAAGTGCAGGCTCAGTCCAGATCAGGAGCCCCCCAAGTTATTTCCCTTAGGTGAAAGGGTGATGATTTAAGTTCAGCTTTTATAGCCGGAGAGGATTTGGTCGGGGAGGATGGTCAAATTCTTCTGAAAGGAAGCGAGTTGTTGCTCGCGTAGGGGATAACCTGTTTGAGTGTGTCGGTGATCTTATGGACATATGAGCAATGAGACAAACGGGGTCAGTTGTTTTCCCGAAAGGACCGTATAAGTTACGGGGAGCTTATGCGAGATCTCTTTCGACGTTTCTGTCTTCAAGGGGTTGTTATGATGTCGAGCGTTATTTCGCCCTCGAGGTAGATCATAATGAATGTGCATGTATACACGCTTCAGCCATGGTGTCGAGCATTCCCTCGTGTGAAGTGTTTGTCTCGTACTCGCGTGGGGATTACGCATTAAAGTCAGGGATGTGTTCGTCTATTGAAAATTGACACGTGGTAGATTGTTGGGTCACGTGGTTATTGTTTTGGGGTGCCATCCCTTCAGAGGGAGTCCAAAAGGACCAATCCAATGATGAATTTTCATGATGAACCTCGTGGGGTGTGAGCCACCTATAAAAGGGGACCCTTGGGTCTCATTTTTCATTTTCTCAAGTTCTCCTTCAACTTCTCTTGCTCGCACGTGAAGCTTTCCTCTCAACTTTTCCAGATTTCTTTCAAGAAATCTTCATCCAAGTAAGTTATATCTCCTCAACAACATATTTCCTCATCGTTTCTAGATTAAACACCTAATATTTGCCTTGACTGGATGAATATTCATGAGTTATATGATGAACACTCATGAATGTTCATTGAAGTTCATGAGTTTTGCGACAAACACTCATGAATGTTCATTGAAATTCTTTAGTTTACGATGTCGGGGACAATCTCCCCGAATAGTGGCCGTGATATAGGGGGGAAGATCTCCCCGGGCAATAGGGGTTGACTCGAGCTTCTTTCCCGTTTGAGTGAATATCCCCCACGAAAACGTAGTCCCTCAACGAAAACATAGTCCACTTTAGCGTATAGTCGAGGGCTTGGGTCGAGTTCATCGCCCTTTCACTTGATCTGCGGTGGAAGGGTGAATTTAATAATGTCAGATTCACTGTTTCCCCCTGCTTTTTAGGTATAATGGCGTATTCGGTCGGGGATGATGTCATGCCCGCCAACTATGAAGATAAACCACGTGTTGATGAGGACCCTCTGGCCTGGGTCACACCTGAGCCTCGAAATAAGAGGTTGTACTTTTCTCAGGATGCAAAGGACGCGTTCAACTGTCCGGAGGTACGAGCGGAAGGGGCCCCTGCCAACTGGATACTTCAAATTCCCCACTGCAACCGGAGAATCAGCTTGACGTATCCGGGTAAATGTTTTCCTGTCTATGAATTTGCATTTAAAGAGGCGGGGATGTGTTTACCCTTCAATGATTTCTGAGTGGGGGTTTTTCAGTGGCTTCAATTTCCGCTCTCTCAACTTTATCCAAATGCGATGGCGTTCATGTGGGTGTTCGAGCTTGTCTGCCAGTATCTGCAGATAGGGGCCACGTATTTACCATAAAAATTGGTAAACAACCGTTGATCTTCCAAAAAAGGTTATTTTGGTTACTTGCAGGATCGATCAGTTTGATCCTAGGACATATGCTAAGTGTTTTTGGGGTTTGATAAGAAGTCTAAATGTTGTTCATGAACGTGTTCGACAGGATACTAAGAGTAAAGGCAGGATGAAGGTAAAAACTTGATAAAAATGCAAGTAAAGTGCATGATAAAGTAAATTTGCAGTAATTTAAAAGGTTGTAATGGTAAAGTTTGCATAGAAATGTTAAATGGAAAGGATTGTAAAGAAATGTAAAGACTTCGATTGCAATAAAGTATGGTGATTCAAACGTACATTCTCAATATTCATTCTCTCACAGCGGGTACTTGAATAAAATTGAGTGACTTGTACAATGAGTTGAACACATGAAATTCTACATAAGATTCCTATATTTATACTAATAATAAGTAACTATCGAACGGTTGCTTTGTTCCAGGGTGAGGACAAGTGTCCTCTGCATGCTCTTCAACCCCTATCTTCACGCCACGTCGCTTTCCCCAACTGCCAAATGAAATGCACTTCCCTTCTTTCTTCAGATTCAAATCCACTTGTTGTTCATACAAGAGCTTTCCGGTCGAAAATTGTCTTTAACTTAGAAAATTCTCTAAGTGTTTTATCCTTCTTAGCAAGGATGACTTCTACACAACTCTTTTCATAGGCTCTTCTGTCGAAGTGTCTTCAGCTTAGATTTCTTTAATATATTTTTAGCCGATAAGGCAAATATATGTGAGTGTCAAATTTAGGAGCTAACAAATTGCCCTCCAAGAATGTCAATTTTGACATAAGAAGAAATAGTCATTATTTGATATTTCTATTCGACACCTGTCCATTCCTTGGTCACATAAGTTTACAGTGAACTTTTCGTCTTCTACCAACTACTGCTGACATCAGAGCCATCGTTACACTTTTTCCAATACGTCACTATCAGTCAGTCGTTATACGCTACCATGATGACCATTATCCCTATAATCTAGGAAAGCATGGCAAGTGTTCCCATCATCTGTCTGTGCAACCGCTTCAAAGATCACCACGTGTCCCGCTCACTCTGCAACATTAAATGACTTTGAGGGAAAACACTCTTCCCTGGATTCTATAAATAGCCACAAACATCTCCCTTTGGAATTTTTTCCAAACGTCTGATATTCTTTGTCTCCTTGCATTGAACCTCAAGAACTTCATCTCTTTCACAATCTTTCTACCAACAAAGCCGTGGCCTTTCTTTAAAATGCTCCAAACAACCCAAAGACAATAGACGCTTCTGATTCACGACAACAACTAGGTGTTTTCCCAAACAACTCCATTCCTGCTTTGTCTGGGGAACGAAGGTTCGTTCCTGAACCTATGACCAAAGAAGAACGTGATGCATACAACTCACAGGTACTCATTTCTATTAGGTATTCTGGACAAATGTATGTTATATCTGGTCTGTTTCCTATGTGTTTTGAAAACCCTAAACAAAACAACAACTTTTTCCCAACTCACCCTAGACTCAAACTTATATGTTACGTAAAGAATCCTAGAAATGAACCCGAAGATGCAACGCCTGCCAACCAAAAACATTCCCAGACGAAGGATGATATAAACCTTCAATTCATGAACAAAGGGAATAGAATCTTCAGGTCTTTCCCTATCTTGACCTCAGAATACTCAGAGTGGCTGGTTAAGATGGAAGCAGCTCAATCCCAAATCTGGGAAGATATAGGAATTTATGACCTAGTCATGTTGTTGAAGATTGGGTTAGCTTATTGTCCTCTTACGTTGGTGTCCTCTTTGTATTTCTGGGACAACACACACTACACCTTCCATTTACCTTGTGGAATGGTGACACCCACTCTCTTTGATATTGTAGCCATCAATGGCCTTCGACCAACCGGTGATTACTTTGACCTTGATGATATGTCTGAAGACACTATTGGGTTTTCAGCCACGAAACCTACCTATACCACCTTCATCAACTACTTTCATGAAAAATCAACTGATATTGTCTCTGAAGTGGAACATATAGCTTTCTTAGCTTTATGGTTATCCCGTTTTGTTTTCTGCACTAAGTCACTCCAAGTAACAAAGAAAATGCTTACTCTGGCCACTCAACTTCACCATGGCTATAACTTTTGTTTAGATGAATTAATTCTGGCCAATCTTTATGAGTCCATCAGCAATGGTGTGACTCAAATCAAAGTTATAGGCAATAGAGAAAGCCTGCTTCTTTATGGCCCTTTCTGGCTTCTCCAACTCTGGCTTAATGCCACTTTCGAATCATTTTTTCCTCAGAAGAACATAATTAATGAGAAGGCTCCAGAAATTCTCAACAGGAGGGTCGTTACTCGACAAAGGGTCTGATTGAAGTGGATGAGACGATTACAAAATCAACCAAAGATATTATTAGGATGTTGCAACATTTGGAACCACCCGTTTGTAAAGGAATGTAATGTTAAATTTATGTTAATGTTAACAATTATCTATGTAATATTTATTTTGATGTTAATTTATGTTGTTTTTAATTTTTGCCATTGTTCATGGTTGTTTCTAGTTTGAACTAAGAGGGCATATTTTGGAGATGCATCTCCGGATTAATTTTTTTAAACAAAATAAGGTGTTTCTCATCAGTTTGTGCTAATTTGAACTACTAGAGTACATTACGAAAATCCACCTCCTGACCATTATGGGTTTATATGGAGATGCATCTCTGAACTATGTTTTTTTAAAAATAAGAGTTTCTCATTTGTTAGGGTTGAGGAGTGCGTAAAAAGGTGCATTCGGAGATGCATCTTCGAACAAAATGGGCAGTTGTGAAATTTCACAGTGGTGAGGGAGAGCCCCTAAGGGTGGGAAGAGCAATTGCCATATAGAAAAGTATGGATTTAACATGTGTGATGGTCCAATAGAAATATGTGAGACCAATCTGTAAAGTCCAATTTGCAAGGAAAAAAAGATATTCAAAGGAGACAATTTAGATAAGTTGGCAGCCACGAAACATAAAAAAAAGGGACATATCTTCTAAAAATGACATATTGAAGTTGGAGAAGTTCTTTGTTGATATGATAAGTAAAGGTCCAAGAGAATTTTCTCAAGGAGGATAAATATTTGAGGATCGATGTTAAAAGATTGAAGAAAATGATAAGAACGTTGGTATCTTTTTTTACAGATCTACGACTAAATATTGAGGAGTTTGAAGCCAAAGTGATTAAGTTAAGAACTGATAACTTATCCTTGCAAGGGAAAGCCAAAGACCCGAAGAACTCGTCTCTACAATAAAATGTTGAAAACCTGAAAAAGGTTGATCTTGAGCTAAAAAATATTAAGGTTTTGCAATTTATTATAGGTTTTGTTGAAGCACTCACACAAGTGAAATTAGTTACTTCTGATATTGATGAGTTTTGGCTGAGCTTCATCAAGGATATTAAAGAGGACTTGTTGGTTGAGTTTGTTTATAAATATGGAAGTAAAGAAAATAATCAGACTATCTTTGAAAATAAATTCGAGGTTATTAGTGCATATAATGATCAACCCAAACTTGATGAGGAAACTGATGTCATGGGTAAAGAAAATGATACACCAACAACTGATGCAAGAAATAAGGTTTCTCATGGTGAAGGCCACCAACATATGATCATTAAAGTCTATGGTCCTATTAAATTGGTGTCAAAGTTTAGATGAAATAAAGTGTCTTGTGGATTATGATATTGGGGGCCAGCGATGACACCCCACATTTTCTATGACTCTTTGTAACTTAATATTTGGTTGGTGCATTTGATCATCGACCATAATTTTTGTTGTAACATCTACTAATTTAAATTTGAATTTTTTAATCTCGATGTTGTGATTTAATAAAATGATGACCCCAAACATAACATGCATATTTAGTATCCCTTTTATGATTTTTATATAAATAATGATTCACTGAATTACTTTTTAATTGAATTTTACTTTTAAATAAAGTTCGTAATGATGTTGTCATATTTCTATAAAAAAAATTAGGATTAAGAGATTAGAACATTATGTAAGAAGACAAATTGCATCTATAATTTTATCTACTCTTACATCTTTTCAAGAACAAATTCCTTTGCATGGGAAGATTCACTAATAGGCTTCATCCATTTATTATCAAGATGAGACTTCTTGTATGACTTGTTAGCCCATATTCACCTCTTCCAGTGAGACTTCAACTTGTGAGTAACTCCCATTTCATATATCTTTATGTTAGCAAATCATAATATTAAACTTAGTTTCATACACCACAACACATGTTATCACATAAATAGTTAACCATATCTATTCAGTCATCTCTAAAAAAGTAATTGTAACTCATAAACCATTAGCCACAGACAATTTTCATAACACTTAATTAACAATTAGAGATCAACTAAAATAGATAACTAAAAAGACCATAGTATAAAATAGCTACAATAAACATGAAATCAACACTTAAAAAAACAATTTCAACCATAAAATAAAAGCATCATTAAAATTATAAAATAGTACAAATAGGGAAATTAAAAATAGGTTACTTTCTCCTTGATTTCTCACTCATTGTAAACTTAGGAACCTCATATGAAGAAACTTGTTGGGTTTGGACTCCCTTCCTATATGAATAAATGACCAAATATGAATAGCTAATCTGTCTCACTTACTTAAGTGGATAAAGTCAATTTAGGTTTGAGAGAGATAGAGAGAAAATAAGGATGGAAAAGAGAGAAAAAATGAGAGAAATTTATTCTCGTTTTTCTGCAGTCAGTCTCACTAAATCGGCGATTCTGAATTCGTTAGTCGTAAGATGGAACTCAAATTTAGAGAGAAGTTTTGTAACACCTGTATCTATCTTTTGTCCGTTAGGATCTTCAAAACGAAGTCCAAGCTGAGAGATAATTGCATGATAATCACACTTATGATTTAGTGAAGATATCTAAAGGCAAAAGGGCTTTGGAAAATATGTGGATTTATAGAGTTAAACATGAGAGTAACTCTAAGTCTCCAAGGCATAAAGAAAAATTAGTGGTTAAAGGTTTTTGTCAAAGAAAGGGTGTTGATTTTAATGATATTTTCTCACTTGTTATAAAGATGTCATCAATTTGAACCATGTTGAGTTTATCTTCTACTATTTATTTAAAGGTTGAGCAAATAGATGTGAAAACGGCTTTCCTTCATGGTGATTTGGAGGAAGAGATCTACATGAAATAACCAGATGGTTTTCAAGTTAAAGACAAAGAAGATCGTGTGTGTAAATTGAGAAAGAGTTTATATGGGTTGAAGCAAACTCCAAGGCAATGTTACAAGAAGTTTGAGTCTGTTATGTGTGATCAAGGATACCATAAGACTACTTCAGATCATTGCATCTTTATGAGAAAATTTTATAATGATGACTTCATTATCTTATTTTTATATGTCAACGATATGCTCATTGTAGAGAAAAATATTTCTAACATTACCAGGTTAAAGAAGAAGTTGGGCGAGTCATTTACCATGAAAGACATGGGAGCAACTAAACAGGATCTTGGCATTAGAATCACGTGTGACAGAAAGAAGAAGAAAATTTAGATGTCATAAGAACAATATATCAAAAAGAGTTTTGCAAAGATTCCAAATGGAAAGTTCTAAAGCAGTAAGCACTCATCTTGATACTCATTTCAAGTTGAATTCTAATCAAAGTCCTTCAAATGATGATGAAACATTTTATATGAAACATGTTCCTTATGTATCTGTTGTGGGTAGTTTGATGTATGAAATGGTGTGTACAAGACCAAATATAGCACATGTTATTGGTACAGTTAGTAGATTTTTGTCAAATCCGAGTAGAGAGCATTGGAATGTTGTAAAATGTATTTTAAAGTATATTTGTTGTACTACTTATATGGCACTTTGTTTTGGAGGAGATAAGCCTACTTTAGTGGGATACTCTAATATGGCTAGAGACATTGTTCTAGAATGTCAACTTCAAGCTGCATGATTAAATTTGTAGGGGGAGTTGTAACACCCTAAACTCCTTATGCGGAAAATTATAAAATAAATCAAGTGTGGATTATATACACATTTAAGATGTCACTCATCACCAACAGCGCCTATTTTGTAACACTTATCAATTAAAGTAAAAGATTCTAGTACATCTATCATTGCATGCTCATATTCACTTAGAGTATCATCATAGCGGAACTCATCAACTAAGCATGCTTAGAAAATATTAAGTTTCATAAAAATACTTCATTTTAAATTAAAGCGAGTATGGAAAAATCCTCAACAATCGACATAAGTTCAAAACATCAAGAGTATAACATCCAACTCTCAATTAACAAAAGGATAAAATTTAGATACAATTCTTTAGGTGTGATTCTTACTATTTTCAAATGAAAATATGACAAGTATACTTAAATATCATTTATGGAGTGAAAATAGCTGCAATTTGAATACGTGTAAGAGAAAATTATACACTTGGCTATTTTCTTTGAAAATAGTAAGAACCACACCTAAAGAATTGTACCTAAGTTTTATCCTTAACAAAACATAATAATAAAATAATATTGTTCACCTTCCTAGTGTTACAGGTCAGAGCAATATAATATAAACGCATAAAAAATAGGAAATAAAAGAACAACCCCAACGTCATCCTTCGACTCTAAGCAGCTACTCATTTATCTGCTCGTTTATACCCCAAAGAAGCACAAAACCACACAAACAACAAAGGGGCGAGAATACAGTCAAATAATAATAGGTGCACAAAATGATTAAATTAGATTCCTACATCACAAATCATACAAGAGTATACATTATTAAACAAACATCTCGTATGTACAACATTTATGTAATGCAATGCAACACAGACTCAACTGATGCTTGTCACGGTCCCCACTCAGAACTGGACTCATAACAACTCTATATGCATGTGTTACTGACTCAATATTTTGTTCTTCATATAAAACAACTCCTTACATATAAACTCAGATCCCTCACATATGAGCTCCAAGCCCCCGCGTCTGAGCTTGGGATAAGTCACTAGTCTCCACTCTAAACTAGTGAATATGCCTTTTTCATAATAACGACAACATATGATGCATGACATATCATAATGCAATGAAAATAATACAACAATGAATACAATCCCACTCTAACTGTAAACAATCATGCGAAAATAACTTGGCAAAGATTATAACCCCCTTCTAATTGTACTCACTCAGGCATTCATTGCGCCACAAGTAGTTCTCACTATGAACCACTTGTCTCATCAATCATCACTAAGCATGTACAATAATCATGGAATTTGTTCTGGACTTGCCCAACAACTAGAGTGTGCTCAGTCTAACCTCTTCCTTCGGCATGAACTGTGCGACCACGGCCCGAGCTCCCCCGCCCTCCGTCGGGCACCATCGATATTTTGCCCTCCTGGACCAGCACTAACCTACGACAATCGACAAGCTCTTCTCAGTCTTTCCGACCTCAAGTCAGCCAGACAACCAAGAACCAACCAGACCACTGCCCGTAACCTACCTCCTCCTTGGAACTAAGGGCTAGTTACGAGCACACCTTCCTGATTTGGCCAAGTCTTGACAGTTACCTATTTTTACGGACCCGTATATCTAGGCCCAAAAATAGGAACCAATGACCAAGCGTCAGGGGCACTATATAAACCCTCGCACATGTGAGGGTCAGGGATCGAATATTCATTATTCACCACTAAAACCCTAAACTATCTCTTGTATCTCTTTTCTCCCACACTTACTTGATCGTCGGAGTATCTTGCAGGTACAACCCCTTTTTTTCCTCCTCGATGTTCCAGCCCGATAGAAGATTATCATCCGACCACTTTGCAGGTTCTGATCAACCAATAAGATCAGAATTATACATGTGATTCACAATATATATTCATACATTTAACATACATTCACACTTTAATAATCTCACAAAACACTACCAGGATGTAGCCCTACGCGTTAGATCTCTAACCCTTCAAATGACACGTCATTTGGACCTATGGAACTAAAGTTACGACATAAATCGTCGGGTAATTAAACATGTTTCAGTTTCAGGATTTTTCAAATATTGTTCAACATCAATCGATAGACATGAGGTGTCAATCGATTGACATTAAGTCTATTTGCAAATTGCCTTTCCAAAATTTTGTTTAAATAAGGAATTCAATTAATTAATTCAAAACAACAATCGATTTCATGGTTAGTTTTTCACTTTTCACACACATGTAATTAATTGAGACAGGATGTCAATCGATTGACATAGTTCAATTTTCCAAAAAAAAACAGTTTTCCCAGTATCGTTCGTCTTCCTCCTCACCTATCTCTCATACCCTATCCCAACCTTCATTATAACATTCAAAACACACAAATGTACATTATATTATGATTAAACATGCTAATTATTAACTAATTAACACAAATATATTAATTTCATCATGGATTATTCAATTATGTTCATACTTTGGAACACCCAATTTCACATCAAGTTCATCATTGAATCAATTTTCTCATGAAAATGAAAACACCATAACATTAAATCATAATTTCATAGCAATCAGTGACATAAAAACAAAAATTTTACTTATCATCCATCAAATTACCATCAACCAAATAGAGAAAGAAAACCCTATTAGAGGTTAAGGGAAATATCTTTACCCTTTCATAATTTAGGCACCCTTAGATGAATAATCTCCCTCTTACCTTATAAATCCATCAAAATCAATCTTCTATGGTCTTCTCTCCCCAAAGCCCTAACTCTCATCTTCTTCTCTATTTCACATTCTGACCAAAACCTCTAATTCTCTCAACTTCTATATTTATAATAACAAGAGAAATCTATAATTTGATTTTCTCTATTATATCTTCACTTACTCCTAAAATTCATACTTTGACTTTTTCCTTAAATTTCTATTTTTATTTTAATTATTTAATCTAATAATCAAATTGTTTACCGAGAAAAATGGTAAACAATCGCTGATCTTCCAAAAGGTTACTTATTTGGTGACTAGCAGGATCGATCAGATTGATCCTAAGACATGGTTGATTTGTTGTAGTTCGACTAATCCTAATGGTGATTAATGCCAGTAAAGTAAAGACACTTTAAGTAAATTGCATGGAGAAAAGCTTGATAGAATAAATAAAAGCGTTAAGGAATTGTTAAATAAAAGGCTTCGACGGAGGTAAATAAATGAACAACGGTAAATTGCTTGAATATAAAAGATTTTGATTAATTTAAATGGTGTTTCACACATACATTCTCAATGATTCTTTCTCTCACGCTGGGTACTTGAATCTAAATGAGTGACTTGTATAAAATGATGAACACACTAATAACTATATAAAAACTCAGTATTTATACTAAAAAAAATCCTAAGTAACCGCTGGGCAGTTACACCGCTTCGAGATGACGCCACATGGCACGCTCACAACCTTCGACGCCTATGTTCTCGACACGTTGCACTTGGTAACTGCTGGGAACCATTTTCCCTCCAACAATTCAAATCTCAAACCGCTCGACCTTGGGCATCAGGGACCTTTGTCGAGAGGTTCCTTCGACGTCGAAGACAACAAGATTCCAATTTAAAGGAATTTCTCTAAGTATCTTGTCATTCTTTGATGAGCCTTCGACATGATCAGTTGGTCGAAGCCTTCTTATGTAGGAAACTCTTTTGACTCATAATTAATGGTCTATATGATAATAAACATGGGTGTCGAATTTAGGAGCCAACAAATTGCCCCCCAAGAATGTCTTATTTCGACACTGAAAAGAAAAAGGCATTCTTTGATATTCCATTCGACACTTATCCTTCATTCTCAACCACAAATTAGTTTGTGTGCTTTTCGTCTCCTACCAACCAACTGACAATCTCAAAAAGTCATCATTTCACCTTTTCCCAAGACATCACTTCAGTAAGGCATTTTTGCATGCACGATGTCCTTTCAAATGTTGTCATCATGACTATTTCCCAAAATCGAGGATGCACGCTGCAACGTTTCCATTCTTCAGAACGGTTACAACACCAAATGAGTGCCACGTGCCCCACTCTTGTCTGTGGCATTAAATGACCTCGAGCCTTGTGATTTTTCAATCACTATAAATAGCACTAAGTGCCTCTGTTGGAGTCTTTACGCTTTCTTGCATCCAAATCTTCAGTTGAACGAAATTTTCTGCAAGTAAACCTTTGCTTCTTCCTCTCCAAACCCAGTAATCTTTGTTCTTCATCTTCATCCATATTCATCTAACATCATATCCCAATAAACCTCAGAGGGAATATCTTGATGTCTTTGAACCCTTGCTGATTGAAGACAAATTTCTGCTGGTAGTATTGCGTCATGACCGTAAGTTAGCCGATATGGTGTTGTACCTGTGGCTTCTTTTGGGGACGTTCGACAGGCCCACAAGATCTGGTCTAACGTTTTATGCCAATTTTTTAGCTTCTTTCCTACATGATTTTTTATCAGGCCAATCACTATTTTATTCGCTGCTTCGACTTGACCATTTGCCTGTGTGTAATAAGGTGTTGATGTTAGGAGTCTAAAGCCTGTTTCTTGAGCGAATTCCTGCATCTTTCGACCAGTAAACACTGACCCTTGATCAGTTATTATAGTCTCAGGGATTCCAAATCTGTAGATAATGTTCTTTTGAATAAATTCAATGACATTTTCTTGGTATGCGTTGACTAAAGGGATAACTTTGATCCATTTAGTGAAATAATCAATGCCTACCAGTATATATTTCTGGCTCTTTGATGATGCTGGTCGAATCTCTCCAATAAGATCCAACGCCCATTCTCTAAAAGGCCAAGGCTTCACTATTGAATGAAGCTCGTTTGCTGGTACATGTTGGATACCAGTGTGGACTTGGCATTCCTGACAACCCTTCGCGAACTCGAAGCAATCTTTCAAGATAGTAGGCCAATATAGTCCTTGTCGAAACAACAACCATTTCATCTTATGACCTACTTGGTGAGCTCCACATTCTCCAGCATGCGTAGTCGAAAGGGCTATGTATGCTTCGGTTTCGCTTAAGCACTTTAGTAATACCCCTTCAGGCGTCTTTTTGAACAACTCATTCCCCATGAGTACGTAACTTAACGCCCTATATTTTATTTTTCGCTTTGTCAAAGCTGCTGGATTTTGTAGATAATCTACAATGGGTTTCCTCCAATCCCGCTCTGATAAATTGTCTATGAATGAAATTTCGAAATTCCTTCGATCAACATACCCTAGTCTTGTCGATTCCAAATCAGTTGGAGACAAGCTGGTTGCTTTTATTTTTTCTCGAACTTCGATTGCTCTTTGTAATCTCGTTTTTGAAATTTTGTACCCAGATGCAATTTGTGCCAAATCATTGGCTACTTGGTTTTCCAATCTAGGTATGTGTCGAATATTAACCACTTCAAATTTTTTCAATAAACGATTTGCTATCACAAAGTACATAATGAGATTTTCTCTTATGCATTTGTACTCTTTTGTGACTTGCTTAATGACTAACTCTGAGTATCCCATTATTTGGACTCGAGTTGCCCCCAATTCCAACAATATTTCAAGGCCAATAATTAGAGCTTCGTATTCAGCCTCATTGTTCGAACAAGTACCTTCTATCTTGTACTTGAATGTTGTTGGAATTTTTTCTGGAGAAATAATTAAGACCCCTACTCCCGTTCCATCTTTATGGCTGGAACCATCGAAGTAAAATTTCCAGGGTTCTATCTCCACGTAATTTATATTTTCAATCTGAATCGAGTGGTCGATTATAAAGTCTGCTACCACTTGTCTTTTTACTGCCTTAAGAGGCATAAAGGTCAATGAATACTCAGTTAATGCTAGCGCCCACTTGCCAATTCGACTGTGCAAGATGGGTTTCGACAACATGTATTTGAAAACATCAAAATGAGACGAAACATACACATCAACTGGTTTTATATACTGTTTGAGCTTTGTACAAGAGAATTAAAGACATAGACATAATTTTTCAACTTCGCTATATCTAGTTTTTGCATCGTTCAAAACTCTGCTAAGGTAGTAAATGGGTCTTTCGACTCCATTTTCATCTTCTTGGGCTAACATGCTTCCCAAAGTTTTGTCGGGTGCAGCTATGTACAATCTCATACTCCTATTGCTACGAGGAGGCACCAAAATAGGTGGCTTGGTGAGATACCCTTTGATCTTGTCGAAGGCATCCTGTTGCTATTGCCCCCACTCGAATCCTTCCTTATTCAATCGAAGTAAGGGTGAGAAGGCTTGCGCTTTTCCACTTAGGTTAGATATAAATCTCCTTAAGAAGTTTATCTTGCCTAGCAGAGATTGCAGTTCCTTCTTGTTCGTTGGCGCTTTTGCTTCCAAGATTGCCTTTGTCTTGTTCTGGTTGATTTCGATTCCTTTCTTGTGGACGACGAAGCCCAAGAAATCTCCAGCTTTCACACAGAACGCACACTTCAAAGGGTTCATTTTCAGACCATGCTTTCTCATTCTTTCAAATGATTGTCGAAGGTGGTCTATATGGTTCTTCCTGGAAACAGATTTTACAACAATATCGTCAATATATACTTGCATGAAAGTGTTAATAAAATCATGGAAGATAGAATTCATTGCTCGCTGATATGTTGCCACAACGTTCTTTAGGCCAAAAGGCATTACCACCCATTCGTAAGTGCCTAAGGCCCCAGGGCATCAAAAAGCTGTTTTCGACACATCTTCTTCAACAATGAAATTTTGATTGTATCATGAGTAACCGTCGAGCATGCTCAGGTACTCGTGGCCAGCGGCAGAGTCGACAAGCATTTTTGCCACAGGCATAGGATATTCATCTTTGGGTGTTGCAGCATTCAGATCTCTGAAATCTATGCACACCCTCAACGTACTATTTTTCTTAATTACTGGCACAATGTTTGCAATCCATTCAACATACCTCGTAGTTCGTATGAATTTGCACTTCAGCAGTATTTCGACTTCCGTTTTGATCTTCGACAGTATTTCTAGAGCGAAGCGTCTTGGACATTGCTTGACTGGCTTTTTTCCAAGTTTGATTGGCAACTAAAGTTCTACCAATCCTCTGTCGAGACCAGGCATCTCGTCGTAATCCCATGCAAAGCAGTCCTTGAATTCCTTTAATAATTGGATCACTTCAACCCTGGGCTCTGGGTCTATTTTGGCGCTGATGTAAGTGGGCCTTTTATCTAACCCTTCGCCCAAGTTGATTTCTTCTAAAGGATCTTGTGCTAACATTTTTATGTTGTTCGCCAGGGGGTCCTTTTCGAATCCCAAAGGCTCATCGTCGTAGATGGCGTCGAGCCTTTGATCCTGCATTCCTTCTGTCACGATATCAGGAGGTTCTGGGTCGAAATCTTTTCCAGGACCTATATCTGGTGGTTCTGGGTCATTGGCCTTGGTGGCCATATATTTTACTTCGGCTTCGAGAGCCGCTATAATCCTTGTTTCGGCTACGTAAGCCGAAATTCGCTGCAATGCTTGTGACTCAGTCATTATCACTGAATTCACTTCCCCAACCAGTTGGCTGGATGTCAGTTAGCCCACTGAAATCAATGTGGGACAAGTCTTCTTTATCCCATTGAAACCCATGATCAGGATGCAGGTACAAGGAACAAAAAGCATTTGGCGTTGGCGCCATGTCGAAGTCAGGTGCTGGACATGGCCCAATGTGAGCCAAATTTTTGTCGAAGTCAGCTCTCCCTAGGTGGTTTACTTCGCCTAAGTAGTAGCTCTAATCTGCTTCTATATTCTCGACAATTCCATCAGGACGCCATAATATCACCCTTTAGTGCATTGATGATGGTACTGCTCCTACACCATGTATCCATTCTCGGCCCAACAAAAGGTTGTAATTTGGTTTAGCCGATATGACCATAAACATGGTTGGTCGAAGGATGGATCCCACTTTGAGATCTAGTTGAATCACACCCATGGTGGTCCCTATTCTGCCTTCGTAGTTCGATAGGACCATATTATGAGGCTTGATGTTTTCATCACTCTTGCCTATTTTTCTTAGCATGAAGTGGGGGATTATGTTGATGGTTGCCCCACAGTCCACCAAGATTTTGTTTACAGTGGCCTCTTCGAGTTTTGCCCTTATGAATAAAGGCTTGAGGTGACTTTTCATCGCCTCAGTTAGTGGTTCGAAGAAACCATTCTGCTCTTCAGTGCAGCCATTACCCATGACAAAGTAGCAAACTGGCCTGTGCTTGGCCATCTCTTGTTCGACTTCCCAGTCGTTCGATTCGACTTCCATTTGGCGGTTGAATTCTATTGGCAAAACTGAAACTATATTTACCATGATGTCTAATGTGTCGTCAGACTCAGCCATCTTCGTCACCAGCTTCACCTTGTTTAGGCCATACCAACCTATTGGACACCTGTTCCCTCTCCAAAGGCTTTCTTTGCTTTCGCTGGGGGACATTTGAACTTGACTCTGGTTTCGGTTCGTTGATAGCCTCTATCTCAGCCTTGCGACGCCTTTGGTATCTTCTCCACTGGGATCGAGACATTGGGTTCTTTCCCTTGTAATTACTTGATACTTGGGTCACTTTAGAGGCACCTACATGAGGTTCTTTCTTGTGTGTCAAAGATGAACCTCTTGGCACTTCAAGGGAATGCCACCTTTCTTCGTTGGGTCTCTTTCGACTCAATGTTTTGAGCCATGTATCAACTGGCACATTGGTTGGAGGCCTAAAAGTTGGTGGCCTCTTTTCCTGACTTGAACCCTTTTGGTAGGTTCTTCTGGGATCGTGTCGAGCATCAGCGCCTGCACTTTTTTGGGCATTTCTGCTCCAATTTTTATTTGCTGCTCTTACACCTTCAATGTGTTCAGCAGCTTTATTGTCAAAAATAGAGCTGCATCGAGGATACATTATTACTTCTGATTTTTTCTTCTGGCATCGTTGCAAGAATTCTGCCAGGTTTTCGTTCTCCAGAGGAAAAGCTGTTCTGTTTGCTTGCTCTTGTCTAATGGTTTCCTTTGAAACTTTTGATTCAGAGATTTCGACCATGTTGACATTCATGTTGTCTTTAGTAGCAAGAGTCATTTCCTTCATTTGAGCCTCCAGGTCTTTTGTCTGGCCTTGCACTACAGCTATGTAGGAAACGGGTTTAGTTCCAGATTTTGAGGCTCCAACTGTCTCCAGTTTTGGACCTTCAGTGGCCTTTTGGACTGCTTCAATTGTCTTTCTAGAAAGGTTCCCAGGAAAACTGCCAAAGATTGGCATATTGATATGATCTTTGGTGACTTCGACCATAGTTATCCCTGGCCTTTTCACCTGACTTCTAGAAGCTTCGATCATATTCACCTCTGAAGGTTCAGCATAGTGGGCTTCCGCCTGCAAAGGGCTCGATTCCACATTCACGGGGGCCTTATCAGCGAACTTCAGCCTCCCTTCTTCGATAGCATTCTGCACGAGATCCCTGAAAAGAAAACATTGAGATGTTTTATGGCCCAGAAAGTTATGATATTTACAATAGCCTCTTTTCTTTCTTTGATCAAGAGGATGCACTTTTACCCCTGGGGGTATTATCATTTGGCCATCTTTTACAAGTAAATCAAAAATTTCATCACATTTCGTAATGTCAAAACTGTAAGTCTTTTTAGGGAACCTATCATTGGCCTTTTCAGAACCAGTGGGGTTTTTTCCACTTGAGGGGACTAGTAGTTTGCAAGAGTATGGTGGCCCTTGTTTTAACTCAGCTAAATCGACCTCACTTTCTTTGACGGTTATAGGTTCGTCGAACGTTTCTGGATCTTCATCGTCCATTTCGACATACGCTATCCTTTCTCTTTTATGAGTTTTCGTCGCCCTGGCTTTTTCAGCTTTAAGGCGTTCTACCTGTCGAACCCTATCGGCCAATTGGGCCATGTCCCTCAGGTACTGAGTGTCTAATTTCTTCCTAATGGAGTAATCTAGACCTCCTGCGGCTATTTCGACTAACTCATGTTCTGGAACTTGCGTAAAGCATCTTGCCTTGAGCAATCTAAACCTATTTAGGTATTCGTCTATAGGCTCAGTGAATCTCCTCTTTACACTGGCCAACTCTTTCAGGCTTATCTTGGTTTGTCCCATGTAGAATTGCTCATGGAATAATCTCTCCAACTGGGTCCAATGGTGGATCGAATTGGGGGGGAGAGTTGTGAACCAAGTAAACGCATTCTTGGTTAGGGAACTTGGGAAATACTTAAACCTCAGGTTCTCATTGTTTAAGATTTCTCTCGCTTCGATTAAATATCTTGCCACATGTTCGACAGTGGATTCTGTCGTGTCCCCTGAAAACTTAGTGAACTTAGGGACTTTGCATCTAGGAGGCAAGTCCGTTTGCAACACATATTTCGACAAGGGGGATGTGAAGTTAGGCCTACGGAAGCCCGTATTCATCCCGTTTTGCATCATGATTCTTTCAATCATGGCTGTCAAGTTATTTTCCAAACCAACATTCTGGTATTGGATCTGCTGAACTACTTCGTCAGCGTTTTGGTTTCTATTAAGCATCCTTATTTCTGGGGCTATGACTCTAGGCTCTTCGACCCCGGGTTGCTCCATTTGTACCCTAAGGTTCTCTTCGACAGGCTGTTGGACTTGGTTAATAGTGGTTTCTTCCTCTAGAAGTATGCCTTGGTTCCCCCTTATTTGTGCCCTTTGAGGCTGTCGAATAGGTTGGGGTACCCCAAAAAAGTCAGCCAGATGCGACATTTGCGCTATCATTTGCTGATTCGACTGGGTGGTATTCTGTATTAGAGGATTTAGCACTGTACTTAAAGTTTGCGCCAACATTTGAACCATGTCGTGGTTGCTTTCGTCCATTTGCTGCCTCAAGACTGCTGTTGAGGCATTCGTAAGGCCATGCATTACTTGGGACGTTCCTCCTAAGAGTTGGGTCCTACCCCTGTTCGCCATACCAACCCCGGAGCCTTGGAGTGGCGAAGAGGCGCTCACTAAAGGATCTGAAAAAGTGGACGTGGCATTCTTCAGGCTAGCCAATTCAGAAGTTGGCATGCCATAGAGTGGTTCTCAATTTAAACCGACTGTCGAAAAGCCTGGGGGAACATATGGCCTAGTTCCTTGGTTTCCCCTTGGTGGGGGAGTTCCCAAAGGCATTCTGGGGCCTGTAAATGGAGGTAATGGCCCCGTTTGTGTAACCGTTACTGCTGGCGTTGAACCAACGGTTACCACTTCACTTACGGTTGGGATAACCGTTGCTCCCACGTTTGTCTGTGGGATTTCTCCGTTGTTTGGCGGATTCGCCATTTCTTCACTTCTTCTCCTAGTATTGGTTTCGTTGGTGTATATTCTACCACTTCTCAATAACATGCAATACTCTCGAAAAAGGAGGATATTTCATATAAAATGGTTAATCGTGAGAAAATCAACACAAAGTCCCACCGGATGTGCCAATTTGTTTACCGGGAAAAATGGTAAACAACCGCTGATCTTCCAAAAGGTTACTTATTTGGTGACTAGCAGGATCGATCAGATTGATCCTAAGACATGGTTGATTTATTGTAGTTCGACTAATCCTAATGGTGATTAATGCTAGTAAAATAAAGACACTTTAAGTAAATTGCATGGAGAAAAGCTTGATAGAATAAATAAAAGCGTTAAGGAATTGTTAAATAAAAGGCTTCGACGGAGGTAAATAAATGAACAACGGTAAATTGCTTGAATATAAAAGATTTTGATTAATTTAAATGGTGTTTCACATATACATTCTCAATGATTCTTTCTCTCACGCTGGGTACTTGAATCTAAATGAGTGACTTGTATAAAATGATGAACACACTAATAACTACATAAAAAACTCAGTATTTATACTAAGAAAAATCCTAAGTAACCGCTGGGCAGTTACACCGCTTCGAGATGACGCCACATGGCACGCTCACAACCTTCGACGCCTATGTTCTCAACACGTTGCACTTCGTAACTGCTGGGAACCGTTTTCCCTCCAACAATTCAAATCTCAAACCGCTCGACCTTGGGCATCAGGGACCTTTGTCGAGAGGTTCCTTCAACGTCAAAGACAACAAGATTCCAACTTAAAGGAATTTCTCTAAGTATCTTGTCATTCTTTGATGAGCCTTCGACATGATCAGTTGGTCGAAGCCTTCTTATGTAGGAAACTCTTCTGACTCATAATTAATGGTCTATATGATAATAAACATGGGTGTCGAATTTAGGAGCCAACACAAATATTCTACCAAATACCTTATTTTCTCATTTTATTTAATTAATTAAAATACTAATGCTCAGTCTCAACACACCCTACAACATCCACTACCTCCCTCATGACATACAATAATTAAACAATTTATTTAATTAAACACATACAATTACATGAAGAAAATAAATCCAGATACAACTCCATTAATCAAATAAAGGGGTGTTACAACTCTCCCCACTTAAAAGAATTTTCGCCCTGGAAAATTACCTGAAGAGAACATAGTCGAATACGACTCTGTCATCTGACTCTCCAGCTCCCAAGTCATGCTTCTACCAGCTGATCCTCCTCTCACTACCTTCACCATTGTAATCTCATTGCCTCTAAATTGCTTCACTTCACGATCTGCTACTCTCAAGAGAGATGCCTTAATAGTCAAGTTATCTCTAACTTGCACATCGTCCACTTGAATTTCATGAGATGGAGCAAGAATGTATTTCTTCAATTATGACACATGAAAGACATCATGAAGATTGGATAAAAACGACGGTAATGCGACTTAGTAGGCCACTTCTCATACTCTTTGCAAAATCTGATAAGGACCAATGAAACACGGTGTAAGCTTTCGAGACTTTCAAGCTCGACCAATATCGGTTACTGGAGTAACTCTCAAAAACACAGGATATCCCTCTTGAGACTCAAGTATTGTACTCCTCTTATCATGGTAACTCTTTTGGTGATTATGCAAAGCTGTCATCTTATCTTGGATCATCTTGATCTTCTCAGAGGTCTACTGAACTATTTCAGGTCTAAACAATGCACTCTCACCTGATTCATACCAACACAAAGGTGTTCTACATCCTCTACCATACAACTCTTCAAACGGTGTCATTCCAATACTCAAATGGAAATTGTTGTTGTAGCTGAATTCAATCAACGAAAAATAGCTATCATAAGCACATCCTTGCTCCAAAAAAACAAGCTCTCAGCAAATCCTCCAAAGACTGGATAATCCTCTATGTCTGATCATTCGTCTATGGATGATAAGCCGAACTCAACTGTAACTTAGTGTCCAACGTCTCCTGCAAACTTTGCCAAAGCCTTGATGTAAATCTCGGGTCTCTATCTAACAGTCTAGAGCTGCCAAAATGGGCTAGCCCATATGGGTCTAGGGCTTGGGCCTTTAAATTATAGCACATATTTTTAAGGGCTTTATTACCCCAACCCTAAAAATCCTGCTACCCGTTAAGGCTAACCCGCACGGGCCGTGGGTAGCCCATTAAGCCCGTATAACTATAAATTTAATATATATATATATATATATATATATATATATATATATATATATATATATATATATATATATATATATATATATATATATATATATATATATATATATATATATATATATATATATATAATATATATATATATATATATATATATATATATATATATATATATATATATATATATATATATATATATATATATATATATATATATATATATATATATATATATATATATATATATATATATATATATATATATATATATATATATTATATATATATATATATATATATATATATATATATATATATATATATATATATATATATATATATATATATATATATATATATATATATATATATATATATATATATATATATATATATATATATATATATATATATATATATATATATATATATATATATATATATATATATATATATATATATATATATATATATATATATATATATATATATATATATATATATATATATATATATATATATATATATATATATATATATATATATATATATATATATATATATATATATATATATATATATATATATATATATATATATATATATATATATATATTCTTGTATTGAGTTACTCCAAAATAATAAATTGATTTTTTCTACTTCACTAAATTTTATCTCTATTCTATTCAATCTTTCTCTTTTAAATATTATACATTAATATAATCAACACTCTTTCTCCGTTTTCTATTAGTTTGTCATATGTTAAATATTTTAGTATTATTTTCTATAATTTAGACATGTATTGTATTTAAAAATATATTATAGTATTTATAAAAGATAATATAGTAATTAAAAATGTATTATATTTAAAATAATATATATATATATTTTATAATAAATATTATAGATTTTAAATTTTAAATTTTTTAATTAAAAGAAATCTATTTAGGGTCGGGTAGCCCGAAGCCCATCTAGGGCTGAGCTCGAGTAGTAATTTTGAGGCCCATATTATAATAGGGATTTTTTGGCTAGCCCTAAAAAGTTCAACCCGTCAGGGCCGGGTAGCCCATTTTGACAGTTCTATCTGACACAATACTCGAAGGGATACCCTACAAACTGACAATCTTTTCTACATACAACTCAACTAACTTCTACAAAGGATAACTAATCTTAATCAAAATAAAATGAGCTGATTTAGTCAGCCTATCAACAATAACCAAGATAGAATCACATTCATTCGTTGTCACAGACCATCACCCATGGTTAAATCTCAAATTTAATCATTGTGAAAGGTGCTTTTTATAGTAATGACTTGTAAACATCTCTTTGCTCCATGGTGGTTACCACTTGCTGTGAAAAACTAATAGCATAAATCAAAACAATTCAGAAGAATTTTTTAGAGTTCAATCATACTAAAAAAATGATGTGTAGGGACAAAGAACAATGAAAACTAAAATAAATGGTCTAAAATAACATTAATTTGTCAATAGTGTAAGCAAATCCACAATAAACTAGATGAAGATGAAAAAGAGAACATAAAGAAACTTGTTTACTCAGTTCATTTAAACAATCTACTATAGAAGAGAGAATAACTCGTTGATTCACTATACTTCCAAAAGTTGTTACAAAATATTACAAATGAATTACAAGAAAATAGTCATCCAAGTTCCTAAGAACAAATCTATTTTCTACCCAAGTATTTCTCAATCTCTCAAACTCACTCTATATACAAGTCTGAGCTATCTATAAGTGTTTTCCAATCCCCCTAGATACCTCTAAAAGAGCATCGAATTCCAAAAACACAATCATAGGAATTTCTACATTTTTCCTCTCTAAGTTTTGCATGAGATTGCAAATTCTCCCTCTATCTTTCGGACTATATTTTGAAGGTTTTAGTGACAAAAATGATAGAGATACATATTTATAACTGTTGAAACTCAACAGATCCTTAACAGGCGCAAAGCACAATCCATTAATTTTTAAAATAAAAATATTATTAAAAAAATATAATATTTTTTTGTAAAAATTTAGAATATTATAAATATCTTATAATATCTTTTATATTAATTTAAAGTGTTTTAAAATATATTTTTGTATCTTAGAGTATTTCTGAATTAATGTAAATACATTTATAATATTCTAATATTAATGAAAGAATCAGTGAACTAAATCGACCAATCTAGATACCCATAAATTGCCCAAATTAGACCCACCGTCCACCAGACTTGCCTCCATATCTCTGATGTCTTCGGTTGACATTCTTGATGCTTTTCGGATTTTAAATTTATGATATGAAAATATCAAAACATGTTTTCTTTCTTTTCATCACTCAAAAGTTTTAAGGCATACTTCAATAGACGACTACTAAAAAAATTAATTTGATCTAATCAAATTTCATGCGGTTTCATTTAAATATTTTTTTGAATATCTAAATTATAATTTCTAATTTATTAAACTAAATCAATATTCTACTCTCTTATCTTTAGATAGGAGTTTATAATGTTTCCCTAAAACATTTATATTGGTCCTTTAATTTAAAAAATATGCTCTATTTTGTTCAAAATGATGTTAAAACTACTCGTGACATTTGTGCCAACATTTTCTTCATATCTTCTGTGTTCTTCTTTCATGACCACAATTGTTGAACCAAATTAGGATTATTTTAAAATTATTAATATTTCTTTCCCTTCAAAACTCTGTAACGAATTTGCAATTTTCATATTCTTTTTCCCTTAAAAAATTGTTGGTCAATGGCATATGTAGGAGTTTTAGTACCAACTCGAAGGAATTTTACAACTCTAAGCTGAAATGGACACTTAATCATTGATGTAAGGATTTCCTAGTACTTTGAAGGACAATCATTGTTATGAATTTTGGAAATAAATTATTGAGATATCCACACTCTAGGGTAAATTTTAGAAGTCACTCGTTATGACAAATATTGAGAGTTTTTTTACATGGGCTTAACAATTATTATGACCTCTCATTTTATTATGCTTGGATCTACACAAAGTGGTGAGATTTTTTTTATTGGTATTTATGGTTACATTATTTTTTGTCAAATGTCTTACAAAATTGTTTTCCGCTCTACATGCCCTTTTTTTCTCTTTATTTTTCCAATAATCTAATAAATTTTATTTGATACATAAAATATTCCTCTATATTTTATTATAAAAAAGATCTTTTAAATTAAAACTGAAATCAATAAATATTAACTAATTTCACCTATAACAATCTTGTATATCTCAATTGGTAGAGCACGTGAACTTTAAACTTGTAGTCATGGATTTGAAACTCACCTTAGACGAAGTTGATATTTTTAAGTTATATTAATAAGAACAAAACTTAAATACAATTCTTTAAGTGTGATTCTTATTATTTTTCAATGAAAATATAACAAATGTACTTAAATATCATTTAAGGAGTTAAAATGTGAGAAAACTATATATGTACAAGAGAAAATTATATATTTGTCATATTTTCATTAAAAAATGGTAAGAATCACACCTAAATAATTGTATCTAAGTTTTATCCTGTTAATAAAGTGACACTAATTATTATTTTAAAACAATGTTTCAAATATTTGACGGCTACGATTGTTAAATTGTAATTCATAGTGTCAAAGGAGATTTGATTTGTTTTAGATTTAAATAGATTCGATTTAAGTCTAGAATAGATTTGATTTGATTTGATTTAGTAACAAAAAGATATTTTGGGCTTTGGGCTTAGGGTGTAAGCTCAGTTATAAATAGAGGGAGTAACCCCTATTTTAAAAAGCAAGTCAAGTAAGTCAATTCATTGTAATCACAGAATTTGCAGTTGCAAGTGATTAAGAAAGTTTTCTACAGTTTGTGGGCAGAGAGAAACTCTGCAGAAATAATTGTCTTGTCTTCTTTTCTTTGTTTGTCTCATAATTAAATTGTCATTGTGGTAGAAATTCATCATAGAATTTGGTGGATTTCCAACATCTGATATCAAGAGCTTTTGTTTCGATTCAAGGGAAGTGTCAATCAAGAACGATTGAAGAATTCACGATGACAAGTTATGGGAATGCAAACTATCCAGCAACGCTACCAATTCTGAAAGTTGACAACTATGAGAATTGGTGCAAACAGATGAAAGTCTTATTAAGGTGTCAAGGTCTTTGGGACCTTGTAAAAGATGGAGTCGAAGCGCTTGGCGAAAACGCTTCAGAAGAAGAAAAGAAGAAATACACAGAATCTGAGAAGCTGAGTTATAAAGCATTATTTATAATTCATCAATGTGTCAGCACAGACAATTTCGAAAAGATTAGTGATTCAGAATCTGCAAAAGAAGCTTGGGAGATCCTTGAGAAGTCTTTTGGAGGCGCTGAGAAGGTGAAAGAAGTGAGGTTACAAACTCACAAAAGGACATATGAACTGCTTCAGATGGAAGACAGTGAAAACATATCTGATTTCTTCACTAGGGTTACAAAACTAGTAAATCAAATCAAGATATGTGGAGAAGCGTTAACAACAAGAGTTGTTGTGTCGAAGATCTTGAGATCTTTAGCTCCTAAGTTCGACCACATAGTGGTGGCGATAAAAGAGGGGAAAGACTTGTCGAAATTGACAAAGGAAGAGCTTCAAGGGACGCTTGAATCTCATGAACAAAGAATGAACGAAAGAGCTGCAGGAAAATTGAAGAGTGATGTGGCCTTGCAGGCACATTCAGCAAAAGAGACCAAAGGCAAAGGAAAGTGTTTCGACAGAGGTAGAGGTGGCTACAACAAATCGAATGGTAGAGGAAACCAAATCGAAGGAGACGTGTCGAATCAAAGAAGACCATACCAAGGCAACCAAAGAGGTGGTGTTGCAAATAGAGGAAGAGGTGGTGGTCGAAAACCTGATAAGAGTCACATTCAATGTTACAACTGTCAGAAATATGGACACTATTCGAGTGATTGTCCAGAAAAACGAAAGAATCAAGAAAGTGATGCAAAGCTTGCAAAACATGAAGAAGAAGAGATGATGCTGATGGTCACAACAAGAGATGAAGATAGATTCAAGGACCAATGGTACTTGGATTCAGGATGTTCATCACATATGTCTGGAAGGAAAGACTGGTTTGTTAATATAAAGCCCTCAAAGAAAAATATGGTAAAATTTGCAAATGACAATACCCTGGCAGCTGAAGGTATTGGTGATGTTATGATTATGAGGAAAGATGGCAAAAGGTCAGTAATCTCTAATGTGTTATACATACCAGACATGAAGAGCAATTTGCTCAGTATAGGGCAGTTGGTCGAAAAGAATTATAAAGTGTCAATCGAAGATAAGTTGATGAGAGTCGTTGATGCAAATGGGAGAGTAATCTTGAAGGCTCCTATGTCTCCGAATCGAACCTTCAAGATTAAACTAAATGTGATGGAGCACAAGTGCCTTTCAACTGCAGCTAGCAGAGATGAATGGATATGGCATTATAGACTAGGTCATCTCAACTTCAGAGAGATCAGAGATTTGAAGAGAAGAAATATGGTTTCAGGATTGCCAGAAACTGACATTCCAAACGAGGTATGTGAGGAATGTGTGCAGGCGAAGCAACACAAGAATAGCTTCAGCAAGGATGCAGGAAGCAGATCGAAGGCTAGTCTTGAAGTCATATAATCTGATGTATGTGGACCAATCCAAGTGGATTCGATGGGAGGTAACAAGTACTTTGTTACATTCATAGATGATTTCAGTCGAAAGCTATGGACTTACCTGATCAAGAAGAAAAGTGAAGAGATTGAAGTATTTACCAGGTTTAAGTCTATGGTCGAAAGACAAAGTGGTCGAAAGCTCAAAGTTTTGAGAACTGATGGTGGTGGAGAATATGTGTTGAAAGACTTCGACAGATTATGTGAAAAGGAAGGGATTATGCATGAGGTGGTGCCACCCTATACTCCACAACAAAATGGAATTGCATAAAGGAAAAATTGAACCATCATGAATATGGTGAGAAGTATGTTGAAAGGTAAGAGTTTACCTAAAGAGTTTTGGGGTGAAGCTGTTTCGAATGCAACATACATTTTGAACAGATGTCCTACAAAGAAGCTAGAAGGAATTACTCCAGAAGAATGTTGGTCTGGTGTGAAGCCTAGCTTGAGTCATCTGAAGGTATTTGGATCTATTGCACATAGACATGTGCCAGATTAGTTGAGAAGAAAACTTGATGACAAGTCAAGTCAAATGATCCTAGTTGGATATCATTCGACAGGAGGCTACAAGTTGTTCGATCCAGAGAACAAGAAGATTGTGATCAACAGGGACGTGATCATAGATAAGTTTAAAGAATGGGATTGGACTGCAAATGTCAAGAAAGATTCAGTGGGAATCCTATTCGAAGAGCCAGAAACTCAAGTCGAAAGAAAAGTTCGACAAGAGGAACCAGCAGATATACCAAGTACAAGCAGACCTCAAAGAATAAGACGCGTGCCTGCAAGATTGCAAGATTGTGTGATTACATCAGATGATGTAATAGATAATGAAGGTGAGCTGGTACATTATGCTTTCTATGCAGATGTCGAACCCGTTAATGCAGCTGAAGCATTAAAAGATTCGAAGTGGATGAAAGCAATCAACGAAGAAGTAAAGTCTATCGAAGACAACAACACTTGGTCACTTATCGAATTGCCTCAAGGCAAGAAGGCAATTAATGTCAAGTGGGTATACAAAGTGAAAACGAATTCGAAAGGTGAAGTAACTCGACACAAAGCAAGACTTGTGGCGAAAGGATTTCTACAGAAAGAAGGAATAGACTTCGACGAAGTTTTTGCACCTGTTGCTAGTGTTGTACCCCAAAATTTGCCCTATTTTTTTTTCCACAAGAAATCACAGCTTCGGGCTTTTCCTGATTTTTCAGACTGGCTCAAGAATCGGTCAAACAGACTTTTCTTGTCATTCAGACAAAATTTAGGGTTTTTCATTGATTTTAAGACAGTTCAAACAGATTGCTTAGGGTTTGGTTGAATTGGCTCAAAGTTTGATCAGGCAGGCGTTTCTCCAGTGTTAAGTCAAAAATCAGGGTTTTGCGCGCATATTTCTCAGAAAGGGTTAGTTCTATCAATGCTTTTCAAATTACTCTGAGATAAGGACTGAGGCTGCTGATTGTTAATTTGCAGTTGTTTGGATTTAATCAGTGAAAAGAGGCATGTGGACGTTTTGTTTGATTAAGTGTGCATTGCTTTGGATAATTGGAGCGTCGGGTTTATTATTAATTGATGATAAGACCACAGTGTTTATCAATTGATTATTTATTTTAAGTTAGAATAATTGGAATTTATTTCCATTTTATTATAATTTAAGAATTATAAACAATTAGATAAACATTTGAAGAAGAATTAACTGATCAAAATGGATTTTTATTCATCTTTAATTATTTGTTACAATTGTTATTTAAATACAGTATTTATTTACAAAGTATTTATAATAATAATGGTTACAATGATTAAGATTGAAATAAACTATGTCCTAAATTTCCTAATCTTCATTCTTCTATCCAATGCTCCTTTGCTCAATTATTTTTCATCTGCAAAACAAAGAAAAAGAAAAAAAGTCAAAAGCAGATAAAAGAGACAGACAGTTAATTTAAAAATTCATCATTAAAAGCAACTGGTCGGAATCAGTTTGCCCTCTCTGCAAATCACGAGATTGCTCTCGGTTCACAAAGAGGGATAGAATGTCTTGCAAAAATGTGAAATGCACAAATTCAAATTTTCAAGCATACTGAGTAAATCCAAAAATTGTCAACCAAGTTTCCAAACAGCATGTACAAGTAAAGGCAAACTGAATTACAATCTCAAACCAAGCAAAAGCTGTCAAAAATTGTCCAAGGATATCAAAATATCATCAACTCCAAAAGCTGTCAATAAAGTACATAAAGTACGCAAGAAACATGGAAAATATGCAGAGGAAAACAAGTGCAAACAATATTCAAATACATCACTTTCCAAAGGCCGGTTTACTTTTTCAGAAAGAAGACAAATTTAAGCAATAAAAGTGCTTTAATCTGGAGAGAGAAAGAGAGAGGAAAGCAGCTTACAGTACAGCAGGCTAGAGGCTAAGAAAAAGATATAAACAGGATGTATCAGAATACATAGAGGAAAGAGGCATAACATATACAGCAGGATATCATAAAGCGTGATAACCTCAAGCCTTGCAAACCTGTCCAAGGATTGACCAAGAACGAGTATACATAAAAAATAATAACACCTCCTGCCCTTAAAAAAAGACAAAAAGGCCAATACCCTAAAGATATACAAAAAGCCAACAACCTGCATAAGATACATCAGAAGCCACACAAAGAAAAAGGCCTCAAGCTTGCATCCTGCCCAAACTGTGACAAACTCACAAACCTTAAGCATTCAAACATACAAGCCCAAAGCCTCCAAAACCTGTAATCTCAACCAAAACACCATAAACCTTAAACCTGCATAAGCCAAAAGCCAAAAGCCTACTGTAACATAAACCTGCACCATTAAACCTGTAAACATCAAAAAGCCTGAAGCCTCAACAAAAGCCATAACCTCAAAGCCCTCAAGCTCTAAACCTGTCAAGCCATCAAACTGCTCAAACATAGCAACAAAGCCATGTCAAAAATTCAAAGCCCTCAAGCTTAACCTGTGTCAAGCCTTAGAAAGAAAGCCCTGCATCTCAAACTGTCAAACTCACAAACAAATTCAAAAGGAGGCCTTAAGCTTTGCAGAAATTCCAAGCCTAAACCATAAGCCTTGAACCAGTACCATAAGCCAAACTCTCAGAACTCAAAGAGTTCATCATCGAGTAACAAACGTATCAAGCATACAAAGCAATATTCAAGATCAAAATCATAAACATCTCAGGGGCAAGAAGAGGAAAAGGAGAGCAAGCAAGCATATCAGTAATCAAACATCTCAGACAAATCATCATTGAAGGCAACTGAAGCGAAGTTCACAAAGAGGAAAAGAAGTGTCAAATCTAGGCATCAAGCAAGCATACAAAGCCAGTAACCAGAAGCAAAAGAGAAGAGGAAAAGACAGGTAAGTTAGGTTTTCAAGTATCATCATCAAACCTAATAAAAGGCAAAGGTAAAGATACCAGGAAAAGCAGAGCCAGCTCAACACCAAGCCCTCGCTTCCGGCCGTCCAAAGCGCCTCCAATCCCATCTCCTCCTCCGTCTCCAAAAGGTAGTGTCCCTCCCTCTTTTTTCACGCACCTCAAATAACCACAACAACACTTAATCAGAATCAACAAACGAAAAGCAAAACATGCAAGACATAAATTGTTAAAACCCTAAAATACGCTAAGGTAGAAGTTATCACCTTGAACGAACCATCGCCTGCTTGACCATGGGGAGGAGGATGTAGAGGCGGCGCTTGGTGGCCCTGGGCGAAGACGTTGATCAGAATCCATGGCGTGCGAAGACGAAGAACGAAAGCGAAGTGAACGGCGCCTCTGCGTTGCTGTAACCCCAAACCCAAAATGAACGAAATAATTAAACCCTAAACAAAAAAAACGTTATGAAACAAATGGGCCTTGCCCTTTCCTAACCAGACTTAAGCCCATTTCCAAATCCGGATGCACCCCCCCCCCCCCCCCTCTTGTTCCAATCAATATGTGTTTATTTGGGCCTTTGAATTTCCCTTAGCCCATTTTCTTTTGTTTTAAAATAAACTAACCTTTTATCATTTTATTTTATAATTTAAACTAACATAGTCTTTTTTTATATAAATTAAAATGCCTTAATTCTTTTTTTTATAAAACTTTCTTTATTTACATGACCATTAGGTTTAATTAGATTAATAGAATTTTATCTTAAATTTCTCTTTTTTTTGTATATATAAATCTATTTGTACATAAAAATACTAATTAGAACATATTAATTTTGATACATAAAAAATAGACTTTTAGGTTGAATATCTCTTTTTAAAACATTTGTACATAATTAACAAAAATACAAGAATACAATAATACATAAATAAACACTTAATTTTGCATTAAGTTAAACACTTTCACCACTTGTAAATAATCATACACTTACACAAATACATTTACAATACGCATTTTATCTTTTTATACATTGATACATTTGCTTGTCCCTTTTTTACATTGCTATTACTTTACATTTGAGATTGCGATTGATTCAATTTGGTTGTAAATTATTTGGATACTACTCTCCTATAAGTCTCATCCCCCATTTGTAAATAATTGTACCCCCACTCCCGGATACTATTTTGTAATAGCGTAGACTTTAAATTCTCGCAATTTATCGCTTTCAAATATACCATGGTTAGACCTAGAGTTTGTATGTACATAAAATCAAACGCTAGATAACCTAATACAAAGACAAATACATGAAATCAATACACAATCACACTTGCACCCCTAGGGTAATCCCGCTTGTTGCCTTCCAAAATGGGCCATGCTTGCACGTTGAGTATTTTGGTAAAACAAAACAATCAAAATGATCATAGTCCCTCGATGACGCTTTCGAAAGTTGCCTAATCAAATGATCATAGTCCCTTCAAGCAAAATTGCCAAAGACACTTGGCACCATTGCATTCATGGTCCATACGATGACCCGCGTCCGTCCCGTTAAACATCCTAAACGCAAGATTGTCCATCAAATGCAATGGTGGAACAAAATTGTTAAAAAGGGTTGAAACATGAGAAAAAACCTTTGAGTACAATAGGGGTAGACAAACTCTTATTTACTTGATCAACTTGCAAAAACACTTGCCCACTTTTAAAACCACAAACACTTTCAAAACAAACTTCCAAAAACATTTGAAACATCTTTTCGAAAAGATACACACCTTCGTATATACTCAAACACGAGTCATTACAATGGTTGCCGAAACAAAGGCGTCTATTTCAAAACATTTTCAAAACACACACACACACACACACACCATTTCAAGCAATCGAAAATCAAGGCAAGTGATCTAAAACCAAGTAACTAAGAGCCCATGGATAACCATGGATGAAAAGGGTGCTAATACCTTCCCTTTTCATAATCTACCCCCCGAACCCACGAAACATCTCAAAAGGTTTTTCCTGTGCTTTTTAACCTTTCCGTAGGATAAAATAAAAAATCGGTGGCGACTCTTGCTAAACCGAACAAGTGCGAATACAAATGCAAAAACTCAAGTCAGTTCTCCCACCGTATCACAGCTAGGATCGAAACAATCAGGTTGGTTATTGGTCTAGCAGAAATAAACAGTTGGCACATATGTCAGATGGACGTGAAGTGTGAATTCCTAAATGGACCCTTAGATGAAGAAGTCTATGTTAAACAACCAGTTGGATTTGTGAAACATGACGAAGAAAGAAAGGTGTACAGGCTACATAAAGCCCTGTATGGATTGAAACAAGCTCCAAGGGCTTGGAATAAGAAAATTGATAGTTTTCTAAGGGAAAAGGAATTTGTGAAGTGCACAACTGAACATGGAGTATATGTAAGAAGAAGCAAGAGTAAATTACTTATACTATGTCTCTATGTAGATGATTTGTTGATAACAGGTAGCTGTAAAAGTGAGATCAAAGACTTCAAAGGTGATCTCAGCAAGGAATTCGAAATGTCTGATTTGGGTGAGATTTCATATTTCCTTGGTATCGAATTCTACAAGAGCAGTAGAGGTTTGATGATGCATCAAAGAAGATATGCAGGAGAAATTCTCAAGAGGTTTGAGATGGAAGAATGCAACTCAACTTTGACACCTGCAGAACCAAGACTGCAACTGTCGAAAGATGCAGATGAAGATGATGTTGATCCAACCCAATACAGAAGACTTATTGGATCATTAAGATATCTTTGTCATACAAGGCCTGACTTAGCATACAGTGTAGGTATGGTAAGTAGATTTATACAGAAGCCAAAGGTATCACATCTAGCAACAGTGAAGAGGATACTAAGGTATCTCAAAGGAACTTTCGATTATGGTATTTTGTTTCCTGCAGTTAATAAAGGAAAAGAATGCAAGTTAGTGGGATACACTGATTCGAGTTGGTGTAGTGATGCTGAAGATCGAAAGTCAACATCAGGATATGTGTTTATGCTAGGTGGTGCACCAATTGCTTGGAATTCAAGAAAGGAACCAGTAGTGGCATTATCATCATGCGAAGCAGAATACATAGCTGCTTCTCTTTGTGCATATCAAGCAACTTGGATGGTGAACTTGGTCGAAGAGATAACAGGGAAAAATAATGGAGCAATTACCATGAAGATAGACAGCATGTCAGCTATTAATCTGGCAAAGAACCCAATAGCACATGGTCGAAGTAAGCACATCGAAATGAGATTCCATTATCTTCGAGAACAGGTAGCAGATGGGAAGATGAATTTGGAACACTGCAGAACTGAGAATCAGATTGCAGGCATCATGACGAAGAGAGTGCAAGTCGAAGTATTCAGAAAGCTAAGAGTCATGATGGACATAGACTGTTTAGACACAATGAATTAGGTGGTGTGTTAAATTGTAATTCATAGTGTCAAAGGAGATTTGATTTGTTTTAGATTTAAATAGATTTGATTTAAGTCTAGAATAGATTTGATTTGATTTGATTTAGTAACAAAAAGATATTTTTGGCTTTGAGCTTAGGGTGTAAGCTCAGTTATAAATAGAGGGAGTAACCCCTATTTTAAAAAGCAAGTCAAGTAAGTCAATTCATTGTAATCACAGAATTTGCAGTTGCAAGTGATTAAGAAAGTTTTCCACAGTTTGTGGGCAGAGAGAAACTCTGCAGAAATAATTGTCTTGTCTTCTTTTCTTTGTTTGTCTCATAATTGAATTGTCATTGTGGTAGAAATTCATCATAGAATTTGGTGGATTTCCAACAACGATGACACACCCTTCTTTCTTCAATAGTAGTTAGGTTCTCTCTATGTATATAACAAGTCCGTCTAGCTTAGTTGGTAGAACGCAAAACTCTTAACCTTGTGGTCTGTTTGCTTGTGCAATATACAAATATATTTTATTAAATTATTCTTATCATTTCTCTAATAAATACATAAATTTAAAATATATTGATTATGTTTTTTAAGGAAAAAATTAACAACAACTTCATATATGTATTTATGAAAAATAAAATTTTAATATAATAAAAAAAGATTAAAAAAATCAAAGAGTATAAAATAGTCAAATTTGCACACAAGAAAAAAGAGAAGAAAAACGGTGTTTGTATTATTAAGCTACACTAATTTTTATTTTAAAATAATTAGACGTTTGTATGTGCGATGTATGAATATATTTTATTAAATTATTATTAATAAATAAATATATTTAAAAAATAATTTAAAATATATTAATTGTGTTCTTTAAGAAAAAATTAACAACAACTTATTAATATGTATTTATGATAAATAAATTTTTAATATAATTAAAAAAGATTAAAAAAATCAAAGATTATAAAATAGTCACATTTACATCAGAGAAAAAAGAAAAGAAAAGTAGTGATCGTACTATATATTAGTTTGTCTAAAAGGTATTACTAAAAAGTATAATATATTATTTGTTACTTCCTAACTTCAACTTATGTTTTTCTACATAGAAAAACTTATGAACAAGCCAAAGCAGGGAAGGAGTTGGGAATGAGCAAGATCATTTTAAAATTTTTAAGATCTTAGTATTTGTGTTTATGTTATTTTATTTTTAATTTTGTAAGAACTTGATATGAACTAAATTTTATTGAATTTATTGGGTTATAATTTTTTATTTATCTTATTTGAATGTGAATTTGTTTGGTGTATCTCAGTTTTATTGAAAAAATGGATCAAATGATTAAGTCTTTTATTGATATTTATGTTATTTTAATTTGGTTGATTTAAGTCTATATTTAGTTAAAGCAATTTGTTGATATTTATTTTAAATTTAATTGTGATGATTTAGTGCTATAATTTATACGTTTCTATGTAATCACAAAATGTATTTTATAAAAAATTAATATTGAGTTAAAAATAATTAGCATCTTTTTTATCCAAATAATCAATATTTTATATAAAAAATTAGTTAATCTTTCCATTTTTAAAATAAAAATAAAAATTTATATTGGTTGTAATTGGGCTTAAAATTTGAATGGCCTAATTACTAGCTTTGCTAATAAGAATTTTAAAAAAGTGAAAAAAAATATATTAAATTTATTAATTGGGCTGAATTTCGTATTTGATTCAATTACAAATATAATCTGAAATAAACCGGTTTAATTACTTAAATCCATTTCAACTTGAATTTGAAAAAATAATTGGACCAATACATGTCACCCAAAGGTTGGGTTGAATTGGGATTTTGGCTGAGAATCTGAATCAACACGAACCGATGTCCATTCATAATAAAAAGTTAGTTAAAATTATAAATTATCAAAAACCTGTAAATCAATAAACAAATACTCTATATTAGAGAATAAAAATAAAAATAAAAATAAAAACAAAAAACACAAAAAATAGAGAAATGGATTGAGAGACAAAGAAGAGACCATAGTCCCATGAGTTACTTATACTTTTGATTACTGAAGTTTGAAATATAACTAGAATAAAAAATAAAATAAAAAAGAATGGTCCAATGAGAATTATAACTTTTTATTCTTGGCACAATCATAAAGTATAAAATATGACTATAATTCAAAAAATAGAAATAAGAAAAAAAATTCATTGATTATTGTTAGAATAAAGAGTTTTCAAGAAAAATGATTTATAGAAGAGAAAGAAGAAGAAGAGAGAGAGGTTGAAAGTTTATTGTGATTCTAACTGAATTGTAAAATCCATTATTTATTACGCTTTTGATTGTTGTGCGCAGTTTTTGGGCTTCCGTAACATTTGCTTCCAATTCTGATACTCCATCCTTCAAGATTTCAACAACATCTTGAAATCTAAAGATAACCTTCATCTGCGCAATCCACTGCTGATTCTCTCTGAATTACTGTTGGAAATCAACCAAAGTCTATGATGAATTTCTACCACAATGACAATTTAATTATGAGACAAACAAAGAAAAGAAGACAAGACAAATAATTTCTGCAGAGTTTCTCTCTGCTCACAAACTGTGAAAACTTTGTTATTCACTTGCAACTGCAAATTCTGTGAATACAACTTGCTTGACTTACTTACAAAAATATGGGTTACTCCCTCTATTTATAACTGAGCTTACACCCTAAGCCCAGAGCCCAAAATATCTATTTTGTTACTAAATCAAATCTAATTTATTCTAGACTTAAATCAAATCTATTTAAATCTAAACAAATCAAATCTTTTCGACACATAATTTCGACACACTGAATTACAATTTAACACACCACTTAATTCATTGTGTCTAAACTATCTATGTTCATCATGACTCTTAGTCTTCTGAATACTTCGACTTGCACTCCCTTCGTCATGATGTCTGCAATCTGATTCTCAGTTCTGCAGTGTTCCAAATTCATCTTCCCATCTGTTACCTGCTCTTGAAGATAATGGAACCTCATTTCGATGTGCTTACTTTGACCATGTGCTATTGGGTTCTTCGCCAGATTGATAGCTGACATGATGTCGATCTTCATGGTAATTGCTCCATGAACATTCCATGTTATCTCTTCGACCAAGTTCACCATCCAAGTTGCTTGACATGCACAAAGAGAAGCAGCTATGTATTCTGCTTCCCATGATGATAATGCCACTACTGGTTTCTTTCTTGAATTCCAAGCAACTGGTGCACCACCTAGCATAAACACATATCCTGCTGTTGACTTTCGATCTTCATCATCACTACACCAACTCGAATCAGTGTATCCCACTAACTTGCATTATTTTCCTTTATCAGTTGCAGGAAACAAAACGCCATAATCGAAGGTTCCTTTGAGATACCTTAGTATCCTCTTCACTGCTACTAGGTGTGATACCTTTGGCTTCTGCATGAATCTACTTGACATACATACACTGTATGCTACGTCAGGCCTTGTATGACAAAGATATCTCAATGATCCAATAAGTCTTCTGTATTGGGTTGGATCAACATCATCTTCATCTCCATCTTTCGACAGTTACAGTCTTGGTCCTGCAGGTGTCGAAGTTGAGTTACATTCTTCCATCTTAAATCTCTTGAGAATTTCTCCTGCATATCTTTTTTGATGCATTATCAAACCTCTACTTCTCTTGTAGAATTCGATGCCAAGGAAATATGAAATCTCACCCAAATCAGACATTTCGAATTCCTTGCTGAGATCACCTTTGAAGTCTTCGATCTCACTTTTACAGCTACCTGTTATCAACAAATCATCTACATAGAGATATAGTATAAGCAGTTTACTCTTGCTTCTTCTTACATATACTCCATGTTCAGTTGTGCACTTCACAAATTCTTTTTCTCTTAGAAAACTATCAATTTTCTTATTACAAGCCCTTGGAGCTTGTTTCAATCCATACAGGGCTTTATGAAGCCTGTACACCTTTCTTTCTTCGTCATGTTTCACAAACCCAACTGGTTGTTTAACATAGACTTCTTCATCTAAGGGTCTATTTAGAAATTCACACTTCACGTCCATCTGACATATGTGCCAACTGTTTATTTCTGCTAGACCAATAACCAACCTGATTGTTTCGATCCTAGCAACAGGTGCAAAAACTTCATCGAAGTCTATTCCTTCTTTCTGTAGAAATCCTTTCGCCACAAGCCTTGCTTTGTGTCGAGTTACTTCCCCTTTTGAATTCGTTTTCACTTTGTATACCCACTTGACGTCAATTTCCTTCTTGCCTTGAGGCAATTCTACAAGTGACCAAGTGTTGTTGTCTTTGATAGACTTCACTTCTTCGTTCATTGCTTTCACCCACTTCAAATCCTCCAATGCTTCAGCTGCATTAACGGGTTGGACATCTGCATAGAAAGCATAATGTACCAGCTCACCTTCATCATCTATCACATCATCTGATGTAATCACACAATCTTGCAATCTTGCAGGCATGCGTCTTGTTCTTTGAGGTCTGCTTGTACTTGGTATATTTGCTGGTTCCTCTTGTCGAACTTCTCTTTCGACTTGAGTTTCTGTCTCTTCGAATAGGATTCTCACTGAAACTTTCTTGACATTTTCAGTCCAATCCCATTCTTTAAACTCATATATGATCACGTCCCTGCTGATCATAATCTTCTTGTTCTCTGGATTAAACAACTTGTAGCCTCCTGTCGAATGATATCCAACTAGAATCATTTGACTTGACTTGTCATCTAGTTTTCTTCTCAACTGATCTGGAACATGTCTATGTGCAATAGATCCAAATACCTTCAGATGACTCAAGCTAGGCTTCACACCAGACCAACATTCTTCTGAAGTAATTCCTTTTATCTTCTTTGTATGACATCTGTTCAAAATATATGTTGCAGTCGAAACAACTTCACCCCAAAACTCTTTAGGTAAATTCTTGTCTTTCAACATACTTCTCACCATATTCATGATGGTTCGATTCTTCCTTTCTGCAATTCTATTTTGTTATGGAGTATTGGGTGACACCACCTCATGCACAATCCATTCCTTTTCACATAGTATGTCGAAGTCTTTCGACACATATTCTCCACCACCATCAGATCTCAAAACTTTGAGCTTTCAACCGATTTGTCTTTCGACCATAGACTTAAACTTGGAAAATACTTCGATCACTTCTGTGACACCCCAAATTAATTTATGTGTTAAATAATTAGGAATTTAATTATTAAATTAATTAAAGACTTAATTAATAATATTTTGGATTAAATGGATGAATTAATTATGAAATTAAAAAGGAAGACCGGGGGGGTGTAAGGTTGAATTAGAGGTGTGTGAAGTAAAAAACTCTACTAAATAATAACTAATTTATTTCTATTATTTGGAAAATAATAAAAGGAAAAGAAAAAGAAGGTTATTGGGAAAAGTCATTATACGTGAAACTGGAGAAGAGAAGAGAAGAGAGGAAAAAGCCAAACGCCGTGAATTCGAAGGATCATCGCGAGGTAAGGGGTGATTTCAATTATTTAATATGCCTTATAGATTTTGGGATCAAGAGAATTGATTAAGCATGTTAGGAATCTCAATTTAGGATTTTCTAGGTTTGTAGAATTTGTCCCTAATGTTGTCAAATTGTGTGGAATTGAACCAATTGCATGATATAAGATTGTTAGGAATGGTTGAATTGTGTTATTTGACATTATGTTGATGTTACTTGGGTGATTCTGGTGTTAATTGATGTGGTCATTCGTATGGGTATGAATTGGATGGAATTAGAATGAATAAATGCTATCAAAATAGCAGTTTTTGGCTCTGCAGGTCGTGGGAACCGGTTCCCAGTGGGGAGGAACCGGGTTCCACTGTGTAAACTTACAAAAACTGGCAAAAACGCACGTAGGAATCGGTTCCTGTATAGGTAGGAATCGGGTTCCCAGTGTAAAATTTGTGAAGAAACTGACTTTTTATGTAGGAACCGGTTCCTGTATAGGTAGGAACCGGGTTCCCATACATTTTCCAGAAGGGTGATTTCTGAACTTCGCAGGAACCGGTTCCTGTATATGTAGGAATCGGGTTCTGCTGTAACTTTTTGAAAAATACTAAACTTTGAAAATTCATAACTTTCAAACTGTAAGTCCGATTTGAGTGCCGTTTTCGGCAGTATTTCTTAAATTAAAAATACTATCTTATAAAATAAGAAAAATATTATTTATGAAAATTATTTTAAAAAGAGTCGAATTCCCGATTTTTGTAAACTTTGGTATTTTGAGAATGATGTAGAATTGTTTGTAAATTGTTCTGATTTGGTGAATGAGAACTGATACTTATGTGTTGTGCCTGCTATCCATTATGATTAAGATGTGATCATGTGATATATTGGTTTTGGCATTATTTGGAATTATGTTGTGATCATATTCCGTTGATTTGATGTTGCATGCTGGTGATGTGCATGCATATGCATTGTTTTGGTGAATTTAATTCCCATTGTGTGGAATTTGACTTGTATTGCCGTTAACCAATACCCGGGTGATGATGGGTGGTTAGGCTGGATTCGTGTCCGGTGTTTATGGACGAATCGATGGTTGCTGTATCCGGTTGATGATGGATCAGTGTTGGGTGACTTGGTCACGTGATTGGTACCACATACATTGTGTCTGCATTTGTGTTTGCATGGAATCATAACATGTTAGGATGTCTTCCAGTGTTACAATTCTTTGGTTGATTATTGATTTGTGCATAATGACTTGTATGATTGGAACTGCGTGTTGAATCTGAATTTATGCTAAAATGGGTGAAATAATATGCTTGTGATATAATGTTAATTGAGAAGCTTATAATGCATGTTAATTATGAGAAATCTCACCCTTACTTTAATGATTTCAGATTAAAGTTAGCAGCTCAGGAGTTGGTGAGGATGGCTCTAGAGCTATGTTACTTTAAGTCTGCATGTCAGTGTCGTGCTCTGATAGGTTGTAACACTGGAGGAAACATTTGAATGATGAGTTTTATTTTATACTCTATTGTTTAATTTATGTTGGGAATACTTATGAAGTGAAGTTATTCCGGTTTTGAGACATTTCCACTGTGTAGAACATGATGTTGATTTGAATATTTATCGTAATAATTCCTCCAGTAAAGCATGATAACTGTAGATTTGAGGTTTTTATATTTATCTTGGATTGTGACATCCCTGTTTTCCATGTTACTCTGATTTAATTAATATATTCGCGGGTTATTTAGAAGGGGTGTTACAATAGTGGTATCAGAGCATAGTCGGTCTTGTCTTGTGTCGTTATCCCTTTTGTATGCGACTAGTGTAAGATGACATTGTCGATACTTGTGTGCTGATGAGGTTGTTTTGTAATGTTACAGAACAATGGCCAGAAGAGGTAACGGAAGAAACGATGATGCTCTTGCTGAAGCATTGGGAATGTTGGCTGGAGTACTCGGAGGGAACCAGCAGGAAGCTGTGATTGGTGCTGACCGACAATTGGGGAATTTTCAGAGGAATAATCCTCCGTTGTTCAAGGGTGCACATGATCCCGGAGGTGCTCATAAGTGGTTGAAGGAGATCGAGAGGATCTTTAGAGTAATTGACTGTGCTGAAGGGCTGAAGGTGAGATACGGAACTCATATGTTAGCAGAGGAAGCTGATGACTGGTGGGTTGCTACCAGAACTGAAATGGAAGAAGATAGTATTGCGTTGACTTGGGCTGTGTTCAGGAGGGCTTTTCTGAGGAGGTACTTTCCTGAGGACATCAGAGGCAAGAAGGAGATTGAGTTTCTGGAACTCAAGCAGGGTAACAAGACTGTCAGTGAGTATGCTTCGAAGTTTACTGAGTTAGCAAAGTATTATGCTCATTATACTAACGATGCAGATGGAGAATTTTCTAAATGTATCAAGTTTGAGAATGGTCTTCGTGATGAGATTAAGCAGGGTATTCGGTATCAGCGTATCCGAAGATTTCCTGATCTGGTTGACCGTAGTAGGATTTTAGAGGAGGATCTTGCTAGCACTAAGTCGAATGCTCGAGGGTATGTTGATAGGAAGGGTAAGCAACAAATGGATCATGGTAAGCCTTATGATAGAAATAATCAGAAATCTGGTGGTTGGAGGAAGCCTAGTGGGGGAGACTCTGGTTCTTCCATTAAGTGTTACAGATGTGGTGAAATGGGACACAGAGCTAATGAGTGCAAGAATGATGCAAAGAAGTGTTTCAAGTGTGGGAAACTCGGCCATGTGGCCAATGATTGCAGAGTAAGAGTGGTGACTTGTTACAACTATGGTGAAGAAGGTCATACTCGTCCTCAGTGTACAAAACACAAGAAGGAGCAAGCTGGTGGTAAAGTGTTTGCATTGTCTAGGTCAGAGACTAAGCCAGATGATCGGCTGATTAAAGGTACATGTTTTATTAATGACATACCTTTGATTGCGATTATTGATACTGGAGCTACGCATTCTTTTATTGCTTTGGATTGTGCTAAAAGATTGAATTTGGAAATTTCTAATATGGATGGAAGTATGGTTATTGATACTCCTGCGTCGGGTTCAGTGACTACTTCGTATGTTTGTAGGAATTGTCCTATTGTGATTTTTGGTAGGGGTTTCGGTATGGATTTAGTGTGCATACCGTTAGAACAACTTGATATCATCCTTGGAATGAACTGGTTGGAATTCAACCAGGTTCATATCAATTGTTTTGAGAAGATGGTTATTTTTCCTGAAGAGGTTGGTATCGAAGATGTGACTATGTCGGTTAAACAGATGAACCTAGCTGTGAAAGATGGTGCTGTGGTATTTATGTTGTATTCTGCAATAGAAGCGGAGGGAAAAGCAAAGAGTGATGGATTGCCAGTGGTGAATGAATTTCCATAGGTGTTTCCGAAAGACGTTAGTGAATTGCCACCTGAGAGGGAGGTAGAATTTACTATAGATTTGATTCCTGGAACTAGTCCGGTGTCGATGGCGCCTTACCGTATGTCGGCATCTGAATTAGCGGAGTTAAAGAAACAGTTGGAGGAGTTACTTGAGAAGAAGTTTATTCGTCCGAGTGTTTCGCCGTGGGGTGCTCCAGTGTTGTTGGTTAAGAAGAAAGAAGGTTCAATGAGATTATGTGTTGATTACAGACAGCTGAATAAAGTTACAATCAAGAATCGGTATCCTTTGCCAAGGATCGATGATTTGATGGATCAACTAGTTGTAACTTGTGTATTTAGTAAGATTGATCTGAGATCTGGATATCATCAGATTCGTGTGAAGTCGTAAGATATTCAGAAACCTGCATTTAGAACGAGGTATGGACATTACGAGTATTCTGTTATGCCGTTTGGAGTTACTAATGCACCTGGTGTTTTCATGGAGTATATGAACAGGATATTTCATCCGTATCTTGATAAGTTTGTGGTGGTGTTCATTGATGATATTCTAATTTATTCGAAGAGCGATAAAGAGCATGCAGAACATCTCAGAGTTATGTTGGAATTGTTGAAAGAGAATAAGCTTTATGCGAAGTTGTCCAAGTGTGAATTCTGGTTAAGTGAAGTAAGTTTTCTTGGCCATGTAATTTCCAAGAATGGAATTGCTGTGGATCCTACGAAGGTAGAAGCAGTATCTCAGTGGGAAGCGCCGAAGAATGCTTCTGAGATCCGTAGTTTTCTGGGTATTGCAGGTTATTACAGGAAGTTTATAGAAGGATTTTCCAAATTAGCGTTACCGTTGACTAAGTTGACCAGGAAGGGTCAGATGTTTGTTTGGGATGTTGAATGTGAGAAAGGATTTCAAGAGCTGAAGAGGAGGTTGACAAGTGCTCCGATCTTGATTTTGCCGAATCCGACTAAGTCTTTTGTTGTGTATTGTGACGCATCATTAATGGGATTAGGTGGTGTGTTGATGCAAGATAAGCAGGTGGTGGCTTATGCTTCGAGACAATTGAAAGTACATGAAAGGAATTATCCGACTCATGATTTGGAGTTGGCAGCTGTTGTGTTTGTTTTGAAGTTGTGGTGGCATTATTTATATGGTTCTCGGTTTGAGGTGTTCAGTGATCACAAAAGTCTGAGGTATCTCTTTGATCAGAAAGAGTTGAATATGAGGCAGAGGAGATGGTTAGAATTTCTAAAGGATTATGATTTCGGTTTGAATTACCATCCTGGTAAGGCAAACGTTGTTGCGGATGCCTTGAGTAGGAAGTCCTTGCATATGTCGATGTTAATGGTCCGTGAGTTAGATTTGGTTGAGCAGTTCAGAGATTTAAGTTTGGTATGTGAAACTACTCCGAATAGTGTGAAATTGGGTATGTTGAAACTGACTAGTGGTATTCAGGAAGAAATTCGGAATGGACAGAAGTCCGATGTTGGGTTAGTTGATAAATTGACATTGATCAACCAAGGTCAAGGAGGCGAGTTCCGGATTGATGAGAATGGTGTTATGAGATTTGGTAATAGGGTGTGTGTTCCGGATGTTGCAGAGATTAGGAAGAGTATTTTGGAAGAAGGACATCGTAGTGGATTGAGTATTCATCCTGGTGCTACTAAAATGTACCATGATTTGAAGAAGTTGTTTTGGTGGCCGGGAATGAAAAAGGAAATTGCTGAGTTTATGTATGCTTGTTTGGTTTGTCAGAAGTCGAAGATTGAGCATCAGAAACCGTCAGGATTGATGGAACCGTTGTTTGTTCCGGAATGGAAATGGGATGGAATCTCTATGGATTTTGTGTCTGGTTTTCCAAGGACATCGAAGAATTGTGATTCTATCTGGGTTATTGTTGATCGGTTGATGAAATCTGCTCACTTTATTCCGATAAGAATGGATTATCCGATGGAAAGGTTGGCAGAATTGTATGTTGAGAAGATTGTGAGTTTGCACGGTATTCCTTCTAGTATTGTGTCAGATCGAGATCCGAGGTTTACATCTAAATTCTGGACGGGATTGCAAGAAGCTTTGGGTACTAAGTTGCGTTTGAGTTTCGCTTATCATCCACAGACAGATGGTCAGACGGAGAGAACGATTCAGTCGTTGGTGGATTTGTTAAGAGCTTGTGTGTTGGAGAAAGGTGGAGCTTGGGATAGTTATCTACCATTGATTGAGTTTACCTACAACAATAGTTTTCATTCGAGCATTGGTATGGCTCCGTTTGAGGCATTGTATGGTAGGAGGTGTCGGACACCGTTGTGTTGGTATGAATCTGGAGAGAGTGCTGTGATTGGACCGGAAATTGTCCAACAGACTTCGGAAAAGATTAAGATGATTCAGGAGAAGATGAGGACTTCTCAGAGTCGTCAGAAAAGTTATCACGATAAGAGGAGGAAAGATCTTGAGTTTAGCGAAGGAGAACATGTTTTTATGCGAGTTACTCCGATGACTGGTATTGGTCGAGCTTTGAAGTCAAAGAAGTTGACTCCACGTTTTATTGGTCCATTTCAGATTACCAAGAGAGTTGGGAAAGTTGCTTATCAGATTGCTTTGCCGCCGTCACTTGCAAATTTGCATGATGTTTTTCATGTATCTCAGCTAAGGAAGTACATTGCTGATCTGTCTCATGAGATTCGGGTAGACGATATACAGGTACGAGAGAATTTGACTGTGGAAGCGGTATCTGCGAGAATTGAGGATCGGAAGTTGAAACAGTTGCGAGGCAAGGAGATCGCGTTGGTAAGAGTGGCTTGGGGAGGACCAGCAGATGGAAATGTCACTTGGGAGCTGGAGAGCCAGATGAAGGACTCGTATCCCGAACTGTTCGTCTAAGGTATGTTTTCGAGGACGAAAACTCTTTTAGTTGGGGAGAGTTGTGACACCTCAAATTAATTCATGTGTTAAATAATTAGGAATTTAATTATTAAATTAATTAAAGGCTTAATTAATAATATTTTGGATTAAATGGATGAATTAATTATGAAATTAAAAAGGAAGACCGGGGGGTGTAAGGTTGAATTAGAGGTGTGTGAAGTAAAAAGCTCTACTAAATAATAACTAATTTATTTCTATTATTTGGAAAATAATAAAAGGAAAAGAAAAAGAAGGTTATTGGGAAAAGTCATTATACGTGAAACTGGAGAAGAGAAGAGAAGAGAGGAAAAAGCCAAACACCGTGAATTCGAAGGATCATCGCGAGGTAAGGGGTGATTTCAATTATTTAATATGCCTTATAGATTTTGGGATCAATAGAATTGATTAAGCATGTTAGGAATCTCAATTTAGGATTTTCTAGGTTTGTAGAATTTGTCCCTAATGTTGTCAAATTGTGTGGAATTGAACCAATTGCATGATATAGGATTGTTAGGAATGGTTGAATTGTGTTATTTGACATTATGTTAATGTTACTTGGGTGATTCTGGTGTTAATTGATGTGGTCATTCGTATGGGTATGAATTGGATGGAATTAGAATGAATAAATGCTGTCAAAATAGCAGTTTTTGGCTCTGCAGGTCGTGGGAACCGGTTCCCAGTGGGGAGGAACCGAGTTCCACTGTGTAAACTTACAAAAACTGGCAAAAACGCACGTAGGAACCGATTCCTATATAGGTAGGAACCGGGTTCCCAGTGTAAAATTTGTGAAGAAACTGACTTTTTATGTAGGAACCGGTTCCTGTATAGGTAGGAACCGGGTTCCCATACATTTTCCAGAAGGGTGATTTTTGAGCTTCGCAGGAACCGGTTCCTGTATATGTAGGAACCGGGTTCTGCTGTAACTTTTTGAAAAATACTAAACTTTGAAAATTCATAACTTTCAAACCGTAAGTCCGATTTGAGTGTCGTTTTCGGCAGTATTTCTTAAATTAAAAATACTATCTTATAAAATAAGAAAAATATTATTTTATGAAAATTATTTTAAAAAGAGTCGAATTCCCGATTTTTGTAAACTTTGGTATTTTAAGAATGATGTAGAATTATTTGTAAATTATTCTGATTTGGTGAATGAGAACTGATACTTATGTGTTGTGCCTGCTATCCATTATGATTGAGATGTGATCATGTGATATATTGGTTTTGGAATTATTTGGAATTATGTTGTGATCATATTCCGTTGATTTGATGTTGCATGCTGGTGATGTGCATGCATATGCATTGTTTTGGTGAAGTTAATTCCCATTGTGTGGAATTTGACTTGTATTGCCGTTAACCGATACCCAGGTGATGATGGGTGGTTAGGCTGGATTCATGTCCGGTGTTTATGGGCGAATCGATGGTTGCTGTATCCGGTTGATGATGGATCAGTGTTGGGTGACTTGGTCACGTGATTGGTACCACATGCATTGTGTCTGCATTTGTGTTTGCATGGAATTGTAACATGTTAGGATGTCTTCCAGTGTTACAATTCTTTGGTTGATTATTGATTTGTGCATAATGACTTGTATGATTGGAACTGCGTGTTGAATATGAATTTATGCTAAAATGGGTGAAATAATATGCTTGTGATATAATGTTGATTCAGAAGCTTATAATGCATGTTAATTATGAGAAATCTCACCCTTACTTTAATGATTTCAGATTAAAATTAGCAGCTCAGGAGTTGGTGAGGATGGCTCTAGAGCTATGTTACTTTAAGTCCGCGTGTCAGTGTCGTGCTCTGATAGGTTGTAACACTGGAGGAAACGTTTGAATGATGAGTCACTACAAGAAAATTAACAGATTGCGACGGTTATTTTGGCAGATTACGACGGTTAAAACCGTCACAAACTACAGCCTACGACGGTTGTAGTACCGTCGTAGAATCGTGTGTCCCCAGCCTATTTCACGACGGTTGACAAAACCGTCACGCAAGTTCACAACGGTTTGGAATTGTCTTAAACAAGAAATGGTGACGGTTAAAACCGTCGTGAATATGCCTTGATTTTTGTTTTCGTTATTGTTCGCGACGGTTGGAAACCGTCGTTATTGAGATATCCTGACGGTTTGAACCGTCGTAAATATGTCTTTGATTTTTGTTTGCCACAGTTTTAAACTGTCGTGAATGTGATTTCCTAACGGTTGTAACCATCGTAAATTGATTTAAAAATTTGAGATATTATTTATTTAGTAACAGTTTAAAGCGCTACTAATTTTTTAATTTTTTAATTTTTATATTTAACAATAGTTTAAACACTTATTAATTTTTATCTATTGTATTATTTTTTCTATAATATATTATTTATTTAAATTATTTCTACTAAAATATTTATTTTTTCTATCACTTTTAACGTACCAAAATTAATTCCAATCAAAAACATTTAATATCAAATAAGCATCATAATATCAAAAAAATGTGAGTTCCATAATCATGTAAAATGTCCGTTCCATAATCATATCATATAGTACAAAAAACCAAAAACATATAAAATCCTAATTTTATAATAATAAATATCATTATGCCAAAAATACATGAGAAAGTTTATAATCTAATTAACTCGTAGCAAAATCTAATTTGTCCCTCTTGAAGTTCCATTATCTGTAATATGGTAGCTAAACTCAAATGAACGTCTACCATCAGCGGGGGTGATTCTAATCCCTGAAAAAAATATATTAAAATAATATATTTTAAAATAATACTCATAAACTTTAACTTTAAATGCATTAAAATAATATACCTGCCTTCCACTAAAATTTTGCATTTGCATTAAGAACTTCCTTATGACAATTTGCAACAGGCCAATACTTCAACAAACCCTTTATCACAGAATCGGCCAACCTCCCATCTTTCTCAACAAACAGAACAACATAATAAGACAAATTCTGATGATTCACCTAATCGTGCCCAAAATGGATATATTCTCTCATAGGTTTACTATTAAGGGTTATCTTAGTAATCATACATCTCTACTAACCTTCATTACTCATCTCCATTATTGATGGTACGATTTCTCACGTTTGAACTTAATAAAAATATAAACTTTTTTGTTATAAATGTTTATATTATGAGATACATTAATAGACATGATAAATCTCACACAAGTTCTTTCACGCATTAAGACGGACTGTAAACCACCACAACAAACATAAACTAAAACAAAATAATTCGATTCTGCTACTCGACATTGGCAATATGTCACTACCAAATTCAGACTACCACACAACATTTTTAAATTGAAAAAAACTCATAACAACAACATTTCGAAACTCATAACAGCAACATTTCAAAAAAAACCAAATTGAAAAAAATCAACATAACAAAAATATGATTTCCCTACTCAACACTTGTCAACACAAACAGCCACACAAAGAGAAGAGAAAACTATTGATGCAGTAGCCGCGCGTTTCCGACAAAGTTTGTTAGTTGCGATTCGAATCAAATAAGTTGTCGCTGATGCGTAATGATTCGTTAGTGCGGTGTTTTCGACGGAGAAGAACACCAAGTAATAAATTGATGGAAGTTTTTAATAAATAATATGACCAAGTAATAAATTGGTTACAGTCCTAGTTTCCTACAATAAGCAAAAGTCCAACATTATTTTATTAGTATACCAAACTCCAAAATATTTAAAATGTCCTATGTTGTGTTTGTCCCTTACTTTTTGCTGAAATTCTTTCACAAGTACATATAAAATTCTATTACCATTTACATTTTATTAAAATGACACAATTTTATTTTGTGTTGCATTTGTTTTAAAAAGGCTAGTGATACAGTTTAACATTTAGCTCTTAAGTTATCATTACCCATCAATTTATGGTGGCAGGGAACTAGATTAAGATCTTCTGCATCTGACTTTTTACTGAAACCTACATTTTCAACTACATTAGCATACTAACACCACTTATCTTATAGAAAGTTACTGAAACCTATTACCACTCTCCAATAGATAAAAAAACATATACAGTGCTCTAGAACTATACCAACTAATGTAGAAGTTTAATATCTTATTATGGGTTAGAGGTGAAATTGCTAAATAGATAGAGGATAAAACTTGTTCTGCAGTTACATCTAACTAATTACAAGAACTTGTTGAAAAAACTTATTAATTAGTGTGAAAGATAGAGTGAAATTCTTACATGATTATTATAGAGGTAACACTGCATTTCCTTTCTATGCTCATTGTTGTACCCCAAAATTTGCCCTCGCGCTTTTCCACAAGAAATCTCAGCTTCAAACATTTCCTGACTTTTCAAACTGGCTCAAGAATCGGACAAACGGACTTTTCTTGACAGTCAATCAAAATTAGGGTTTTTACTGATTTTTGGAGCTCTGAATTGTTTCATACAGTGGGCTTAGGGTTTGGTTGATTTTTGGTTCAATTTTGATCAAGCAAGTGTTATTTGGCATTTAATCGGGAATTAAGGTTTTATGGGCATATTCTCAGAAGAATTTAAATTCCACAGCACTTTGCGGTTTATTTCAAGATTCGGATTAAAATTCGCGTTATCTTGGTTTAATCAGTAAAAGAGACAGTGGTTTGAATTCAGTACGTTTTGATTGGGCCAGTCAGATACAAGATACAGTGTTGAATCCACAATGCTTATGTGTTTGATCAGTCTACTTGGATTGACTGCTGCTTTGCTTTGGGTGTTGAATAAGACAGGTTTAATTGATCAATGTTGTTTTATTTTAGTTATTTATTATTCTAAAAAATTGAATGATTGAAATTTATTTTTCAATTCTTTTAATTCTAAGAATTTTAAATAAATAAATAAACAATAAAGGAAATTGGAATTAATTGGATAATTTAGATTTTATTGAATAATTGAATTATTTGTACAAATTGTTGTTTATAATGAACAATGATATACATTAATTTAAATATTACATAAAATTAAAACTATCCTATTTTCTAATATTCTTCATTCTTCACTCCGCTCCGGTGCTCCATTTTTTATCTGCAAAAAGAAACAAGAAAAGTCAGAAAGCAGTTAATAGCAAAGACAGTAGAAGTTGCTCATCATTAGGGGCCACTGACTGGGATCAGTTGACCCTCTCTGCAAATCACGGGATTTCTCCCGGTTCACAGAGAGGGAAGATTTTATTTCATGAAATGCAAATGTCAAAGTTTCTAAAAATTCAAGCTGCCTAAAATCTCAATTTCCAATTCAAGATCCAAAATCCAAACTAAACTGAAAAGTTCAATCTTAACTTTCTATCCAAAGCAAAGGCACTAACTGTCAAAATACTCAAAGTTTACTCAAAGTCCACTCAAAGAAAATCAAGAAAGTACTCAAAAGCTGTCATGGAAAGATTTTTTGCCAAGATATCAAGGAAAAGTCAGCACAAACTGTCAAAAGAGAGATAAAGGAGATGCAGAAGATGTGTTATGCAAACAAGCTAATCATCATTTCCCAGCATAAATAGGGCCCCTTCAGAACCATAGTACAGGATAATAATCATATAAAATTCAAAACTGTACTTTAAGAGAGAGAAAAGAGAGATAAAGCAGCAATAGGCAGGGTTTAGGCACAGTTCAGCAGCAGACAGCAGGATAGAGAGAAGAAGAAAATATACAAGCCAGACAAGACAGTTCAGAATAAAAAAAGGGAGAATAGAAGAGAAATATACAAAACTGAACAAGTCAGGAGGCCTCATTACTGTCAAGGCAAAAAACCTGCATCAAACACCAACTCTGCCTATGTACACAATAGACACAAGCTAATACAAACTGAGTTCAGCAGCAAGCATAGACAGAAGAGAGCATAGAAGAAAAAGATACAAACACAAGCCTCTGAGTTTTCAAGAAAACATAACACAACCTCAAGCTTCAAACTGATAACCTGCTAGGCCATCAAACACATACACAAAACTACCCAAAACCTGCATCAGACCTCACCCTGCCTCAACCTTCAAACACACATTCTCAAACACAAACATACTGAGCCTATCAAAACTGAAGCAATAACCTGCTAGTGCCTTAACTAAAACCAGAAACACAACAAAATCACAAAGCCTGTCAATAAAGCCATCAAACACACAGTTCAATTCAAAAACCATACCAACATCCTGTCATACCAGTACCAAAACTGTCAAGCATAATCAAACACATAATCCCTCAAGTTATCAAGCCAGCCATTGTAAAGGATAAGCTTAAAGCCTTTCAAAGCTTCAAAGCTCCAAAAAAGGGCATCAAGCCTTCAAGCCCTCAGAATCTTGGATTCATCATGGGGTGAGAAAAAAAATATGTCAAATTAGGCAACACGAGAGAAGGAGAAGCAGAAACAAATCATAGGCAAAGGGACATAAAGTAGAAGAGGTAAAGAAGTGAACATATTAGGCTTCTCAGCACATGTCATCATCAAAAGCCTAAAGCATCATAAAACCTAAGCAAAAGGTAAGAACGAACCAAGCAAGCATCTAGCTTTGTCACAGAATCGCCGCTCCGGCCTCCTCAACGTCACCCCTTTTCTCTCCTCCATCTCCAAAACTCAGGTAACGAACCTTCTATCTCTTCCCCTTCACCTCATAAAAAACGAAAAAATAAGAACTCAAAGTAAAACACGCGAATCCAGAAAAGAAGAGGAAAACATAACAACAAAAGCTAACCTTGTTTCAAGAGGATGTGGAATTCTTGCCTTGGAGGGAAGAGAGTGTGTGAATAACGCTGGTGGCCGGAGGAAGCTCAGGAAGCCTAATCGGAGAAGACTCAACAAACGGCGCCGCTGTTAACCCTAGCCCTTCGCTCTAACTGTCAAAATGCCAAACAACCCTAATTTCGTTCAATATCCAAACATGGGCTTAACCCGTTTCTGGTTCACCTCTAAAGCCCAACAAGAAAATCATCTCATTTTCTAACCAAACATTCTCATTAAACACTAACCCTTTCTTTTCTTTATTTTATATTTACTTCTTTTTCTTAACACTAACCCTTTTTTTTTTTTTTTTTTATAAACAATATTTACTTCTTTTATTAACTTTATTTTATAAACAATGTTTTTTTTCTTTGTAAAATACTAATTTAATTAAAATACATTTTCTATCATATAAGTTAAAACATCCTTTTTTTAAGTATATTTGTACATAAAAATAAAATACCTTTCTTAACACACATAATTTAATTTTGGACATAATTTAATACTTTTTGTACATACATTTTAAAACATTAATTTTGTACATATTATACATTTTTTCATACATAATTAAAATTGAAACTCTTTTTCAGTTAACATTCTTTTTCATACATAACAATTCAATACATTTTTTCTAATATTAAAATCACAACATTTAATCAAAAATACTTTTTGCAAATAAAGATACATTTCTTAATTAAAACTTGAACATTCGATTAAGACATTTTTCTTTTATACATAATTAAACATACAAAAAACAAAGATTCATTTAAAAACATTTCTCTAGGTCAAACCCTAATACAATTCAACTTCACAATTCGCACCTGTACATAATTATACATACATATACACTTGTACACTTACACAACACATTGCCCTATACATATTTGTTTATCTTATATTTGAATATTCGATATTTACATTTGATTGCGACATTCGATCTGGTTGTAACTTATTGGATACTATAAGTCTCATCCCCTTGTACATTTATACCCCCACTCCCGGACACTATTTTGTAATAGCGTAGATTTATATTCCGCAATTTACAGTTTTCAATTATGCCATGGTTAGACCTAGGGTTTGTATGTACATAAAATCAAACGCTAGATAACCTAATACAAGACAAATACATGTAATCAATACACAATCACACTTGCACCCCCTAGGGTAATCCCACATGTTGCCTTCCAAAATGGGCCATGCTTGCACGTCGAGTATCTTTGGCAAAATCAAATGATCATAAGTCTCAAAGTGTTGCCTAAACGGAATGATCATAGTCCCTTCAAAACAAATTGCCAAAGACACTTGGCATCATTGCATTCATGGTCCATACGATGACCCGCGCCCGTCCCGAATAAACTTCCTAAACGCAAGATTGTTCATCAATTTCAATGGTGGAACAAAATTGTTAAAAGGGGTTAAAACATGACAAAAACCTTTGAGTACAATAGGGTAGACAAAACTCTTAGTTACTTGAGATCAAACTTGCAAAAACATTTGCCTTCTTTTCAAAAACCACAATCCACAACACTTTCAAACAAACTCTCAAAAACATTTGAAAACATCTTTTCGAAAAGATTCACACTTTTGTAAAACACTCAAACACGAGTCAAATACATTAGTTGCCTAAGACAAGGCATTTTTTCCAAAACATTTTCAAAAAAGCACCCACACCCACACACCATTTTCAAAGCAATCGAAAAACAAGGCAAGTGATCTAAAAAACCAAGTAACTAAGAGCCCATGGATAACCATGGATGAAAAGGGTGCTAATACCTTCCCTTTTCATAACCTACCCCCCGAACCCACGAAATATCTCAAAAGGTTTTTGCTGTGCTTTTTTAACCTTTCCTTTAGGATAAAATAAAAAGTCGGTGGCGACTCTTGCTTAAACCGCACAAGTGCGAATACGAACGCAAAACACTAGTCAGTTCTCCCACCGTATCACAGAACTGGCGACTCTGCTGGGGATAATTGTTTAAAAGTGGGGTTACCTTAGGGTTTAGATCACCTTTACTTTCAATTGATTGCTTTGTTTGCTTTACGCTTGTGGGCTTTGCATCGGAGTTCATAGATCCTAACCCGGATCTGGGGAAACTTTTTTTAGGTAGCATAATCTGCGAGGGACCTGTCCGGCGTAGACCGACATGGGTGAAGCAGTGGCTACGTTGGTGTGGCATCTTAGTCTATACCTATATCCCTTGTGTTGTAACGGGGAGAATATAGGTCTTCTAAGGGGTCATTAAACACCAACCGACCTTAGAACCCTAATTGACCAACTTGGCCATTAGAACAGTAGCAGTATGCTACACTCATTGAGGTTAAACTCTCGAGATGGTTCTGGCCGCGAGAAAAGATTGCGATGCTGGAGTTATGACCGATTAAGGGTAGCCAATGATTTGAGATCCTCTAGGACCCGGTTACTTTTGATAGGACAGGTTTTAACCAACAAACTGAAAGAGGGTAGTGCCTGAACCTCATGCAAGCCTAAACCTAAGGCCTTGTGTGCTTTGTGTGAATATTGTTTGCCTGTATATACACTTACTTGCTTGTGCATACATGTACATAACATCATAACATCATACCATAGCATTTCAACATTTTCAATAACCATTTCAAGGATCTCGAGGGTTCTGTTGATGCAGGGTTATGTTGAACCCGACATCTACCAAGGGGCAAGGGGGTTTCTCCTCTAACCAATCCAGTCAAAGATCAAGTACAACAACTTGAATCAGTGGCTATGACCCACTCGACATGGTGAGCTTGATTCTCGTGGAAAGACATCCACCAACACAAAGCTCTCCGAACAAAGATCAAGAACAACAACTTGAATCAGTGGCTATGACCCACTCGACATGGTGAGCTTGATTCTCGTGGAAGGACGTCCACCGATGCAGAGATCTCCAATCCAAGAGCAGAGTTCAACCTCTAACATTTTCTTGTGTTTACCCCAAGAGATCCTTGAAAGCATGCATCCACATATCATGCATTGCATTTTGACAATCTTTCCTTTTTTCAGGTTTCCTTACTCTCCTGCTGTTTATTTCAGCAAGAGATGGCTCTAGAACGGTCTGTCAAAGACATCCAAGACCAGACTGCTCAGCTGCAGGAGATGTTCCTGAACTTGTCTCTGGGGCAAGAAGAGATGAAAGCTCTCCTCACCAAGGACTTGGGGAGTTCCAACAATGCCAGAAGTGATCAGATTGCGGAGCTGCAGTTTGATCTGACAACACTGAGGACTCAAATGATGGGACAGTTGGTGGGCCAGATGGCTCTCATCCAAGACCTATCCCAAAGACAAGAGGAACTCAGAGTTCTTGTCCGCCAACTGCTTCCAAACAACCAACTGGGGCAAACATCCGAGGTCGAAGAGCAAGTCACCGCTCAACCTCCATCAACTCAAGAAGACAAGGGGAAAGCTCCTCTGCTAGCTTCAGGGTCACAAACCCATCAACAACCTCACCAGCGTCAGCGGGGCAATCGGCGTAAGCAAGAAAAGTCGGGAAGACAGTTTACGGAGACTGAAATACCATCATTCTTCATACTGAAGCGCCTGTTGGAGGTCAATTTGCTCACCGTAAAGGACCCTCCTCAGAAGCTCAACATCTCTTCTCCTCACTTTAATCCCGACGCATTCTGTGTTTACCACTCCTGCAGCCCGGGACACAGTACCAACGACTGTTGGGCCCTGAAGAACAAGATTCAAGATCTGATTGACATTGGGGTGCTGGAATTCATGCCAGACGGCGAGATGAAGATCTTCCGTTAAAAGGTTCTCCGCTTGAAGTGACGAAGCTCAACCTGAAAGACTTTTGCTTCTTTTTGAATTTTCAAAGTTGTAATTTCTTTTGCTGTCAAACAATTATCTGTTGATGTTAAACTCTGTTTTCATTAATGCATTGCATATGTTTGTCTTGAATTCATCCATTCGTTTCACTACTCTTATGCTTTTCTTTATGATATTTGACTCTTGATAAAAAGCTGCAAGCCTTTAGAGGGAGGATGACGAAACAATACCGTGATCTTATACAGTATGCTTTTGAACAGACTTTGCTGATGATGTACATGCATTTCTTTCAATTCCCAAACACTGGAGTTATAAGGAAGTTAATCCCTAGTCAACCCCTTCGAGCCAAAGAAGTAGGAGTTTCCTGTTCTAAACAATCAAAACCTTTGATATAAACCTGGGGCAGGGTAGTATCTCAGTTAATTCAAAAGAAAATGCGCATTGAAGTCGCAAACTCTCAGTTCGTAACACAACGAATGACATCAAAAGAGAAAGCATTCCTTTGGAATCAAAAGACAAGGGTGGTTCCCTATCACATAGACAGTCAATCTCTCAAAAGAGAAAAGCCCACTGAGCCAGAACCTATAAAGGAGGCTTAAGAAAGCTGGGGCATCCCGCTGACAGTAATCCCGAAAACGTTAACAGTCAGGCAAAAGTAAGGGATAACAAATCAAAATCAAAATAGTGAGGTCATTACAAAACCCTCAACAACATGAAAAATGTTGGAAAAGAAAAAGGAGATGATGACTGTCTCCCAAATTCAAACCGGTGAACCATCACCCAAAAGTCGTTCCAAACTCAAAACAGAGTGCGACGCACAATTGACTGAGCTTAGGTTGGAGAACATCACGAAGAGCGGGTGGGTACAAATATACTTTGAGCCTTTATCCTTTGTTTCTTAAACCGTGAACCAGGCCACGTTACAACCCTTCAAAAGTCCTAATTGAAGCATGGGTTAGTTCGAAAGCGTACTGTTACAAAAGGTATCCTGACTCCTGTAGGGCTTTGCTCTAAATCTTGTGTTAACTTGTCTTGTGAAAAGTTTTCTGCTAAAAAACGCATTTTTCAAAACTTCGAGACAAACATAAACTTTGCATTATTCGAATATCACTGTCTGCATTTAACCCCTTTTGTTTGACAGCGAAGAAGTTCATACAGCGAATGTTCGGAGGAACGAAAACTCTCTCAGTAAGTCAAAATCGCTTCAAGAGGATAACACTTCCATCAAATCTCCTATCAGCAAGGGGCACGACATGTCACAATTCAATTAACCTGGGGCAGTCCAGTCAAGGTCCAACGGATCTTTCAAAGTTCAATTAACCTGGGGCAGTCCAGTCAAGGTCCAACAGATCTTTCAAAGTACAGTTAACCTGGGGCAGTCCAGTCAAGATTTCAAGAAAATCTCTCAATATGCAGAGTAATCTGATTCAAGACTCCTTCACAACCACTTGGGGCATTCGAATGTCAAAAGTGTTCAACAAATCAGCTACTACATTTCCAGACTCGACTCCTGTATCTAGCCAGGGCACGTCTGAAGAGTTCGAAGATTCGATTCCTGTATCCAGCCAGGGCATATCTGTTGACGACTATTTCCAGATTCGATTCCTGTATCCAGCCAGGGCATATCTGTTGACTACATTTCCAGACTCGATTCCTGTATCTAGCCAGGGCATGTCTGAAGAGTTTGAAGATTCGACTCCTGTATCCTGCCAGGGAATATCTATCAACTATCACCTTTCCAGATTCGACTCCTGTATCCAGCCAGGGCATGTCTGAAGAATTCCAGATCAACACCTGCAACAACCCAGGAAACATCTGTGAACGACCGATTGTAGACCAACACCTGTAATAAGCCAGGAATTTATCTACATCACCACTTGGGGCATTCGAATGTCAAAAGTGTTCAAAACCCGATGCAGTTTTACACAAGCTCATCATCAGGGAGCCCTACACCGGTTCCTCTTCAAGACTTCTGAAACAAGTTTACGGATTCTTCCCAACAACGGACGCTAATCTACCGACTTGTTCAGATTCTTCTCAAGACTTCTGAAAACAGTTCATGGATTCATCCCAACAACGGATGTTAACCTATCGCTTGTTCAGATTCTTCTCAAAGCCAACAACCACGGAAGATCGCGCTCGCCAAAATTCTTCCTATCTCCAGCGGAGTTCATCAAAATCCCCAGCCAGGGAATCCCCCGGAATTCAATTCCCCTCAGAATTTAAGCTTCAGTATCCCCAGCGAAGCCAGACCATTGAACCTTCTCCCCGCAGAGTTTCGGGAGGACAATCTTGAGTTCCCCAGTGAAGTCTCCAGAGTTATTTCCCATCAAGCCGAAGACTCTCAATCTGGTCTCCCCGGCATGAGTCTACTAGTTTGGGACTCCCCAGTAGAGGTCATCAGGAATTCTCTTCCCCAGTGACAGCCAAGGATTTATTTTCCCCGGCGGCAGTCAAGATGCTTTTATCTTCAGCCATCTCGGAATCATGTATCATTGGCAAGATTAGCTCGCATGTGCATTCATTACATTCATATCATAAACATCAATGTCATGTATATTGCATCATGCATCATAACCTTGCATACAACTAACCCTTTGCCTTTTCAGGTAAGATCAGTCGACAGACACAAATCATCTCCTGAGATTCATCCAAAAATAGTTCAGATGTGACCCGGACACGGCAACATTTTGATACTTATTCCAGATTCATTCAGACGCATCAGCAGAAACCTTACACCGGTTCCTCTTCAACTTCTCAACTTCTGAAACAAGTTTACGGATTCTTCCCTACAACGGATGTCAATCTACCGATTTGTTCAGACCTTTCTCAACTTCTGAAACAAGTTTACGGATTCTTCCCTACAACGGATGTCAATCTACCGATTTGTTCAGACTCTTCTCAAACTTTTGAAGACAGTTTACGGATTCTTCCCTACAACGGATGTCAATCTACCAACTGATTCAGACTCTTCTCAATTTTTGAAAATAGGTTACGGACGCTTCCCAACAACGGACGCTGCTCCATTGCTTGTTCAGTCCCAACTCCTGAAAATAGTTTACAGATTCTCCAGACATGGACGTCAATCTGTTGCTTGTTCAGACCCCAATTCAGAGATATTCCAAAACAGGGATATCCTTCTGATACTCGTCCACTCACCATTGTCATACAGTTCAACATCACCATATGGCATCTGTAAGCCCATCCTCCTACCAACAGTCGCCGAAGGGCATCTGTAAGCCCATTCTCAGATGGCATCTCTAAGCCCATCCCCCGACAAATTCTCTCGCACCAGATGGCATCTTTAAGCCCATCACCAAATGGCATCTTTAAGCCCATTCACCTCCACCGTCACATCGACGAGCGCAAATTTTCTGGGCACATTAGTGTCCAATCTCCTTTTACCTTCAAGTCACGAAAGGCAAACTTGCCAATCTAACTCTTTAGGTCAAAGAAGATTGAACAGGGGCAACTGTTGTACCCCAAAATTTGCCCTCGCGCTTTTCCACAAGAAATCTCAGCTTCAAACATTTCCTGACTTTTCAAACTGGCTCAAGAATCGGACAAACGGACTTTTCTTGACAGTCAATCAAAATTAGGGTTTTTACTGATTTTTGGAGCTCTGAATTGTTTCATACAGTGGGCTTAGGGTTTGGTTGATTTTTGGTTCAATTTTGATCAAGCAAGTGTTATTTGGCATTTAATCGGGAATTAAGGTTTTATGGGCATATTCTCAGAAGAATTTAAATTCCACAGCACTTTGCGGTTTATTTCAAGATTCGGATTAAAATTCGCGTTATCTTGGTTTAATCAGTAAAAGAGACAGTGGTTTGAATTCAGTACGTTTTGATTGGGCCAGTCAGATACAAGATACAGTGTTGAATCCACAGTGCTTATGTGTTTGATCAGTCTACTTGGATTGACTGCTGCTTTGCTTTGGGTGTTGAATAAGACAGGTTTAATTGATCAATGTTGTTTTATTTTAGTTATTTATTATTCTAAAAAATTGAATGATTGAAATTTATTTTTCAATTGTTTTAATTCTAAGAATTTTAAATAAATAAATAAACAATAAAGGAAATTGGAATTAATTGGATAATTTAGATTTTATTGAATAATTGAATTATTTGTACAAATTGTTGTTTATAATGAACAATGATATACATTAATTTAAATATTACATAAAATTAAAACTATCCTATTTTCTAATATTCTTCATTCTTCACTCCGCTCCGGTGCTCCATTTTTTATCTGCAAAAAGAAACAAGAAAAGTCAGAAAGCAGTTAATAGCAAAGACAGTAGAAGTTGCTCATCATTAGGGGCCACTGACTGGGATCAGTTGACCCTCTCTGCAAATCACGGGATTTCTCCCGGTTCACAGAGAGGGAAGATTTTATTTCATGAAATGCAAATGTCAAAGTTTCTAAAAATTCAAGCTGCCTAAAATCTCAATTTCCAATTCAAGATCCAAAATCCAAACTAAACTGAAAAGTTCAATCTTAACTTTCTATCCAAAGCAAAGGCACTAACTGTCAAAATACTCAAAGTTTACTCAAAGTCCACTCAAAGAAAATCAAGAAAGTACTCAAAAGCTATCATGGAAAGATTTTTTGCCAAGATATCAAGGAAAAGTCAGCACAAACTGTCAAAAGAGAGATAAAGGAGATGCAGAAGATGTGTTATGCAAACAAGCTAATCATCATTTCCCAGCATAAATAGGGCCCCTTCAGAACCATAGTACAGGATAATAATCATATAAAATTCAAAACTGTACTTTAAGAGAGAGTAAAGAGAGATAAAGCAGCAATAGGCAGGGTTTAGGCACAGTTCAGCAGCAGACAGCAGGATAGAGAGAAGAAGAAAATATACAAGCCAGACAAGACAGTTCAGAATAAAAAAAGGGAGAATAGAAGAGAAATATACAAAACTGAACAAGTCAGGAGGCCTCATTACTGTCAAGGCAAAAAACCTGCATCAAACACCAACTCTGCCTATGTACACAATAGACACAAGCTAATACAAACTGAGTTCAGCAGCAAGCATAGACAGAAGAGAGCATAGAAGAAAAAGATACAAACACAAGCCTCTGAGTTTTCAAGAAAACATAACACAACCTCAAGCTTCAAACTGATAACCTGCTAGGCCATCAAACACATACACAAAACTACCCAAAACCTGCATCAGACCTCACCCTGCCTCAACCTTCAAACACACATTCTCAAACACAAACATACTGAGCCTATCAAAACTGAAGCAATAACCTGCTAGTGCCTTAACTAAAACCAGAAACACAACAAAATCACAAAGCATGTCAATAAAGCCATCAAACACACAGTTCAATTCAAAAACCATACCAACATCCTGTCATACCAGTACCAAAACTGTCAAGCATAATCAAACACATAATCCCTCAAGTTATCAAGCCAGCCATTGTAAAGGATAAGCTTAAAGCCTTTCAAAGCTTCAAAGCTCCAAAAAAGGGCATCAAGCCTTCAAGCCCTCAGAATCTTGGATTCATCATGGGGTGAGAAAAAAAATATGTCAAATTAGGCAACACGAGAGAAGGAGAAGCAGAAACAAATCATAGGCAAAGGGACATAAAGTAGAAGAGGTAAAGAAGTGAACATATTAGGCTTCTCAGCACATGTCATCATCAAAAGCCTAAAGCATCATAAAACCTAAGCAAAAGGTAAGAACGAAAATACCAAGCAAGCATCTAGCTTCGTCACAGAATCGCCGCTCCGGCCTCCTCAACGTCACCCCTTTTCTCTCCTCCATCTCCAAAAATCAGGTAACGAACCTTCTATCTCTTCCCCTTCACCTCATAAAAAACGAAAAAATAAGAACTCAAAGTAAAACACACGAATCCAGAAAAGAAGAGGAAAACATAACAACAAAAGCTAACCTTGTTTCAAGAGGATGTGGAATTCTTGCCTTGGAGGGAAGAGAGTGTGTGAATAACGCTGGTGGCCGGAGGAAGCTCAGGAAGCCTAATCGGAGAAGACTCAACAAACGGCGCCGCTGTTAACCCTAGCCCTTCGCTCTAACTGTCAAAATGCCAAACAACCCTAATTTCGTTCAATATCCAAACATGGGCTTAACCCGTTTCTGGTTCACCTCTAAAGCCCAACAAGAAAATCATCTCATTTTCTAACCAAACATTCTCATTAAACACTAACCCTTTCTTTTCTTTATTTTATATTTACTTCTTTTTCTTAACACTAACCCTTTTTTTTTTATTTTTTTTTATAAACAATATTTACTTCTTTTACTAACTTTATTTTATAAACAATGTTTTTTTTCTTTGTAAAATACTAATTTAATTAAAATACATTTTCTATCATATAAGTTAAAACATCCTTTTTTTAAGTATATTTGTACATAAAAATAAAATACCTTTCTTAACACACATAATTTAATTTTGGACATAATTTAATACTTTTTGTACATACATTTTAAAACATTAATTTTGTACATATTATACATTTTTTCATACATAATTAAAATTGAAACTCTTTTTCAGTTAACATTCTTTTTCATACATAACAATTCAATACATTTTTTCTAATATTAAAATCACAACATTTAATCAAAAATACTTTTTGCAAATAAAGATACATTTCTTAATTAAAACTTGAACATTCGATTAAGACATTTTTCTTTTATACATAATTAAACATACAAAAAACAAAGATTCATTTAAAAACATTTCTCTAGGTCAAACCCTAATACAATTCAACTTCACAATTCGCACCTGTACATAATTATACATACATATACACTTGTACACTTACACAACACATTGCCCTATACATATTTGTTTATCTTATATTTGAATATTCGATATTTACATTTGATTGCGACATTCGATCTGGTTGTAACTTATTGGATACTATAAGTCTCATCCCCTTGTACATTTATACCCCCACTCCCGGACACTATTTTGTAATAGCGTAGATTTATATTCCGCAATTTACAGTTTTCAATTATGCCATGGTTAGACCTAGGGTTTGTATGTACATAAAATCAAACGCTAGATAACCTAATACAAGACAAATACATGTAATCAATACACAATCACACTTGCACCCCCTAGGGTAATCCCACATGTTGCCTTCCAAAATGGGCCATGCTTGCACGTCGAGTATCTTTGGCAAAATCAAATGATCATAAGTCTCAAAGTGTTGCCTAAACGGAATGATCATAGTCCCTTCAAAACAAATTGCCAAAGACACTTGGCATCATTGCATTCATGGTCCATACGATGACCCGCGCCCGTCCCGAATAAACTTCCTAAACGCAAGATTGTTCATCAATTTCAATGGTGGAACAAAATTGTTAAAAGGGGTTAAAACATGACAAAAACCTTTGAGTACAATAGGGTAGACAAAACTCTTAGTTACTTGAGATCAAACTTGCAAAAACATTTGCCTTCTTTTCAAAAACCACAATCCACAACACTTTCAAACAAACTCTCAAAAACATTTGAAAACATCTTTTCGAAAAGATTCACACTTTTGTAAAACACTCAAACACGAGTCAAATACATTAGTTGCCTAAGACAAGGCATTTTTTCCAAAACATTTTCAAAAAAGCACCCACACCCACACACCATTTTCAAAGCAATCGAAAAACAAGGCAAGTGATCTAAAAAACCAAGTAACTAAGAGCCCATGGATAACCATGGATGAAAAGGGTGCTAATACCTTCCCTTTTCATAACCTACCCCCCGAACCCACGAAATATCTCAAAAGGTTTTTGCTGTGCTTTTTTAACCTTTCCTTTAGGATAAAATAAAAAGTCGGTGGCGACTCTTGCTTAAACCGCACAAGTGCGAATACGAACGCAAAACACTAGTCAGTTCTCCCACCGTATCACACTCATATATTACGACTGCATTCAAAGCCCCGGTGACAGACAGAGCAATAACCTGTTATTGATAATGAGTGAAAATGGAAAGAAAAACTAAATACAAAACTAAATAAAAACACCCAATTTGAAAGGCAATGGTTGTGATACTAGAGCATTGTTAAATTACATCATATAAAACACCCAATCTATGAACAAAACTAAGGGTTTCTAACTATAATTTCTTATTAATCACTTATTTTTACTAAATAAGCTTAAACAAACAACCACAAATTCAACTACAACGGTACTATATTTCAATTTAAAGATAATTTATAAAATTCACAAAAATGAGTAAAACCCTGAAATAACATATTAGAAATCCTAACATCGGTTCAATCTATTGAAACTCAAAATCAACCAACCCTAAGATTCAAGTGAAACTCCAGTGCTAAGTCAATGTTAAAGAATGAGAGAGATATGTGAAGTGTTACAGAAAAGTGGTTATATGCGAGAATGAGAGAGATATGTGAAGTGTTACAGAATAAAGAAAAAGTGTTACACAAAACTTACAGGTTTGAAGACAAAGATGCTTGATGTAAAAACCTAAACTGTTAAAACCGTGCAACCTGTATATAGAAAATCAAGCTTATAAATTACAGTTTCATTATCTGAATTTTCTTTCTACAGAGCAATTAAACCGATGTTCGCCCAAACCCTAAATTGAACAATTTCATTTAACCTAAATTGAATCGACGAAATAGCAAGAATCGATGAAAATTAAACAGGGAGATTAAAGTGTGGTCTGAAAAATGGAAGAAGATTAGGGTTTTAGGGAAAGACTAACCTTTATTTTCGTTTTCACCCCTCGACTTTACTTTCTTTCCAAAAGTTTCCTTTTTTGATTCTCTCTCTCCTATATTATTTTTTATGACAAACACTTCTATAGTGTCTATGAAGGGACGGAATGGCTCTAAATGGATTAGGAAAATAAATTAATATATTGTTGTCACGCATAGCTTATTAAACGTTTCTACGCATCAATTAAATTATATTGTACTTGTACTTTCTTTTCAATATGTTACTTTAGAAAATATGTTATATTTATATTATAAAATACAATTAGATCCATCTATACAAATTAGATTTCTTTAATAGAAATATATATATATATATATATATATATATATATATATATATATATATATATATATATATATATATATATATATATATATATATATATATATATATATATATATATATATATATATATATATATATATATATATATATATATATATATATATATATATATATATATATATATATATATATATATATATCAGAATATATTAAGATATAAAATATAAAATTATGACATCTCACATAATTATTTACTGCATATATGTAGTATCTTTTCGTTGATATTGAAGAAAGACAAGTGTTACGGATGCAAGTGTTAGCATGCTTGATGTGTTTGTTTCGGTGTGCTAAAGATGAGTGGTTCGAAAGACAAAGAACACGTGAAATAAAACCTAAGGGTATGCACGGGAGAATGGTTTAGGTGGTATGGCAGGTGTTTTATTGTTGTGCCCTTTGAGATTTTTTAAGCTTTGGGACGCGACGGGTGTTTTACCGTCGTGAAAGGAGATTTAGGGAGGTTAAGTGTACCGTCGTCATATAGCTTAAGGGGTGCGATGAGTGTTTTACCATCATGAAATTACTTTTAGGACAGTTAATGTTACCATCGTGAAATAGGTTTTGGTGAGAAACCTGCGTCATGAAAGGTTAAGGGGGCGACATTTATTTAAGCGTCGTGATAATCATATTAGGACGGTTAATTTACCGCCTTGAAAATAATTTTAGGGACGGTTGGTGTCAACCGTCGTAACCACTGTCTCTATGTGCCAATTACGACAGTTATCAAGTAACTGTCGCAACTTATGTGTCGTAAATCACTAATTTTCTTGTAGTGAGTTTTATTTTATACTCTATTGTTTAATTTATGTTGGGAATACTTATGAAGTGAAGTTATTTCGGTTTTGAGACATTTCCGCTGTGTAGAACATGATGTTGATTTGAATATTTATCGTAATAATTCCTCCAGTAAAGCATGATAACTGTAGATTTGAGGTTTTTATATTTATCTTGGATTGTGACATCCCTATTTTCCATGTTACTCTAATTTAATTAATATATTCGCGGGTTATTTAGAAGCGTCCCTTGAAGCTCTTCCTTTGTCAATTTCGACAAGTCTTTCCCCTCTTCTATCGCCACCACTATGTGGTCGAACTTAGGAGCTAAAGATCTCAAGATCTTTGAAACAACAACTCTTGTTGTTAACGCTTCTCCACATATCTTGATTTGATTTACTAGTTTTGTAACTCTAGTGAAGAAATCAAATATGCTTTCATTGTCTTCCATCTGAAGGAGTTCATACGTCCTTTTGTGAGTTTGTAACCTCACTTCTTCCACCTTCTCAGTGCCTCCAAAAGACTTCTCAAGGATCTCCCAAGCTTCTTTTGCAGATTCTGAATCACTAACTTTTTTGAAGTTGTCTGGGCTGACACATTGATGAATTATAAATAATACTTTATAACTCAGCTTCTCAGATTCTGTGTATTTCTTCTTTTCTTCTTCTGAAGCGTTTTCTCCAAGCGCTTCGACTCCATCTTTTACAAGGTCCCCCAAAGACCTTGACACCTGAATAAGACTTTCATCTGTTTGCACAAATTCCCATAGTTGTCAACTTTCATAATTGGTAGCGTTGTTGGATAGTTTGCATTCCCATAACTTGTCATCGTGAATTCTTCAATCGTTCTTGATTGACACTTCCCTCGAATCGAAACAAAGCTCTTGATACCAGATGTTGGAAACCCACCAAAGTCTATGATGAATTTCTACCAAAATAACAATTTAATTATGAGACAAACAAAGAAAAGAAGACAAGACAAATAATTTCTGCAGAGTTTCTCTCTGCTCACAAACTGTGAAAACTTTGTTATTCACTTGTAACTGCAAATTCTGTGAATACAACTTGCTTGACTTACTTACAAAAATAGGGGTTACTCCCTCTATTTATAACTGAGCTTACACCCTAAGCTCAGAGCCCAAAATATCTATTTTGTTACTAAATCAAATCTAATTTATTCTAGACTTAAATCAAATCTATTTAAATCTAAACAAATCAAATCTTTTCGACACATAGTTTCGACACACTGAATTACAATTTAACAATTACAACCCGACTCTGATACCAATTTGTTTGAACAATGATTTTTTCAAGAAAGATGATTTATAAACGAGGAAGAAGAAAAAGAGAGAGATATTGAAAGTTTGTTGTGATTCTAACTGAATTGTAAAATCGATTATTTATAACGTTTTTGATTACAAACTCAACATTTTTTTATATAGGCAAACAATATCCAGACCCAACAAAACACGCTAAAGTTCAAAACATGATTTCATCATACTTTAATATCTGTTGTATTCGACTCGGTTGAATACAACTTGCAATACACTCCACTAATTATTCAACATACACTATATTTATGTATTTCGACAGAACAAAAATTATACTTCTAACAATTATAGATAGAGTTATCTCAAATTTTTTAAAACCCTTGAAGTTAGTTTCTGTCAAATTGTAAATTTTTTAAAGGATTAAATTTAATTTTATAATATATGTATAGAGACTCTTTTACTATAGCTAAATCATGACAAAGTTTGAGGCACCACACACCCTCAAAGATGACATTGATTTTAAAGAGAGACAATAAATTTAAAGGGATGTCATTAATTACTGAATTGAAAATAATAAAAGACAAACCTACAAATATAAAAGAAAAATGTATAAGTTGATGTTATGTGATTATAATGCTAAAGAATCAAACAATACTTTATGCCATGTTGATTCTCCTCCGTACCAAAGAAATGATCATTTTTGCTTTATGTAAGAAAATGATGATTGTATGGTGAGGAGGATAATATAGAATTGATAATGATAATTGCATTATGAAGATGAGAAAAATTTAGAATTGGTTTTTTCTTCGGTATATAAAGGGATGGATATTGGAAGATACATGGGTTTGAAAATAAAGTAATTGTATCGTGAGAAGGATAATATAGAGGAGAGTAATTTAGAATTGATTACATCTTATATATATATAAAGTGGATGGAGATATGGAGATACATAGGTTTCTAAAGAAAGTGGATGAGAACGTTATAACTTCCTATTAATGAGTAATTGTTATAGAGGTAGCTAGTAGAAAAATAAAAATATAAAAAATTGTGGAAGATATTTTAAATTATAAATTTTATTATTTTAATTTTCATGAATGTTAATATGGAATAAAATAATTAAATATAAAAAAACTACTCTCAAATAAATAAAAGTATAAAATGATAATTGACTTAATAAAAAAATGAAGACAAAAATAAAAGAAGAAGTGAACAAATATAAATATAATATTAATGTTTGAATATGCCTTAAAGTATTTATTGATGAAAAGAAAGAAAATATATTTTGAGATTGAGAAAAATCAGAAAGCAAAAAGAAAAAAATTTGGTCCAAGTGATTTACAGATATCTGATTCGGCCAATTCGATTTATTGATTCATTCGTTAATGCTAGCAAATTTTATATTAATTTAGAGATCATATAAATTAATATAAAAAATATTATAAAATATTTATAATATTTTAAAAGATATTATAAAAAATATATATTTATAATATTCTAAAAGATATATATATATATATATATATATATATATATATATATATATATATATATATATATATATATATATATATATATATATATATATATATATATATATATATATATATATATATATATATATATATATATATATATATATATATATATATATATATATATATATATATATATATATATATATATATATATATATTTATAATAACTTAAGAGATATTATAAAATATTTATAATATTTGAGAGATATTATATGATTATAATAATATCTTTTATTTTAATCATTAAGGAGATGTTTTTGGATTTGTTGGATTTTGACTATTATAAATATGTATCTCTTCGTGCGACAGTCTTAGAGTTTATATCAAAAGGGAGAACGAGACTTTAAAGACATATTATAGTAATTGGCTATTCTCAATGAAAACCTTAAAAATTTTAGAATTATTTAAGATTATTGGTGTTTGAATAATATAATAAGTGTGAGTAAGTGGGAAAATAGTCTCACATTGGATAATAATGTGGAGACTTAAATATATAAATGAAAGAACTCACTCACCTATCACCTTAAGATTTTAAATGGATAAATATTGTGTCTCTCATAAAGATGCATAGTCCTTGAAGATGTTGCAAAACACTTTAAGTTGTTTTTGGGACCTAGATATATATATAGTCCATTTATTTTAATTATTATTGTCCTTTGTCTTATAAATTAATATTGAATTTTTTTGTAATTCATAACAAGATTAGTTAGATGATAAAATTATAAAAACAGGGGAAGAAACTTACTTACAGCGAAAGAATGGATAGACACGTTTAAGAATAAATACCCATTTTCTTATAATGTTCTAGTGGGGACATAAAAGATAAATACATAAAAAAATTAAATGGCCATTTTCATTTTTTTGTTGCAAATGTATTAGTGGGAAGGTCTGTATTAGTGGGGAGTCATAAAAATTAGTTTTAAATTAGTAATGGAAGATATCAAATATGTGACGTGCTCTATTTAATTTTGTAAAATTTAATGAGTGATTATTATTTTTTGGAACAATTACATTTATACTAAAAAAACCGGAATATTATCAATGATTTCACTATCTATATTGTTGATACTAACATCTTTGTCAAAACATTTCATATTCATGTAGCTCCAAGTTTCGTATATGGTTTCTTCAAAGGCTGATACTTGCTTACCACCTTTCTTTTTGCAGCTTGTTATTGATTATTATTATTAATTATGATAAATTTTAGTATTATATAGCTATTTTTTTTTGTTATTGTGAGAAAATTTGTTTTACAAAATAATAATAAAATATTAAAAAATAATTAAAATTTGTTTTTACTAAATAATTAAAAAATGGTCATAATTATGATAAATTTTGGTATTATGTAACTATTGTATAATGAATCAAGATAGTATACAATATCTCTAACAGGATTAATCGCAAGCAACAATCAATGTCCACTGTAAAATTAAACAAATATTTGACGGAAAGTTTCTATACATCGTCAAAAATAGAAAATTATAATATATAAAGTTATGATGAAAATCTAATTCAATGTTAGTATTATATGGTAAAAAGAACAATTTTTCTGTATCTTTACTGACCATAAATAAACCGAGTATATACGATATGACATCATCTAGTTTTGTTACAATTAACCCTGCGTTGACGGTGTTGGGAGCTAAGAAAGCGAATCTTTCTTCCAATCCACGTGGGCGCATCACTTTGTCCTACAAAAATCTTAAATAAAAACATCATTAAAATTAGACTATATTCATTGAAATGAGTAAATAAATTGTTCATTTAATTAAACAAAGTTGATCGAAGTATACCTGATGTATGTATCGATAACATCGAGGCCTAAAGTAGAATGTTGTAAAACTTGATCAATATCTTCTCTACCAATTGCTTCCATGTATTCATAACTAAAAATGTATTCCTTCATAGGTATAAGACGAGTACCACCAATTGGAATACATGTTATTCCTATATATGTCTGAAGGCACGACCTATACTGATAAGTAGGTTTTTTGCTAGCTGCGGTCTTCTTACCCCTACTTACTTGCTCAATCTATTTAGCATGCATCTAAATATCATTTAATTAGTTAGGTGAAGTATAAGATCATTCTATGCATAAATATCATATAATTGTGTTATACCTCTTTTTTTGATAGAACTGACTCGGTTTGCTTCTTAATCCCCTTATTTTTTTATTTGGATTTTGTGGGAGTCTAACATTACCATGAAAAAAATGTACGTTAGATAGTCGTAAAAAATTTGAATACTCAAAGGTTCATAATGGTTTAAAACATACCTCCTCATCTATGCAAATGAGGTTTGACGGTCATGCAACATACGATCCTATTGTCTCTCCCACCAATGTTGCATTTGAAATATCGTCAGGCAAAGGTAATGGCACATCCCTCTCTAAAGCAATATCAATTGATACTTTCATAAATTCAACAGGGAACGGTTTATGGTGAAGTACTTCTCCCAAGATGTTATGCATTTTTCCCTTGCCAACCATGCGACAAGTCGGTGACGATAAATATAGCTGACAAGGTGAAATGCCCTAAACCAATAATAAATATGAAATTGTTAATGTGTATATATGTCAATTAAAAAAATATTCTAATTCATAATAATATATATTACCTTGGGAATTTTCTGTTGGAAATCACAATTGATACTATCTTTGTCACTAGTATCCTTGAACCTAGGACCTTGCCTTTCTGACATGTATTTTTCTTTGTTCTTTTCCAGCTCACGAACTTTAGCTTTTAATTTTTCTAACTCTTCCATCACTTCTTTATTGCTATGACCTTTCCTCTTTTGATGGTTACCCAAACATGTTTGAGTCACTCCGAATCCCTTACCCCTCACACGACCTGTATACTCAGGAACATTTGATACCTGACTAAGTATGCTCCTGCAATCATGGCCTTCAGCTTGAGTTAAAGATTGAGATAAACTCTCTTGAAATTCATATGCATAGCGAAATAAATTAGTGGTGATTAAACTCATAATTTCTTTATTTTAATAAGCTCGATATTTAATTAAAGGAATATTGATATACTTACACACTGCTCATAAATTTGCTGCACATCTTCCTTAACAACTCCATCCTTACCCACCCGGGCAGCCTTCCACAGAACATGTTCCAGAAGAGATGTTTCTTGACTTTTCTCCTCTTCTAACTACACATTAAGAAAAATAATAAAATCAATAATAACACATGACGGACAATTATATCATAGCATTTATATATACTTACCAATCTTTGTTGTAAGCGTGCATATCCCATATGCCCTTTTCTGTATGGATACGATGGACTTGATGCTCGTTGGCGATTCACGCCACTCACATCCTGAAAATCTGAGGTTCTTCTTTTTTATTTGAAGGTTTCCCATTCTTCAAGCGAAATCAAGCCTGCATACGCCTGTGGACGCTCCACATTGATAAAATTGTTATCGGCATCCCTAAGAAACTTATTTGTCAAAAAAGATCGAAACCCTCTTACTCTTTTTCCGACCAATTGAAGACAATATGATTTTTGATCATCATCAATATTAAAAGACCTCTACAAAAAAAACACAATATAAAAAGCGTTAGTAATTTAAACACATAAGCGGCAAAAAACTCGAAAGACATCACATATGGAACATGTATTTCAGTCTATAATTTTTCTTTAACGGGTTTCAACTCACACCTTCTCCAATCATCACAAGTGATTTGAACTTCTCTCCTCACAATGGAACCAATGTAACTTTTTAACATTGAACCGTTAGGCTCAATTAGTTGTTTGTCTTCATTCCAATGTACGTCAAATTTGATACCGTATCTCTTGCACGAATGATTGACTTCATAATTGTTATTCCTCGTATAATATCATTCTCCACATCACGAGCTGATTCTTTTCCATCATTATTAGAAGTCATTTGACCTGTAATATTAAAGAACATAAACACCATATAAAATTCAAGTAACATAAACACAATATAAAAACATAAACACAATATGAATTACTAGTACCTATTTCACTAACATCTCTTTCATTTCCATCATTATTAGAAGCGGGATGTAATTTTTCCTCATTGGTAGCCATTTGACCTGTAATATTAAAGAAAAACATAAACACCATATAAAATTCAAGTAGCATTGAATTAATAAACACAATATAAAAACATAAACACAATATGAATTACTAGTATTTTTTTCACTAACATCTCTTTTGTTTCTTGGTTGGAGTATGAATTACTTTGGCTCTTAACAACTTGGACGGATAGATTGATCCAAATTCTCTCATTATGATTATTTTTAATATATGTTTCATCCGCTATAATATTGTCATCTTGATCATTTCGTACATACGACGCATTCCCTCTAACATATGACTCATTCTCAACATCAACGTCACTTTGATTTACACTGTTATCATCAATCACTTTGTTAGATAAAAGCACTATAGACCATTTCGTACTTGTCGGATCAGTGACATAGAACACTTGTTTAGCTTGAGAGGCTAGAATAAAAGGCTCATCTTTGTACCCCACCCTATTAAGATCCACTTGTAAAAATCCCGACTTATCCATTCGTATACCACTATTATGTACCCACTTGCAATCAAAGATAGGAATCTGAAACTTCTCATAATCAAACACCCAAATATGTTCGATAACCCCAAAACATGACAAATTTGCATATTTGGGGTTTAAGTCATTCATACTTGAAATGTGCATTGCTTCAACTACAACAGTGACACCACTATTCTGCATAGTGCTTTTATCATCTTGTTCTTTGGTATAAAACGTGTGTCTATTAATTGCGTATGTGCTATAAGAAAACACGAGCAAACTAGGACCATATGCTAAACATCTCAACCTTTCTGTTATTGAAGCGGGGTCTAAATCAAACTTTGAATAAATATGATCTTTGAACCATTGTATAAAACTTTCATTATACTCTCGTACAATCCAATTTTCATTTCTATTCAGATTTAAACCCCAGAGTACATCCTTGTGCATTTCAACATACGGCTCAACCTCATTGTCATTGTGTAGAACATATAAATGCACTTGATCCCGTTCAACCCTTGATACTGTCACAATTTTAGTTCCGATTAAATTTATTCCTTCCTTTCTCTCTAAAATATGAGATTTAGGTAGTCCAATGGATTGAACATTAGTCAAATATTCAGTACAAAACTCAACTGCTTCTTCAACAATGTATCATTAAACCATACAACCTTCTGGCCGACTTCGATTTTTCACGTACCCTTTTAATATTTTCATATAACACTCAACAAGGTACATCCATCTCATATAAGCTGGTCCACACAATTGTGTCTCTTTCACAAGATGAACAACAAAATGTACCATAATGTCAAAAAATGAGAGAGAAAATATATTTCAAGATCACAAAAAGTAATAACTATTTCTTTTTGCAATATTGGTAAGATCTCAGGATCGACCACCTTACTACAAATTGGCCGGAAGAAAAAACACAATTTAGTTATGGCGCTTCTTACTTTTTTTAGAAAAATAGAATGTATACCTATTGGTAGAAAATGCTCCATTATAACATGGCAATCATGTGTCTTTAAACTCTTTAACTTGAGGTCTTTCATAGACACAAGTCTTCTAATATCTGAAGAGTAACCTTCTGGAACTTTAACTTCACTTAGAAACTTACACACTATTTTTTCTCCTTTCTAGATAAAGTATAAGCAGCAGGCGACATATATGTACGTGTTCCTTTCTTCATGGGTCCTAATTCATTTCTTATTCCCATCTCTATCAAGTCCTTTCTTGCTTTAAGGTCATCCTTAGACTTTCCTTGTATATTGAGTAACGTACCAATAACACTTTCAAATACATTTTTTTTTCAATATGCATAACATCAAGAAAATGTCTTACATACAATGACTTCCAATATGGAAATTCAAAAAAAATTGACCTCTTCTTCCACCCACCTTTGACAAGCGTATTTGCAAAAGGGTTTCCAAACTGAGTACTCATATCTTTCACATTCTCAAAAACTTGGTCACCTGTCAACGTAGATGGAGCTTTATCATGTTCTAAATTTTCATTGAATACCTTTCTCCACCCATGGTAGTGATGATTAGAATTTAAGAATCTACGATGATTGAGAAATACATTATTTTGACAAAATTCCAATCGCTTCCAATTTGTGTGTTCTTCACAAATAAGACACGCTTTTTGACCTTTAATGCTATACCCTGATTGATTTCCGTATGCCGGAAAATCATTAATTATGCCAAACAACATCGCCATTAAATTGAAAATTTCTTTCCTATATCCATCATAAACCTCCACACCATTCTCCCACAAAATCTTTAAATCTTTGATTAACGGTGTCAAGTATACGTCTATGTCATTCCCTGGTTGTTTAGGTCCAGAAATTAACATAGATAACATCATGTACTTGCGCTTCATACATAGCCATGGAGGTAGGTTATAAATCATCATAATCACAGGCCATGTGGAATGTGAGATACTTTGAATACCATACGAGTTCATTCCATCTGTAGATAATTCCAAGCGAAGGATTCTTGCTTCTCCTCCAAAATTAGGATAATCATTATCAATTTTTTACTACTGTGGTGAATCTGCCGGATGTCAAAACTTTCCATCAATAATTCTTTCATCTGCATGCCAAGTCAAGTGTCTTGCATCGGTTTCACTATGAAACATGCGTCTAAATCTCAGAATTATAGAAAAATACCATAAGACTTTTGCTGGAGACAATTTTTCTTATATCGAGATAAACCTCATTTAGGACACCCATTTAATGATGCATATTTGTTTCAAAACAAAATGCAATCATTTGGACAAACATGTATCTTATTATAGCTCACGCCAATAGAGCACAACATTTTTTTGGCCGCATATGTTCGATTAGGAAGAACATTATCCTCCAGAAGCATATCATTCATAAGGACTAATAACTCTGAAACTTTTATCTGACCATCTATTGCCCACCTTTAAGGTGTACAATTTTAATACTGCGGACAGTCTTGTGAATTAGTGTAACCTTTATACAACAGTTTCTCTCCATCACTTACCAACCTCTCAAATATTTTGGGACAATCCTGAAGATCTTATTCAAGTGCTTCTACAATCTCTTCGACATGATCACAATCATATGTATCTCTGTCATTGTCGTCTGAAGCATATGTCGTACTATCCCCCGGTTAAACATTCTTGTTACTTTTCTCACTATAAAATATCCAACATCTATAACTTCGATCAATTCCATTCCTCAGTAAATGTGATTCCAATCCAACTGCGTCAACCTGACCCCCATGACAATAACCCAAGCAAGGACATTTCATTCGACTGGGGTTTTCGGCATGTTCAACAGCAAACTTAACGAATTCTAATACCCCATTCTCATACTCTTTTGATAATCGATTGGAAGACATCCATTTTTTATCTATGGTTTTACTACTAAGTAGCCTAAACAAAAACAATACTTAAAAAAAAGGACAGAGACTAAAAAGCTTAATACCAATTAGGCATATTCATCGAAAATCAAAATACTATAATTATTCAAGCTTACTACAGAGGCTGCTAGGTATAGCAAAGACAAGGATTCGGTTCATAACCCAACTGAGTCGAAAACATAACCCATGCCTAAAACAAATGACCCAAAACTTAAATATAAAATGCTGCAACTTCAACGAATTTTATGGCCCTTCTACAATCCGATTCAGCTCTCGAATTCTGAATGAAAATTGTAGCTATTTCTCTTAGCTTTCCAACAAATGGTAGCACGCCTCATTCCGACTCTTGTAGCTCAAGTTATGAATTTATTTGTGCAGACTGCTAATGCTGAAAATAAAGTGCGAAAATCAAATAAGAGTAGAAATAAACTAAAATAGAAAAACACTATAAAATATAAAAATAAGTTAAACAACCCATGGAAATGCATAAGTACAATCATGGAAAAATGTGCATCAAAATTCACTGATCAAATTCCCCCACACTTGAACTTTTGCACTCCGAGCAAAATAAAATCAAAAGAAACACAACAGCGTCATCAGCTACTCATTCTAGGCTACAAACTCTTCTTCGGTTAAGATTGCATCAATAGGTACTAATCTTGCATACTAAGGATATCATAGGAACACTAATCTTGTCTCTTGAATATACAAACCAATTTGAATCATATTATTATGCCAAAGTCTAACTTACTCATCCTCCTTTTTGCTCTTTTTCATTCAGGCGCAATCACATTAAGCCTGTTATCTCCACACACTCATAGTAAGGCGACCGATTAGTGACTCTGATCCTTTTTGCATGGGGTTTTGGTACTTACGTGGCATAATCCTTTGCTTACTCAGTTGTAGTTGCGGGGGATCAGACTGTAATTCGCCCTACCAAGTTCAGCACCAGAAACCGCTGAACCAACTAACAACGAGTCTTATTATCAACTTTTTTTTAAGTTCTATGACCGTTGGGTTAAGTGACCAGGTGAAGGTCACCAAACTTAGAAGGTGCATTCCTTTTTCTTTCCTTTTTTTTCAAATAAAACTTGAATCACTCACTTATATTCATCGACTTCCCTGTGTAGAGTGCATGTGAGATGGTGCTGATTGCTGAAATAAACTACTCAAGAGCTATTAAAAGATGAGAATTCAAGGCTACGTCATAATAAAAATTCAAATTAACTTCCATATGCATGAGACTTACAATGTTAAGACGATACCGATCTTGTGAAATTTTCCCAAGTCTCCACAACTAACCTCATATTAATCTATAACCCAAAACTTTCAAAAAGATGCATATTTTTTTATTTTTTTTATAACTGAAAATAAAACAACAAACAAAAGCAAAGAAAACAAAGGATTCCCTCCCCCACACTTAAAGCAAGCATTATCCTTAATGAAAGAAACAAGCATAAAATAAGGGAGAGGAGAGAGAGGAAAGAACACACCCGAGGAGTCAAGGTGGATAGATGATCACATAAGTAGCCTTTCCCAACGAGAGATCTTCTACATTCTCTTCTTCCAAAGTGGGGCTCTCATAGAGTAGCTTTGGGTAATGTCCATTGAACTTGAAATTTTTATTAGTGCCTTCGTCTTTTATTCCAGGATCAAAGAAGAATCTTTGATAAGTAAAAATGTTGAACAAGCACGTGATCATGATCTCATCTTTCACAATATCAAGGATCAAAAGGTTATGGGGTTGCCTCACTACTTTTGCTACATCTTCAAGTGAGATCCTATGCAATGCACATGGACAGACTAATATCATAAATATCATCTAAGGTCCATCCAATTCCTTTCTTAAGCTTCTTCAAAATGAAATAAACGTATTTTAGGTTTTCAGGGAGTTGTTTCAGCTCTAAGGACGGGGGCTGCTCTATGGGTGGAGTGTTTTGGGAAGCAAGGATGTCAAGGGCATCAGCTGCAAAAACAGATTCATCAATAACAACTTCACCTGTAGAAAACATATCAGCCTGCAAGGCAACATCAATCTCAGCACACACAACACATAAGTTATTGTCAGTACAATCATAACACACGTAAACATCATCAAATCCAGATAAAGACGGAAAATCAATGGAAAATAATTCAGAACAAGTGTCATCAGCCAATCTAGAGATAAACTCAATGTGAAAAATGGAATTCTCCTTCAGGGGATGTTTCATGGCATCAAAAATATTGAATTTTGCGATAATGTCACCAAATTCTATGGACATGGTTCCATCGTCAACATCAATTTTTGTTTTTTCCATTTTCATGAATGGTCTGCCTAAAATGATGGGAGCTCTGCTGGATTTTGTTTCTCCTTCCATGTCTAGAATATAAAAATCAGTAGGAAAAATCAAATCTTTAACTTGAACAAGGACATTTTCGACTACACCGACGGGGCGAGTGTTTCTCCTGTTCGCCAATTGAATGATTAAACCTGTATGCTGCAAAGGACCAAGACAAAGGTTATTATAAACATAAGTAGGCATCACATTAATGCCCGCTCCCAAATCAAGTATGCAATTCTCAAATTTACTGTTCCCGATGGTGCAAGGAATAACAAATGTTCTTGGATCCTTCTGCTTTTGTGGCAGAACCTGAGTAGTGAGGGATGAAACATTTTTCCCGCCTACAACCTTTTCGGATGAAGGTTTGGGCTGAATAAAAGCAGAAATATTTCTTCCTAAGTTGACTCTCTCACTTCCCTTAATCCTCCTCTTGTTGGTTCACAAATCCTTCAGAAACTTAGCATACTTAGGAACCTGCTTAATTACATCAAGAAGCGGAATATTTATCGCGACTTTTCGAAAAACATCCAATATCTCTCTTTATTTCTCTCCCTCCTCAATTATTTTATTTTTCATAACTCTATGTGGGAAGGGAACTGGTGGAACATACTCCTTTTCTTTAATTTTTTCCAGTTTCCACTGCAACAGAAGAATGTGAGGAAAGTTCAGGTGAAACAGATTCAGAAGGAGAAGGTTCAGATGTTACCTCAATAATTTTTTTCTTTTTTTCAGGGGCTGGTTTTGTAACCTTTCCAGATCTCAAAGAAATTTCACTGACATTAGCATTAGGACCATTCGGATTGACAACTGTTTGGGCTGGAAGTTGGTTTGACCCTTGGGATTGCATGGCGTTTATTTGAGTAGCAAGTTGTCCCATCTATGTGTGCAAGGTCTAAATGCTAGAATTGGTCTTTTATTGGAACTGGAGGTTATTGACAGCCATTTGTTTGACAAGATCCTCTAAGGATGGTCCCGAAGGTACAGGGACAACCACTTGGGGTGGGTTCTGTTGTTGGCTGGTTTGTGGATTTCCATATCGAAGGTTGGGATGGTTCCTCCAATTGGGATGGTATTTGTTGGTGGACAGGTCAGGAGCGTTGTTGTACCTATTTTGATTGTAAAGGTTGGCTGCATAAACTTGAGGCAACTCAGTAATGGACTCGTCTCTCATAATAGGACATGTATCGGTCGGATGCTCATGAGAAGTACGAATACCACACACATTTGCTGTTTTAGGTTTTGCTACTGCCAACTGTTTGACTAAGACAGTGAGCTCGTCAATTCTGGTCTCTAAAGCTTTGTTGGAAGAAACCTGAATTTGATCCACGCCTTTGCTTTGAACATGATTGTCTCTAGTGGTAAACTATTGAGAATTAAGAGACATATTTTCAATAAGGGCTTTGGCGACTGCTGGAGTTTTATCGACAAGTGCTCCACCACTAGCAGCATCAAGAATGTTCCTATCTGTAGTTGTTTAGGTATTGGCTTGCATTTTTGGTAAAACCCAAGTGTATGTGTGAATGTCATGACTGATGTCATAACATTCTAGTTTAGTTTGTACTGATTCATTAGGTACCTTTGCAGAAAAATATTGTCATTCAGGTACTGATGTTTATAAGTGTGTATCTGAGCATTTTGCAAAATGATCACATTTTCCTAAATCAGTAGACAGGTTCCTCAGATGTCATAACAGATGTTAAGACATCCTGTTCTGAACTAACAGGTTTGCAGGTTGGTTAATTCTGAGTTTTTTCAGGAAAATAACTCAGTCTTTTCAGAACAGAATCCTGCGTTTTCTGAGGGTTAACCTAGCTCAACCCTAACCTGGTTAATAAAGTCCTGTGACCTAGTCTTAAGGTCAAACGGAATTAACCCTAGGTTTTTGTGGAAACCCTAACTGAAGTTGCAGCTGCTATATATTCAACAGAGCTGCTGTTTTGCAAGTAATCCCTTTTTGGTCAGAAGATCATTTGTAAACTGTATAGGTTTAATTATTATACTCCAAGCAATTATCATTGTGATAAGTGACTTGGAATAGGTTTTTAATTGTAAGGGTTGTGTAGCACTCAAAGCTTTGAAGCAAGAGTGTTTGAATGTTTCTTGACTAAAGCTGTGAAGCAGAGTCAAGTTAAGTTGTGTATCACTCAAAGCTGTGAAGCAAGAGTGGTTGTGTTACTTGATTAAAAAGCTGTGAAGCTTAATCAAGTGTATGTTTTTGAAGAGTGTCTTCATCAATTCATTAGTCAAATTGTTTTATGTATCACTGCTGTGATTGAGGGGGAGTGAGTAGGAACTCAGGTTTAAGTTGTACTTAGATTGAAATTGCATTGGGTAGGTCTTAAGTGAAGGAGATAAACTGGTTGGTTTATTCCTGAATTAACATCTCTTATAGTGGATTTCCTCCCTGGCTTGGTAGCCCCCAGAGTAGGTGTTGTTGCACACTGAACTGGGTAAACAATTGACTGTGTTCTTTATTGTTTTTGTATTTACTGTCATATAGTAAGTCAGATACGGTGTCATAACATTGAACGTGACATTGAGTATCTGCAGCCAGAATTTCAATTGGTATCAGAGCAGGCACCCTGCCTGTATTACTGGGTGAGATCTAGGGATATCACTTTCTGGCACTATGGACAAAGAAGGAGTTTTTGGAAATAGACCACCCATTCTGGATGGAACTAATTATGACTACTGGAAACCTCGTATGATTGCCTTCCTAAAATCTCTGGACAAAAAGGCTTGGAGAGCTGCTGACAAAGGATGGATCTATCCCACCATAACTGAGAAAGATGGGACAATCAGTCTGAAGCCTGAGGAAGATTGGAGTAAAGAAGAAGATGAGTTAGCTCTGGGAAATTCCAAAGCTTTAAATGCCTTATTCAATGGAATTGATAGAAACATTTTCAGACTAGTACATCAATATGAACTGGCCAAGGAAGTTTGGGACACTCTCAAAACTACTCATGAGGGCACTTCCAAAGTAAAAATGTCAAGGCTTCAGATGTTGACTACCAAGTTTGAGAATCTAAAAATGATGGAAGATGAAACCATTCATGAGTTTCACATGAACATCTTGGAGATTGCCAACACCTCAGGAGCACTGGGAGAAAAGATGTCAGAAGAAAAACTGGTGAGGAAGATTCTCAGATCCTTGCCTAAAAGATTTGCAATGAAGGTAACTGCCATAGAGGAAGCCCAGGACATCAGCAAGTTGAAAGTGGATGAACTTATTGAGTCTCTTCAGACTTTTGAGATGGGGATCACTGATAATGGTGACAAGAAGAACAAGAGCATAACACTTGTGTCTAACACTGATGTTGAAGAAAATATTTCAGAAGCTATAGCCATGCTTGGAAGACAGTTCAACAAACTCATCAAAAGAATAGATCCAAAGTCAAGGTCTAATGTTCATAACATTCCCTCTGACATTGACAGTTCCAGCAGAAGACCAAGGTCAGAAGAGAAGGGAAATCAAGGCAGAGGAATTCAATGCCATGGTTGTGAAGGATATGGGCATATTCGAGCTGAATGTCCTACCTTTCTTAAGAAACAAAAGAAAGGAATGACAGTTACTTGGTCTGACTGTGATTCAGAAAGTAACTCTGAAGAAGAATCTGCCAAACTAGTTACTGCTTTAACTGGTATTTGTACCTCTGAAAGTGACATCAGTGATGAAGAGGTGACTTTTGAAGAACTGGCTGATACTTACAAGAAATTGTGTATCAGAAGTACTGAAGTCTGTGTGCAGAATGAGAAACAATCAAAACTCATCATAAAGCTGGAGGCTGAAAAAAGGGCAAACCTTGAAACTATAAGTCATCTAGAAGGAGAAGTTCAATTGCTGAACTCACAACTGAATCAAATGACTAAATCTGTCAAGATGCTGACAAATGGAACAGACAAATTGGAAGAGATCCTCCAGGTTGGACAAAATGTGGGAAATAAATCTGGACTAGGATTTATGGAAGCAAAGAAATCTGGTACTGATAAGCAAATGTCAAAACAGATGTCTCAACACAACTCTCAACATCAGGAACAGAGACATATGAAGAAAAGGTACCAAAGATGGAGATGTCATCATTGTGGGAGATATGGCCACATAAAGCCCTTCTGCTTCAGATTGTATGGATACCCTAATCAGAACTCAGGTGTCAAACCTAAGTCTAAAAAGGTACCACATGCTCCTAAATGGAAGAAAAAGGCTACTACCCTGATAGCCCACACTTCCCTGAGGGTCTCTGCAAAGGAAGACTGGTACTTTGACAGTGGATGTTCCAGACACATGACTGGAATCAAGAACCTCCTCAATAATGTTAAGCCTCACACCACCAGCTTTGTGACCTTTGGAGATGGTGCTAAAGGTGAAATCAAAGGAGTTGGTGATTTGGACTGCCCTGGAGTTCCAAGTCTGAATGAAGTACTGCTGGTAAAAGGGCTGACTGCTAATCTCATTAGTATCAGTCAATTGTGTGATCTAGGATTCAAGGTCAATTTCTCAAAATCTGAATGTCTTGTAATCAATGACAAACAAGAGATAGTAATGAAAGGAATCAGATCCAAAGATAACTGTTACTTGTGGGAGCCTGAGAACACTAATTTCTCGTCTGTGTGTTCCATTGCAAAAGAAGAAAAAGAGGTGAAACTATGGCACCAAAAACTTGGCCATCTTCATCTAAGAGGTATGAAGAGGATTATCTCCTTGGAGGCAGTCAGAGGGATTCCAAGACTGCAAATTGATGAAGAAAGAGTTTGTGGTGAATGTCAGGTTGGTAAGCAGACTAGGATGTCACATCCAAAGTCAAGACATCTGACCACCTCTAAGGTTCTAGAACTTCTTCATATGGATCTGATGGGACCAATGCAAGTAGAGAGTCTTGGTGGAAAAAGATATGCCTATGTGGTTGTGGATGATTTTTCCAGATTCACCTGGATTAATTTCATTAGGGAAAAATCTGATGTATTTGAAGTTTTTAAAGAATTGTGCAAAAGAATTCAAAGAGAAAAGGAAGGGTGTATTGTCAGAATCAGAAGTGATCATGGCAAGGAATTTGAAAACAGCAAGTTTGATGATTTCTGTTCTTCAGAGGGAATTAGTCATGAGTTTTCTTCTCCTATAACACCTCAGCAAAATGGAGTTGTGGAAAGAAAAAATAGGACCATACAGGAATCTGCCAGAGCAATGTTACATGCCAAAAGACTTCCTATGTATTTTTGGGCTGAAGCTATGAATACAGCCTGCTATGTTCATAACAGGGTCACCTTGAGGAAGGGAACCTCATCCACCATATATGAACTCTGGAAAGGAAGAAAACCAACTGTGAAGTACTTCCATGTGTTTGGCAGCAAATGCTATATTCTGGCTGATCGTGATCAAAGAAGAAAACTGGACCCTAAAAGTGATGAAGGCATATTTCTAGGATACTCCTCAAACAGCAGAGCTTATAGAGTATTTAACTCCAGAACCAAAACCATGATGGAATCAATAAATGTTATAATTGATGACTATCATGAAGAAATAGATGTTCCTTGTACTGTTGAGACATTCTTTGAGACTTCAACCCAACAGAATGACCTACCCAACTCCACCACAATAGAATCTGAATCAAAGGAAGCTAGCAAGATCCCTTCCATCAGAATTCAGAAGGATCATCCAAAAGAGCTCATCATAGGAGATCCCAACAGTGGAGTCATCACAAGATCTAGAGAAATCATCTCAAACTCTTGTTTTGTGTCCAAAATGGAACCAAGAAATGTCAAGGAAGCTTTAACTGATGAATACTGGATTGGTGCAATGCAAGATGAACTGAACCAATTCAAGCAACATGAAGTTTGGGAACTGGTTCCTAGACCTGAAGGAACTAACATCATTGGGACAAAATGGATATTCAAGAACAAGTCAGATGCTGAAGGAGTTGTCACCAGAAATAAGGCAAGACTTGTTGCTCAAGGATACACCCAGGTTGAAGGGGTTGATTTTGATGAAACCTTTGCACCTGTAGCCAGGCTGGAATCAATCAGACTCCTATTGTCAATTGCTTGTCTTCTGAAGTTCAAATTATTTCAGATGGATGTGAAAAGTGCCTTTCTAAATGGGTACTTAAATGAGGAAGCTTATGTGGAACAACCTAAAGGCTTTGTGGATCCAACCCACCTTGATCATGTCTACAAATTGAGAAAAGCTCTATATGGTCTGAAACAAGCTCCTAGAGCATGGTATGACAGGTTAACAAAGTTTCTCTCAGACAAAGGCTACAGAAAAGGAGGCTTGGACAAAACTCTCTTTGTCAAAACTGAAGGAGGGAAGTTGATGGTTGCCCAAATATATGTTGATGACATAGTGTTTGGAGGAATGTCAGAACATATGGTTAAACATTTTGCTGACCAGATGCAGGCTGAATTCGAAATGAGTCTCATGGGAGAACTAACTTATTTTCTTGGACTGCACAGATGGAGGACTCAATCTTCTTATCTCAAAGCAAGTATGCTAAGAACATTGTAAAGAAGTTTGGTATGGAGAATGCAAGTCACAAAAGGACTCCTGCTCCTACTCATCTAAAGCTTTCCAAAGATTCAAGTGGGGTTAAGGTGGATCAAAGTCTGTACAGAAGCATGATAGGAAGCTTGTTGTACCTAACTGCCAGCAGACCTGATATTGCCTTTGCAGTTGGAGTTTGTGCAAGATACCAAGCTGATCCCAAAGTCAGTCATATCAACCAAGTGAAGAGAATTTTGAAGTATGTGAGTGGAACTTACAACTATGGGTTGATGTATTCTCATGGATGTGAACCAGCTCTGACTGGCTACTGTGATGCTGATTGGGCTGGTAGTGCTGATGATAGAAAAAGCACCTCTGGAGGATGTTTCTTCTTGGGAAATAATTTGGTTTCCTGGTTCAGCAAGAAACAGAACTGTGTGTCTCTTTCTACTGCTGAAGCTGAATACATTGCAGCTGGTAGTAGCTGCTCTCAAATGATCTGGATGAAACAGATGCTCACTGAGTATAATGTCACACAAGATGTTATGACATTATACTGTGACAATCTGAGTACAATCAACATTTCCAAGAATCCCATTCAGCATAGTAGGACCAAACATATTGACATACGACATCACTATCAGAGACCTTGTAGAAGAGAAGACAATCAAATTGGAACATGTTGCCACTGAGATACAGCTGGCTGACATTTTTACCAAGGCACTGGATGCAAATCAATTTGAAAACTTGAGGGGTAAGTTGGGTATTTGCCAACATGAGGAATTGTAGCAATTAATTTTGCTTAAAACAAGGATTAAAGGAGTTATGCTTGTTCTGATTGGGTTAAAATTATATTTTCCCATTTCCTTCAATTCTTTTAAGAAGTTGAATAGACACTCCTTTTCTTCCTTCCCCTCTCGTCTCCTCATCAAAACCCAGTCTCTCAATCAGAATTTTTTCTCCAGTTGCTGTTGGTCCTCTAAAACTGTCAAATTGTCTCAAACACCATCATCATCCAATACGACTATTTCAACCTCTTCCTCTGATCAAGATTCTAGGACAATCTCTTCCTGTCTGGACTCTGAAGTCCTGGAGATCTCTTCTCGTAGAAAAATGGGAACTAACCCCACCAAGGTCAAAGAGTTGAGAACAAGACATGCATGAAAGTCCTAAGCTTCTGCCTCTGGTAATCCATCTCATCCTTCTTCTTCAGTTCCCCCTGAAATTGCAAATAGGGAAGGGTCAGCCTATGTTAATCAAGCAATAGCAAAAATTGTTTCAAGAATTCTGAACGAGAACCACTCAGTTCCTGGCATTTCTGTTCCTCTAAACCAAGAAAGTTCAAATGCTGAAACAAATCCAGATGTCTCTAAGGATGTTGAGACATCAAACAAAGAGAAGAATGCTGACATTGCTCACAAGAAAAGGAAGAAGCCCGAATCCTCTGAGTCTGATGACAGTGCTTAAAGGTTGGTTGCTGTTTGGTGGTGTTGCTGGTTGGTGTTGATATCTGGTGGAGTTTGGAAGTGTGTTCAGTTTTTTTTCTACTGCTGCTCTTATTATTTGTTTTGGATAACTGTATAATCTTTATGAACATGTATCTTTGGCCCATTTGTGGCTAAAGAGGGGGAGAATATTTTGGTACTTACTTAATTAGTACTTGCTCAATTAGACATTCTATTTTTCTGCAGTCATTTCTTTCTGCTGCTATCTATCTCTGATTGCTTAGGGTCTTTAGCCAAAAATCTGCCAAAGGGGGAGTTTGTAGTTGTTTAGGTATTGACTTGCATTTTTGGTAAAACCCAAGTGTATGTGTGAATGTCATGACTGATGTCATAACATTCTAGTTTAGTTTGTACTGATTCATTAGGTACCTTTGCAGAAAAATATTGTCATTCAGGTACTGATGTTTATAAGTGTGTATCTGAGCATTTTGCAAAATGATCACATTTTCCTAAATCAGTATACAGGTTCCTCAGATGTCATAACAGATGTTAAGACATCCTGTTCTGAACTAACAGGTTTGCAGGTTGGTTAATTCTGAGTTTTTTCAGGAAAATAACTCAGTCTTTTCAGAACAGAATCCTGCGTTTTCTGAGGGTTAACCTAGCTCAACCCTAACCTGGTTAATAAAGTCCTGTGACCTAGTCTTAAGGTCAAACGGAATTAACCCTAGGTTTTTGTGGAAACCCTAACTGAAGTTGCAGCTGCTATATATTCAACAGAGCTGCTGTTTTGCAAGTAATCCCTTTTTGGTCAGAAGATCATTTGTAAACTGTATAGGTTTAATTATTATACTCCAAGCAATTATCATTGTGATAAGTGACTTGGAATAGGTTTTTAATTGTAAGGGTTGTGTAGCACTCAAAGCTTTGAAGCAAGAGTGTTTGAATGTTTCTTGACTAAAGCTGTGAAGCAGAGTCAAGTTAAGTTGTGTATCACTCAAAGCTGTGAAGCAAGAGTGGTTGTGTTACTTGATTAAAAAGCTGTGAAGCTTAATCAAGTGTATGTTTTTGAAGAGTGTCTTCATCAATTCATTAGTCAAATTGTTTTATGTATCACTGCTGTGATTGAGGGGGAGTGAGTAGGAACTCAGGTTTAAGTTGTACTTAGATTGAAATTGCATTGGGTAGGTCTTAAGTGAAGGAGATAAACTGGTTGGTTTATTCCTGAATTAACATCTCTTATAGTGGATTTCCTCCCTGGCTTGGTAGCCCCCAGAGTAGGTGTTGTTGCACACTGAACTGGGTAAACAATTGACTGTGTTCTTTATTGTTTTTGTATTTACTGTCATATAGTAAGTCAGATACGGTGTCATAACATTGAACGTGACATTGAGTATCTGCAGCCAGAATTTCACTATCCATTGGTAACAAACCTTCATAAAAGTATTGGATAAGTAGTTGCCCGGTAATCTGATGTTGAGGATAGCTAGATACCAAGTGTTTGAATCTCTCCCAATACTAAGTCAACGACTCATTGCCTTGTCTAATACCACAAATCTCCTTTCTTATTGAGGCATCTCTAGAGGCAGGAAAATATCTCTCCAAGAAAACTTTTTTCAGAGCATTCCAACTTGCGATTGAATTTGGCTCAAGATAGTATATCCAATCCTTTGCCGCACCCTGTAATGAAAAAGGAAAAGCTCGAAGTTTGATGTGATCTTCAATGATCCCTTCAGGCTTCAATGGTGTAGAACACACGACCTGAAATTCTTTCAAATATTTGTGTGGATCCTCACCTGCAAGACCACTAAACTTGGGCAACAAGTGTATTAAACCCGATTTTAATTCAAAAGGAACAGAAACATTATCATATTCAATACACATGCCATTATAATTCATATCAGGGGCAGCCAATTGCCTTAAGGTTCTTTGATCATCCATATCAAAAACAAATTCAGAATTTGAAGCAAACAAGTTATGCAAATAGTCAGACTCGGAATCAAACTCAATTGTGGGTGGTGAACTAGTGGTAGCCTGGACTTTTCTACGCCGTGTGTGCAAGGTTTTCTCTACTTCAGGATCGAAAGCAACAAATTCAGAACAGGAAGACCTAGTGGCCAGGACTAATACACAACAATGCATCAACAATGTTCAAAATGCCAACAATGTCCCTAATAATAAAAAAACAAACACAATGAAGGAAATCGATTAAATAAAATTCAGAAAAATAAAATAACACCAGATTTAATCTAATTAGGAAAAATAACAATTTTGAGAATTTTTTCAATTTTTTTCGACTCTATGAAAACAGTAAAAAATTCGTTAAAATAGAAAAAAGATGAATTTGCGATTTTGAGGGCCGAAATCTTTTAGAATTTTATCTAAAGGAGTACTGTTCGTCGATTTTTTTAAAACAGTAGGTTTCAAACATACCTGCTAGACTGAAAAATTATACTGCAACCGAAATTGCAATCCTGAAAATCAACAAACACAACAAAACAACAAAAAAAAACCAAGAAAAAAAATAACAAGAACACTAAACATATGACTATAATATCAGTTAATAAAAACAAGAATCCCCGGCAACGACGCCAATTTGATCCGCTGTCACGGGCGGATCAAAAACGAGTTATTTTAAAATGCTGTATAGCGACAATGACTCGAGTCGTACCGCAAGGATTCTTGATTTTATTATTAACTAATAGAAATTGAATGGGGGTTGGTTTTAGGATCGATTTATAACACGAAATAAGTGATTAAAATAAGTGATTATAAAAATAAGTCGATCTACTGTTTTCAGGTTCCTGCTAATCATTGGTTTTTACCTTACCAATTCCCTAAGCGGCTTCGACCTCTATTCGATTTCAATACCAATTGACAAGCGCAATAGATATAAAATAGATTAAATTCCCATTCCGAATTAAGAAAACAGATTAATACAATTATGAATTAAGCAAACACGATATAAAACGCGATTTAACGACTAAGCAACGTAAACATCGATTAAAGATTAGGAATCCAATCATACAAATTTAATCAAGACATTCCATGAAATAACAGATTAAGCAAATGCAATTTCATAAAATAGAATTGAAAGAGAAACTAAATTGAATTGATAAATTAAAAACTTCAAAGCATCGGAACGCGATTACAGTAGATCAACTCTGGATGTTTAGTTCCTCATCACAATCCTAAAAGCAAAATGTATTTTTTTCTGAATAATAAAAAGGTTCAAACTAAATTACTACAACGGCTGCTAGGTATAGCAAAGACAAGGATTCAGTTCATAACCCAATTGGGTCGAAAACACAACCCATGCCCAAAACAAATGACCCAAAACTTAAATATAAAAGGCTGCAACTTCAATGAATTTTATGGCCCTGCTACAGTCCGATTCAGCTCTCGACTTCTGAATAAAAATTGTAGCTCTTTCTCTTAGCTTTCCAATGACTGGTAGCACGCCTCTTTCCGACTCCCGTAACTCAAGTTGTGAATTTATTTGTGTAGACTGCTAATGCTGAAAATAAAGTGCGAAAATCAAATAAGAGCAGAAATAAACTAAAATAGAAAAACACTATAAAATACAAAAATAAGCCAAACAAACCATGGAAATGCATAAGTACAATCATGAAAAAATGTGCATCAAAATGCACTGATCACCAATAGAGCACAACATTTTTTTGGCCGCATATGTTCGATTAGGAAGAACATTATCCTCCAGAAGCATATCATTCATAAGGACTAACAACTCTGAAACTTTTATCCGACCATCTGTTGCCCACCTTTAAGTTGTACAACTTTAATACTGCGGACAGTCTTGTGAATTTAGTGCAACCTTTATACAACGGTTTCTCTCCATCACTTACCAACCTCTCAAATATTTTGGAACAATCCTGAAGATCTTCTTCAAGTGCTTCTGCAATCTCTTCGACACGATCACAATCATATGTATCTCTGTCATTGTCGTCTGAAGCATATGTCGTACTATCCTCCGGTTAAACATTCTCATTACTTTTTTCACTATGAAATATCCAACATGTATAACTTCGATCAATTCTATTCCTCAGTAAATGTGATTCCAATCCAACTGCGTCAACCCAACCCCCATAACAATAACCCAAGCAAGGACATTTCATTCGACTGGGGTTTTCGGCATGTTCAACAGCAAACTTAACGAATTCTAATACCCCATTCTCGTACTCTTTTGACAACCGATTGGAAGACATCCATTTTTTATCCATGATTTTACTACTAAGTAGCCTAAACAAAAACAATACTTAAAAAAAAAAAGAACAGAGACTAAAAAGCTTAATACCAATTAGGCATATTCATCGAAAATCAAAATACTATAATTATTCAAGCAACTATAACAAATTAAAAGAACAACTAAATACTTGTAGATAAGTCAGCAACTTCTGAAACCACACAGTGTAATATTCTTGGAAAGGCTCAGAAACTTCACTCTTCACAAGTAACCTACATAAACGATCAATTAATTTCATAATAATAAAAAAAATCTATAGATTAAGAATTAAATTATAATATTTATACAACATTAAACATATATGTATACGCCATTAAATAATTATTATTATTCTTTTTGACATATATTTTACTAATAAAATAATATTAAACATATATTAAACAATATTTTTAACATATATATTATCGTTTCTATTCTATATTATCACTAATATTTATATTATCGTTTCAACTATATGTGAAGTGTTTTCAATTTCAACACTATAAGTGTTATTACGACAATCTCTCAAACCAAAATGTATAGCTCGATTAATTGTATAGGGACATATTTTCTCTCAATCAATACATGCATATTCATTGTGACATTTACACAAACACCTTACATGCAAAACTCATTGTGATATTTTCACAAACACCTTACATGCAAAAACCACATGCCATACAAAACACAACATAATGCAACATTATCAACACTAAATCAACACTAAATCAACACTATCAACTAAACCAAATGCAATATTATATATCAATATTATCAAATATATCAAATATATAAAAAATCATACCTAGAGGAGAAGATAACCTTGGTTGTGAATGGAAGAAAGAATGAAACGGTCTTGAATGGAAGAAGGATGAGAACCTTGAAGAAAGGATGCAACGATTTTGTCAAGAATCAATTCAAAATAGCTCGTGAAAAAGGGTTTTTAGAAAGTACTGTCTAAGATATACGATAAAATTTCCGTATTTTTTAAATGCAATTTTAACAGTACTTTTGAAAAGAAACGTTGCCTTAAAAGTGTGTTGTCTAAAATTATTTTTGATGTACTGAATGGATATGATAAATATTAGAGATCAACTCATGTTTGTATGTATTATAGTTGAACAAATCACACGGTGGAAACTTACTTCATAAAACATAGATACCATCAAGTTTTCAACAAAGATATAAGTCGCTTTATGTGAATTTAGCAAATTTTTCATAGCAAAATTTGACTACTGATTATGCACTAGCAAATATAAATTCTTCAAACGGTGTTCATGAAGATCAATATCAACAACTAATTACTCTTCTATAACAACATTTGACTACTAATTCAAATAAAATCTTTACACCTTTTGATTCAAGCACAGATTATGTGTTTTTTTAATAATGTCAATTCCATCTTGTCACCTTTTCATGAATTATTGTACCAGAGCTATTCACCCCATAACTTTTTCTTTGTCAAAATTTTCTTCTTACCAAAGTATCAAGCCTTTTACTATGAAAGTTCCAAATGGAACATCACTACATTAAATTATGAGTCTACTTTATAAAACAAAGAGTGGTAAGAACAATATTATCCATTGTTATTATAACTAGTTTATTTAGAATTATTATCTTCAATCCATTAAATTATGAGTCTACTTTATCAAAAACATTTATTATCTTCAATCCATTAAATTATGAGTCTACTTATCAAAAACATCAAGGAAATCCTCTTTCTTGGTCATCCCATAACAAATTTTAAACCCTAAATTTTTATCTAACATGTCAAAATACTTGATGCTTATAAGATGCTCAGGATTATTCTTGGTAGTTCTTTATACACCTTTAGACGAATTAGCCATTAAATTATCAAGACTAGCTTTTTAAATTTGAAAAATAATAAAATCTTTTTGAAAGGTTAGAGATAAACACAAACTAAGATGGATTAGCTTTTTCACATAATAGCACATAATCAACAAAGAAAATGAGATAGTTCATTAAACCACCCCCTGTGAGATGAAACATAATCTAGTTACCATCATAAACCGTGTGATTAATCATTGACCTGGTTTTTCCATTCAAATTACCAAAAATATAAGGTGATAAAGGATAACCTTATTAAAGTCCTCCCATGGGTTGGAAATCATCACTGTGACTACCATTCCAAAGAACCATCAACACTAGTTGACACGATACTTATAATTTATGGAAAACTAAGATAAAATATAGTAATACATAGTGAATATAGAATTCTCTACACTTGTAAAAATCTTGAGAATCAACAATAAATATAAGACGACAAATCAAATAGATAAAGATTAAAAAAAACATCAATATTTTAAACGTGGAAAATCCCTCAATATGAGAGCAAAAACCACGAGTCGTTCATACTAAATAAATAGCTCCACTATAATAAATTGAGGATACAAGAAATTCTTAAAGTGATTCACAAAATAGTGATAACAACAACAAATCACAAAGCAAACTAGCATACAAATAAGAATCAAAAAGTTGAAAAATTATCCAAATCTACAACTTTAGTGCAAAGCGGATATCTCTCAACTTAGAACTTGTTTTGAAATTCTAAACGTTTAAAAGGTAGATACATGTGTTGCAAATATGCCCACTAAATTTCAGGTTGATCTGACGGTGAACGAATCATGGATTGTCAATTTAGTGAGACTAGTGCAGAAATATGAGAATGAGTTTCTCTCCTCTTTTCTCTCTTTTGAATCATTATTTTCTCTCTATTTCTCTCAACCCTAAATTGACACCCCCCCCCCCCCCTTTAAATAAGTGAGAAAAATAGACTATTCATATTTGAGTCTTTCTCAACATAGGAACGGAGCCCAAGCTCAACAAATCTCTCTCTCTCACAACTATGCAGAGGAAACCGTCAAACCGATGATATCACAACAAGCTTCAAATTTCCTCTTGGTAATGTTGTAGTCATCATATCAGAACCATTAACATCTGTATGAACTTTAGCTTACTCCAAAAACTTAGCATCCAAAATATCACGTGTCCAATGATATCTCACATTAATGTGTTTAGACCTATTATGAAAAGTCGGATTCTTACCAAGATGAATAGCACTTTGACTATAAACAAATAACACATATTTGTCTTAAACAAAACCATGCTCCTACAAAAATTTCTTTAACCAAAGTAACTCTTTGCATGCTTTGGTAATGGAAATAAATTCAGCCTCTGATGTAGACAATGCTACACACTTTTACAATTTGGACTGCCAAACCACAACTCTCCCTACAAATTTAATCATGTATCCCGAAGTAGACTTTTTGGAATCAATGTCTCCAGCTATATCAGAGTCAGAGTACCCCACTAGAGTGGGCTTATCTCCTCCAAAACAAAGCCTCATACAAGTAGTATCACAAAGATACCTTAAAATCTATTTTACATCATTTTAATGATCTCTATCTGAATTTGACAAAAATCTACTGACTGTACCAACAACATGTGCTATATTTGGTCTTGTACACACCATTGCATACATCATACCTGCAACAGACGCATAAGGAACATGTTTTATATCAAATATTTCATCTTCACTTGAAGTACTTTGATTAGAACTCAACTTGAAATGAGTAGCAAGAGGAGTGCTTACCGCCTTAGAACTTTCCATTTAGAATCTTTGTAGTACTCTTTCGATGTAATGTTATTGTGATATCCAAAATTTATTCTATTTTCTGTCACGCATGATTCTAATGCCAAGAATCTGTTTAGTTGCTCATATATCTTATCATGCAATGATTTCATCTTGTCATGCATTTCATCCAAACACTTTTGATTTTCATCATTTTCTATGGCCTCTTGAAAACACTCAGGTTCACCCTCATCAGCCAAGGTCACATACTCATCATAATTATAGCTTATAGAAGGTTATATGTTCCTATTAGACCTCCTATGTTGAACTTGAGATGATTCTGGAGCTTCACCAAGATTCTCACCATGGGACATATCACTCCCCCTTCATCATTATTAGTTGGAATATTTACCTCATCTCCAAGTTATTGATCATCAACATAATTATATAGCTCACCATTTTGATCATCACCACCAATAGCATCTAGATTATGATTAGGTAGAACTGAATCAATATTAGAAAAATTGATATCTTTCTTAATCTTCTCTACCTTATCAATGTCTTCAATAGTTTTGTCTTCCATAAATACTACATTGTGGCTTCGAATAAACTTCTTCCCTACACGATCATACAACATGTAACCAAACTCATCTTTCCCATAACTGATGAATATATATTATTTTTGACTTTGCATCTAACTTGGATCTTACATAATTTGGAATATACAAAAAATCTTTACAACCAAAGACTCTCAAATGATCATACTTGACATTCTTTCCAAACCATTATTTGGAACTTCATTGTTCAAAGTAACAACAGGAGTGCGATTAAAAACATGCATTGTAGTGTAAAGTACCTTACCCCAATAATTATTTGACAACTTAGCTTCAGAGAATGTACACCTTACTCTTTCAATTAGTTTTCGATTCATTCTCTCTGCTAAACCATTAAATTGAGGAGTTATAGGAGGAGTCTTTTCATGTGTAATACCATGCTTCTTGCAATAGGAATCAAAGGATCCACAATGCTCGCCACCATTATCATAATGAACACATTTAAGATTCTCACCTGTCTTCCTCTATACCAAAGCATGGAATGAAGATAGAGAAAAACATAAGAAATGAGGTTTGAATTGGGTTTTTAAAATCTTTTGCAAAACTGTTTTGGCTACTCAGCACACAATTGAATAATAAGTACAATGAAAGCTAAAAAAAACATAGTTATTTTTATACAAGTACACCTTAAGAATAAGGTTACGTCTTGTCCACCCGCCAAGGTGATTTCGCCTTTGAAAATGACTTAATCCACTAATCTTGAAAGATTACAAACAACCTCTAGGAGTCTAGAAATACACCTTAGCCTTCTCAAGTATACAGACTAGAAAGTCACTTGAGGAAAACAACTGTTTGAAAATTACAATGAAAATTTTATAGCTTGCTTCTTTGATAAGCAGGATAAACACAAATTAAAACAATATATAAACATTAAAGTATGACTTTTGCTATTGAACTTTGTGCGCTAGGTTTTTCTTGATAGTTTCGTGATATGGAGCGATGATGATGTGCTCTTTATATAGGCCTTCAAAAGGAGTCCGTTGGAGAAAATAAGGAAGGAACAATAAATGAGTATAATGATGTTCCTTTTTCGTCACTCTAATCAAAGAAGAATTTGTGCCTTTAATGATAGCAATGATTGCATAGAAAAGCACATTGAATCCTTGGTCTGGTTCTGTCTGTAGAGTCTTTGATGCTTCTGATATTTTGATGCTTCTGGAGTCAGCGGCATAAGAGCAGAGCTTCTTGTTGCTTCTTTATCAGAACGTGAATTCCATCAGAAACATAAGCAAGACTTCTGACGAAACTTTACATGCTTGTCCTTTATTCATAAACTCTACACAAATGCTTCTGATCTTTTCTTTATAAGTGTTGGTCGGATAAAACTAATTTCTTGTATGTCACAAACTTGGAGCACGAATAATTTCATATAATATATTTTTGTTATCATCAAAACAAGGATTTGTCTAGAAACACTTTTTATTCTAACATGGAATTCTTTGAATCTCTCCAACAATTGGTATTTTGTCTTCAAGGCATAAACACATAGTTTCATGGAACAATCATCAATAAAGGTAACAAAATAAAGTGCACCACTAAAAGATTTTACCTTTAATGGCCTGTAAAGACCAAAATGAAACAATTGAGGAATCTTTGACTTCCTTGAGGGAGGATGTCTCTTGAAAGATAATCTAGTTTGTTTACCAGCGATGCAATGAGAATACTTCTCCAAATATTCATTCTTTAATCCAGAAAGAACATCCTTTTTGACCAAAACATTCACCCCCTTTTCAAAATATGACTAAGTCTTCAGTGCCATAAATATGCTTCCATGTCGATAGCATTCACACTGTCTCTAGCAGCCAAAGATTTTGTCCAATACAATTTAGAAAGCTTCTCCCCTCTAGCCACAACCAAGTTACCTTTGTCGAGTTTCCATTTTCCAGAACTAAAGTGATTGTCATAACCACAATCATCAAGCATATACACAAATATCAAATTAAAGTGGACATCTAGATCAAGTTTGACACCTCCAAGCAATAATTGCATTCCCATGTTGGTTTACAAGCAAACATCACCAACACCAATTACCTTAGATACACCATTATTTTCCATCTTCAACACTCTAAAGTAACCAGAAGTATAAGATGTGAAGAAATCTATCCTTGGTGTAACATGCAATGTAGCACTACTGTCAACTATCCACATGCTCTTATCTGATACGAGATTAACTGACTCACAGATCACATAGAGTAAACATATCATTACAAGTAGCAGTAGTAACACGATCATCATCATCATGATCTCTTTGTTTACACTCACCTTTGTTTCCTTTGTTATCCCTTTTCAACTGATAATAATACTTATGTATGTGTCATGTTTTGTGACAATAATGACACTCCAAATTCTTGTATTGTGGCTTGGACTCGCTTATGTTATTCTCTATACCCTCTTTTGGTTCCTTTTTCTGACTTCTCCCCCTATTTTCAGCGGCAAGTATCTCAAATTAAGATAAAGACCTTGTGTCTTCTTTCTCATCTCCTCATTAAGAATACCACTCTTGTCGTTTTCAAAGAAACAACAACTCTAGGAGTAGAGCTTGTGACAGAAACTCGAAACTTCTCCCAAGACTCAGGTAAAGATAACAATAGAAATAATCCCAAAAGTTCATCATCAAATTTTATACCCATTCCTGATATCTAATCAAGGAGTCCTTGAAAATCATTCAAGTGATATGAAATAGAAGTCCTTTCCTTATACTTCAAACTTATGAAGCTATTCAATAAGAAAATTTTATTATTCCCTAATTTAGAGGCACACAAGGACTCTATCTTCTCCCAAAAAGTTTTTGCATGTGTCTCACTAGCAATATGATCACAAAAATTATCTTCTACATATTGTCGAATAAAACTACATACCTGTTGATGTTCAAACTCACATTCTTCATCAGACACAGAATCCAGCTTTGCAGAACTAAAAACCAGTAAATGCAATTTTTTCACAAATAGTAAGTATTTCATCTTACCCTTCCATAAATGGTCATTAGAACCATTCAACAATATCATCTTCATATTTGTATTTGACTCCATCATTCAAATAAGTAAAATAGCCCTTAACCAAAAGCTCTGATGCCACTTTGATGGGAAATTAAGACAAAATAATAGAACAATATATAAAGGATATAGAATTACTCATACTTGTAGGAATCTTTGGATCAACAACAAATATAAGACAGCAAACCGAAAAAATAAAGGCCTAAAAGAACACCAATATTTTTAACATGGAAAACCCTTCAATATGAGAGTACAAACCACAAGTCGTCCAGACTAAAGAAATAGCTCCACTATAATCAATTGAGGATACAAGAGAGTCTTAAAATGATTCATAAAATAGTCATAACAACCGCAAATCACAAATCAAACTAGATGTAGCGGTGAAAAGTTAAGATTAAGTTATCAATTAACTTAACTCACAAAGTGAAAGTCACCACCGCACTTCATTGTTTCCAAAGGAATGGGAAAAGAGCGAATAAAACTCATAAAAGTTTTTAAAGCAAAACTAATAAAAGTAAGATCTAGGTAAATGGATTAGTTATGCAAAAAGAATGTGTTAGCACCCTAAACATCTACGGTACTCCACATGAACCTCTTTTAAAATCTGTGTATTTTGGCTAAAAGAGTTTCTTGAAAAAGTTTGTGGAGAGATTGGAAAAAGAAATGGTTTTTACAATTTTGATCTGACAAGACTTCAATGAGCCATATGCCTACGTATGACCAAAGTGAAATGATAAATCTGAACCACAGAGTTCTTCTATAAAAGAACAAAAATTGTTTGGTGGTTGATTTTAAGAGAAAAGACACTTTGTCATCTTAGGAAGAATACTCAACCAAATATCCATAAACATGAGAATGATAAACCTTTGCATCACAAGTGAAAGGAGGGCCTCAACCTGGATAACTCAACATGTATGCCACTAACCCCTTCAAGTGAAAAAGATTTCAACATCATATCAATCAAGATTATGGATATGGGAGAATTATATCTTAACCATAGAGATGACTCACATCTAATCTTTAAGAAAATTTTTAAGACAAAAATCCAAAAGTGGCAAAAAGTTTGAAATGAGGTTTGTATTTTTTAGTCTTAGAAGAAAAGGTTTAACTTGGATTTAAATGAATTAAAATTTGATTAAGAACAGGTTTTGAAAATGCACTTGACAAAGTCAAGGTTTTTTATGAAAGAGGTGTAAGTTTAAAACAAGAAGGTTTTGAAAAATAGGGAGAAGATTTAAAAATTAAAGAAGATGGGTAAGAGATGAACAGATTATTCTAAAGCATAAAGTAAAAGCTAAAGAATGAAAGTTCTAACCAAACAAGAGCAATCATCTTTTCTTGAAACAAGTCAAACAATTCATCCCATCCCTTTGGATTAAAGCTACAAAACTAAGCAACAAGCATCAGATGAAATAAAAGTGCCTCAAGTGCAAGCTTTATATCAGATGAATTTGGTGTCTCAGATGAATTTTTCTTGCATCAGATTAAATTTTAAAGTAGCACATACACACAGAAAAGTTCCCAACATACAGACAAAATAAAAACAAGATCTTAAGATCTAAAAGTCTCAAAGTAACAAGGTCTTATCCTAAGTCCAAAGGTCCAAATACTCCAAGATGCAAGGGGATAATAACCATAGTCCAAAGAGATTCTTAAGTCTTTTATGATTTAAGCCCTTATTAATGATTTAAGAACAAAATAAAAGTCCAAGTGAACAAAGGAAAAAGTGCATAAACATAAACATATGTCCAAGTGGACAAAGAGAAAATGACATAAGCATAAACATATGTCCAAGTGTACAAAGGAAAAATGACATAAAGTAAAAGTCCAAGTGGACAAAGAAAAAATCACATAAAATAAAAGTCCTAGTGGACAAAGAGAAAATAACATAAAACATAAACAGGATAATATGAAATGTAATGCTTGCATAAAATAAAAGTGCATAAAGTAAAGTTAGTGCAATAGTAAAGGTTAATGTTAATTGTTAATTTTCCTATTCGGGACAGATTTAACGCTATGTTAAGCAATCACATACATACTTATGTAGAAGTCAATACTATACGAGGCCGATCGATAATAATGTATGTACCATACATGTTAGAGATAAGGTAGAAACCATGCTCCTAAAACATATAGCACAAGTAAAACAAGAGTGGATCAAGACCTAAGTCAAGGAGATGAGATCATTACATCAATCAAATCAATTAATCACTTAGAGGTAGATTTGAAATGATGAAAGTTCCTCAAGTACCAATCCAAATTAAACTGAACAAAGATGAATCAATCATCATCTAATTGATCCAAAAAATAAAAAGAAGAAGAAAGAGATGAAGCAGAGGTAAAATGAAGCAGACAAAATAGAAATCCAAATTGGATCAAGGTGATTAAGTTATCATCAACACCATTCATCCATTTTGGTGGATTAGGGTTTTCACCCCATCAACACCCAAGATCCAATGAGGTTGATGAAACTTGAGACCATGAATCAAGGCCATCCAGTCAACAAAGCCAACCAATATTAAAATACAATTAAATAATTAATAAATGAATTTTAAAATTTATTTTAAATGGAAAATAATAGGGAAATGTCAAGGTCTAATCAAAACATTAAATAAAAATGAAGCGAGACCATAGAAAAATAAAATAAACACCTATAATATTTTTAGAAAATAGTTTCATCATTTTTGGAAATCAAAACTAATTTTAAACTATTTAAAATTAAGAAAATAGATTAAAAAATGGAAAAAAATAGTAAAACTAAAAAAAAAATTCACCATAGGTCAAAAACCATCATAGGATCATGTAATATTTTTTCTAGAATTCAAAGGAAATGGAAAACATTTTTTAACAAATTAAAATCAAGTAAGCAAATAAAAAATTATAAAAAATATTAATCATCAAAATAAAAATTTAGAAAAACATCCATAAAATAAAAAATGATTCAAAGTATTTTTTTTGTAATTTTTCATAATTTTTAGATAAAAAATAAAAGAGATATGAATTTTTAAAGATAAAAAGGATTTAAAACTAATTTTGGAAAATAAAATCAAATAAGAAAATTGTGGAAGTGTTGGATCTACCTCATTAAAACACGCTGGAATATCCAAGGGCAAGGAGACGAGGAGACACGGTGGAACTGTGCCAACACACGCGCATGGATCCAAAAAAAGTCAAGCCAATCGGGACATTTCAATTGTCACGATCTCATTGGTTGAGATGATCCACATGATCATCTTCAACCTCCAGCCATCTTAAAATCTAGAAATCTTAGGGTTAATTCGCATTTCAAGAATAGGAAACCATTTCTCATGAGACTGGTATCATTGGAAGCGTCTCAATGAGACGATCTCAACCATATCCTCACGAAAAACTTATTTAAACCATAATGTAGTTGATTTGAAAAAAAACTAGAAAGAGTTTCAAAAGAAAAATTAAAAAAAAATGATAACGAGAAATCATGTCGTATTTTTAGGCTCATTGCGCATATTAAGTGTATGTATTTTATCTTATTTCATCGCATTTTACTTTGTTTTTATTTATTTTGGAGTTGTCAGCTAGCTCATGTGCAGCTTCGCAATCGAGTCGGAAATGGAGTGAAAGAGCCGCAAATAGAAGTGTTTCTGCTTGTTTTTATGATATGGAATTCACCATCTATAAATGGAATTCACCATCCCCTTTTCCTGCCACGTCATTTAGTGAAGTAGGCAATGGTGTTCGCCATTGCCCCAATTGCGCTCGCCATTTCCTCACAGAAGGCAATTTTCAAAAGAAGCAATTTTTAGTAGTTATTTTCTGATTTTCTTTTCTCTCTAAATGTTGCACAACTAAGGGTAGTTACCAAGACCATTCTTATATATATATATATATATATATATATATATATAGGTACCTTGGGGCCGTTTTCCGGTATCCAATTAGTGCGGAAGCTCTGTCAAAACCGCTTCATAGTCTTAGGCATAAAATTATTTGTAAAAGTGACAATAACTCACATCAAGGGATTATCACAATTGTTATTGTTCTTTCATTTTCACTATACCATTGGATCGACAAGCCTGCCGGCATTTTAATATCAATTTGCATTTTCTACTTTTCTCAGGTTTTTACTATTTCATTACTTTTACTTGTTTTTGCCTTTGATTGTTGTTTAACATGTTAACATTAGGCTTACTATGTTTTAACATGTTAGTCTTAGGAAAAATAATGTGTGGCTAATCTTATTTGAGACCGGCGTATGAGGACCGTCGTCACTGACGAGACTCTGTAGAAAACTATAGGTGCGAAATCATGATTATATGATTGTTTTAGTTTTAGTTTCCAAATTGTATGCCTTATTGTTTCAAAATGAGAGTGAGGAATAACTTAAAGCCCAGTATGATAGCACGAGAGTGTGAGGAATGAACTGGATAGTGGAAACTTGGCATCAATCCTAAAAACAACGAGAGCGCTTTAGGCATCGTTTAGATTTTTATTGACTTTCAAAATATGTTTCTTAATTAACAGGCGAGTGAGAGAAAAATCCTGTGGTTAGGAAGTGTGGTTCTTATTAATAGCACGAGAGTGTAGGACCGAGTCTTTGAGTCGATATCTTCTACAAAATTAAGATTTATTCATAATTAGCAACCATATTCTCCAAGTCCCTTAGGAATGCGAAATTCATATCTCGGACTCGTTTTGTCATTAATTCAAAACCTTTAACATTTATTATTTACAATTATATCTATATCCATTTTACCCTTTAGCCTTAGATGTGTATTGAAACATAGATAACATTAGTTTAATTATTAGTCTCTATGGATTCGATAATATTTTAAAACTACACAATAGATTGTATACTTGAAAGGTCTTAAAGTTCTTTTCCTCCTTTAGATGTTGCTATCTTACCATTGATTTGGTAAGAGGCCCCATCGTTGGATGTGAAGGGACAGGCGTGAGACGTTTGTACAATCATAGAAGGCAACTTGTGAGACACTTTAGCAATTTTCGTAAGGGACTAGATCGTTTTATCGAAGGTAACATCGAGGGACATCGAGGGACTATGATCTTTTTTATCGAAGGGTCTTTGCTAAAGTGTCCCATATTCGAGGGACATGACTGTATTTCGAGGCGACGGACGAGGTTACCCTAGGGGTGCGCGTGTGAAAAGTGTGTTTGATTCAAGTTAATTTGTCTTTGATTAGGGTTATCTAGCGATTGATTTTAATCTTTCCATACACGCCTAATTACTATACAATATAAAGAAAATAGTAAATTGTGGAATTTAAATTTCTACGCTATTACAGAGCTTTCGGGAATGGGGGTACAAATTTGCAAATGGGGATGGATCAATGCGATTAAAAGTCTAAATAAACAATCAATACAACCCAATCGAAATAAAAATAAATAGTCAATTAAACTAAAACAAACAAATAAAATTAATTAGTGAATTAATTAATAATATCAAAATAATGTTTTTTGTGTTTTTTATCTTGAGGAAAATTAAAAGAAAATTAATGTCAAGAAAGGACTATAAAAAATAATTAATAATTAACATAAATAAAATGAAAAGTCTAAGGGGATGCAAGAATTCCAGGGGGTGTATTCAGCAATTCACATGGGTTGAGTTAAGGAGGAAAGGACCCAAATGTCTTATTCACTTTGCAGATTTAAAAAAAAATTAAAAAAAATGGGGGGTGTGGTTAAGTTATTCAGATTAGGCTGCAAATTGGGGAATGGGACAGAATTAATTATTGTTGTTGTTTCCAATCAACAAAGATAATTAAAAGAAAAAAGGTGAAACAACAAAAATCGATCCTCTCTCTTTCTCTCTGCTAAACAATCATCTTCCTCTTCCAATTCCTCTCATCCGTAACGGCATCATCGCCTTCTACCACTCTCTCGCTTTTCTCATTCTCATTCTTAAAACTAAAAAACAAACCCTAACTACGGTGAAACCGCGACGGCCAACGGAAATTTTATGGTGGCGTTGCTTCGAAACAACAGTGTTCAACCCTAATCCCCCTTGATCTTTCTCGGTGAGCCCCAAATCCGAAGGTGAATTTATCATATTCTCAAAGATACAGCCGGATCGAGCTTCACAAATCCAAAATTATTAAACAGAGATGGAGGATTAAAGCGGAAATGGCGTGAGGAAATCGGTTGGGACTCGAGACCATTTATGTCGAGGAGCTAAAGGGTTCGACAGTCCCAAATATTCTTAGGTATACATCTATTCTCTTGGCTATTTCAGTTTAGGTTTTATTGTGAGCCACAAACAAAAACAACAAACAAAACTAACTCTTTGTTTTACAGTTTACACAATAAACAAAAAGGAGAACAAATCCGCAGTGAAATCAAGGCCTTTGTTTGCAATGCAACAATTTAAGCACAGCGAAATCAAGCAGTAACACAAAAAAATCAAACACAAGCGAGATTATCAGTTCAATTGAAAAGAGAAAGGTTGGTGGGTCACCTTTAATCAGGCATAAATACTTCTGATGTTAGTTCCGACGAATTTGGGCTTTTTTCTGGCGTTAGCTCTAACTCCAACAAGGTAATCGTTCTTATCTTTCTTTCTCTGAGTTGTGACTTTGCTCTGTGAGTGTTCTATTTATCGTGTCTGTTGAGATGTTGGTGTATTGTTTATGGTGAGGTTGATGATTCTTGTGTTGTGAAACTAAACATGGGTCGTGGTTGGTTCCAACAGGGTGGTGAGGTTATGGTATGTATATGAGAAGTAGTTTCAAGGAGTTGTGAGGTTAGGGGAATCTGATGCAGTAAGTTATTGATAGAGGGAGTTTAGGGTAGAAATAATTGATACATGGTTTGGGCTAATGTGATTTTTTGTGTGTTGAGGTCTGCATATTCTCTCTTTTTTTCTGATGGAAATACTCAAAAAAACTTTGTTGTGTTAACGTCCTCTTATATTAACATGAGGAAATCACTTTTGGGGGGGAAAGGATATGGGTTTTTGAACAGAACTGTTATGTTGCTTTGTTCCTTTTTGGATCAGGTTTTTGGCTTAACTAATTATGTGCAATAGTTGGACTATTATGATGAAGACTTTGCATGGCAATATTGCAACTTTTGGCCTGTTTTACAGGGAAAATTAGTAGCTAGTGCAGGGCTGGATTTTGGTTTATTTGTACAGGTTCGCACTTAGCCATTTTGGGCAATTTTTGGACAGCATTGTGGACTGGTTTTGCAGGTTTGACAGTTTGGACAGCAAGAATGCAAATGGACTGATATAGGGCTATTTTGTAGGCTAAGTGATATTTTTTTGTCCCTTTTCTTTCCCTCTTCATATTTCTATGATACAAAGCAAATTGTTTTGCCTTTCTTGAAAACTCTGAAGGATTTTGCATTTAGGAACATGATGACATAAGGGCCAGGAATCAATGCTAGCTTACATTTGACTGATGTTGTACTATTTTGTTTATGCTGCTTGCATAGCAGCTTGCTGCTGCCCTATTTTGTTTTTGATTTGTGCTGCCTCTGCTGCTGTTTGTAGCCTTGCTCTGTGTATGCTTGCTGTTTTGGGTGTTTTGCAGTAATCCCTGCTGTTTTGCTATTAATTATTTTGTTATTTTTGTGTTATGCTGCATCTGCTGTTTGCAGCCTTGTTTTGTTTACATTATTTACAGCCTGGTTTTTGTTTGCCATTTTGCTGCTGTTGGCTTTTGCTTACAGCCTGATTTTGTTTGCCATTTTGCTGCTGCTGGCTTTTGTTTACAGCCTGGTTTCGTTTGGCAGCCTAGCTGTTGTATCTTCTGTTTGCAGCCTTGTTTTGTTTACATTGTTTACAACCTGGTTTTTGTTTGCCATTTTGTTGTTGTTGGCTTTTTCTTACAGCCTGATTTTGTTTTCCATTTTGCTGCTGATGGCTTTTGTTTACAACCTGGTTTCGTTTGGCAGCCTAGCTGCTGTTTGCAGCCTTGTTTTGTTTACATTGTTTGCAGTTTGACTCTGCTTTTGTAATGTAAACTTCTTTTTCCCTTTTGTGAACCAAAAGATCAAAATTTTGTGATTTGCAAAAGTAGGAGATGGACCATGATTAAGAACAAAATCTTTTATTTCTGATTCCAAATGCAAATCCTAATGATGAGTCTTTAACCATCAATTCTTGCTTGAATTTCACGATGCTTGCTAACTTTTCCTTTCTTGTTTCATGGGCACGAGGCATGAATGTAAACGAAGATTGGATTGATCACTTGAAGATGAAACAAAAGAGACTTGAAGAAACAAAATAAATGTTCTCTCTTTGTAGACAAAAACTTGTAGTTCTTTGTAACAAAACAAAAACTTGTAATTTATTCCATTTGTAATGTAATAAATATGAAGCCTTGAATAAATTTGGTGTAATAAAGTTTATTGTTTAAGACTTGAATTTATTTAAACTTTGCAATTCTCAATTGGATGTTTTGGATTAAAACATCTTGGTTTGGTAACTTGGATTTCAATCAATCACAAAATGATCAAATAACCAATGCGCCTTGTACTCCAATCAAACTTCTAGACAAAATAAATGTTTAAAAATTCAATTCTAACTTGGTTAACTCAATCCCAAAGCCATGGTCATCTAAACGACAGTCTTAATCTTCGCCTCTTGTCCACACCAAATTTGCATTCAAAATGAAACTCGCACGCCATGCTTGATAAAAATGGAACTTCATTGCCAAACAATCATGCTTTGGGAACCATCATCAACCTTTACAAATTTCAATATCAATCATGATTAAGAACACTTTGAAATCAAACAACTGACTTGCGATGATTCGATAACTTTCAAAGTCTTCCAAACACAATTTTCTTTCGATCTTTGGAGATAAACTCGTGAGCGACATCAATTATGACCATGCGCAGAAATAATCGTCTCAAGGTATTGTAAATTGAGGAAATCACAATCCTTAGAAATCAGAAGATAACTACTTAAAATTAGGTCAAAGTTCATGATGTGACTTCTAACGTATTCGAATTTTGGTGATCTTTTACACGTAATCAGCTCTTAATTTGTGAAGAGAAAATGGAGATGATATCAAGTAGAATCATGCGCAAAAGGAACCGCTTAAAAATATTGAATAATGAAGAAGTTACAGTCGCTTGAACTTGGTCTCTCAAAATGTTAGCTTTTGAGTTAATGGAGTCATTTTCAGTCGTCTGAACCATTGACTGAGCATACTTGTAATGCGAGGTTCGAAACTCGGCATGAACATCCTTGAGGAGACATGAAGATCTATGAATACCATTTGAAACCTTGAAGAATCAGTTTTCTTTGAGAAACGTCAAACCCTAATCGTTGACTTACTGCCTAGGAAGAGAATCTGTCTGATCAAACTTCTGAGCCAAATTGAGTATTCGAGAAGACCTAGGATAGTATCTTGAATAAAAAATGAGAGGGAAAATTTTGGGGTACAACACTATGTTTCTTTTTTGTCAACATTTTGGTTAAAAAGGGGGAGTAAAGTGTTATGTTGTGTGTCCTGATGTTATATCATATGTCTTAACATTGTGATAGGACTGTGTGCTACTGCTTTTGGGAAAGTAGTTGTTTGTTGTTGCTTCATGGGTGCAACTATTTAGGGAGAGCATGATGTTTCATAGTGCTTCCTTTGTGTGTGCTTCTACTACTGCTACTGATGTAGTCAATTGTGCATGATGAGGATGTCTTAATAGATGTTCCAACATCATGTCTGGTATGTGTTGAGAATCCTTTGGATCTCTATTCTGGTGTGGGTTTTTCCTTGAGAGGGAGAACTTATTATTTGTGACAGGTGGAGTATTGTACCTGTTTATTTGAATAACTACTATAACTCTGATATATCATTTATGCCGTTTGTTTATGGTTTTATTCCTCTCTCCTGGATTTTTGTGCTAAGATTGTCAAAGGGGGAGATTTTTAATACCATGGTTTTAGGATTGGCATAATTTTTCTAAAACATGGTTTTCTGGATGATGTTATAGAAGGTGTTCTAACATGTTGTTCAGGTTCATTTAAAGGAAGACGTTCTGACACATGTTGTACTATTTTGTATTAGAACATCAGTACATGCTGTATTTTTCTTGACATTTTTAAACTAATTTTGTGAGATTCCTTTTGGTTTTACCTCATTGATTTTTTGCAGGTCAAGAATTGTCAATTTGAAACATTTGATTTATCTCCAGCTGTACACGAGTTGCCAAAACTGGGCTTTGAGATAATTTAGGAAACCTTGTGTTTTGTTCCAAGATTTAAGGAGATCTTTCTGCACAAATTGGTGCAACCCTCAGTGTTTGCAACAAGAAATATCTAGGCAAAGATTCAAGGCCTATGGATTACTGAGGAGTATTTAAAGAAATAACCTAGACCTAAATTCTTTAAGAACTTTGTAAAAATAAGGGTAATCCTACTTTTCTTAGTCTTAGGGTTTGAGGGTTCTTTAAGGGAGTTTCTGTTTTTATACGTCCTCATGTATCTTTTGATGCATTTGAGTTGATTGATTGTTACTTGTTTATCAAGTTATTGTTCTCCTCGAAGATTTTAAGTAAGAGTTGAGTATTGTTCTTAATGAAGCTTTTAGGAAAACTAAGTATTTTTATTTTGGAAGAGTGTTATTCCTTTTTGATTTCTTGAGACATTCCCTGGAATTGGGATTGTTATTTGATATCACTACGGTGATTGGGAGTGAGAGGGGTTCTCATATCTAGGAGGTTCCTAAGAAGAAATTGCATTAGATAGGGATTAAGTGATAAGTGTAAACTTGGATAGCTTAGCTTCAAATTAATACTACTAATAGTGAATTTCCTTCCTGGCTTAATAGCTCCTAGAGTAGGTGAGTTGCACCGAACTAGATTAACATTTTTTTTGTGTTCTTTTACCTTATGTTTTTAAATTCTGTATAGTCTTTATTTTGGTTATGTTTGTCAGCATATGTCATAACATTTGTCGTGACATCGCGCTTGAGTGTTGAGACACCAATATCGACGTTTATATTATGTTTGCCATAATTTCACCTATGACCATGTCATGTTAATATACCTCTGGCAACCCGATCAAGTTAATATACCTCTAACTGGAACTCAAGCAAATATGCCGTCTCTATCGATTCTGAGTGAACCACCTAAAACAATGATAGGCCTCTATTTCGGCCACGATACAAGTCCGGTCCCGTAGGTTTATCTACCTCGCCTTAGCGGCAAAAGGGGCTTTGAACCAAACGGGTTACGCCCTCCGTGGTTAGTCCCAGGCACAATAAATAGCTTGAGAGGTTCGCTTGGGGCTCATTATCCCGAAGCTATAAATAAATGGATGACTATCCAGCCTCAAGCAGGCTTACGACTCTTAATCCAAAAGAGACACTGTTGTTGATTTCATAATTCAGCCATAGATAACATAAAGTTGGGTACCTCGTACACAAACACTCACTCAAGTGGACTTCATACCTGGGAGACTCAACACGTGTGCAAATCATGTCGCAAGTATTTGACGCTTATAACAAACAAGTAAAATCCAGGAATAAAAAGACGATTACTTATTCCAGGCATGCCTGGGGCTCAAATCGGATGAAATTTCTCGGTTACATCACATCCCAGACAAAATGCTTCACTTCAATGGACTTTGTATCCGAGAGACTTTGCATATATCCGGACATAAGCATTTGAGGATAAAAATAACAATGAACCGAATTTATAAGTCACATGAGGCTTTACATGATTAACTAAGAAAAAATAAAAGTGTTCGAAAAATCCCAAACAAATGATATTGAACCGGCCATGGCTTCTATGTGAACAACCAAAAATAACGTCGGACTAATGGTATTTGGACACTTCACTCCTACGAACTTTATGCCTGAGGGGCTTAGTATACACCTCGAAATATTTTATACAAATTGGGATGGAGGACGTCGATTAGATCCTTTCTCAAAAGCCAAAGCATATACAGATAAACTCAAAATTCGAGATGGAGAAGTATTATTAAATAGTCTCAACAAAATAGAATAAACTCCCCAGTTACATCACAACTTGGGCGGGGATAAAATAATGCCGAGCTAATCGTATCCGGACACTTCACTCCTACGAGCTTTGTGCTCAAGGGGTATCCCACGGAATATTTTATATAAGTCGAGATGTGGACTCTGTATAATTGAAAATCCTAAGTATGGTAGATTTCTGAGTTAGTACGAAGACCTCGGTCCAATTGACACAAAAGTCGGGATGAACGAACATCAAATTACTTGGAGATACCTGTCCAAGATAATAGATTAATCAATGATTAACCAAAAATACGCTTTATCCCACGGTTGAAATATTAATGATATAGATCTCGGTACATGCATTGAGCTATAAATTTAATAACATGTAAATAAAGCTGAATTCATAAACCAAAAGAGGCAACTGCACAAAGCAACAAAGCTTATCAAGAAATGTAAAACACTATGAGTGCGTCTCGATAAAACTAAAGCTTAAACTGAGAGTTCTCATTCAAAACTCGTATTCATAGTTCAGTGTACCAAATATAAAAATAAAGTATATTTTTGGTTAGTTAGACCTTGATTTATGCTAAAGTCGGGTGAGATATATCTCCAACATGGATATAATACATACCTATAAGGTACTAAACTCTGCTAAATATATGTATGGGGTTATAAGTGAATACCTAGGAGAATACAAAAAACATTTAAAGCAATAAAAAAGCCTCATATGAGCATAACACAATGCACTGGAAAGAAACAAAGCAAGGTCCGTACACGAGTTGCCAACTTATGAAATGTCAAAAATCTTTTATGAGTTGATTGTTATCAGCCCATCGAGATTCCACCGGGACTATCTGATTTCTCTGATTTCTCCCCCAAAAAGGATCCAACATCAAAATCAAGAATTTATAAAGAGCCTAGTTGACCAGTGTCATGGAAGTGAATGAGTTGGATATGATATGCGTTGGATGATTCGAGTCCACATCTAGACTCATGATAAAAAAACATTGTGCTTCTTTTATCAGAACATTTCACTTCTTTCGAACTTCGTGTCCGGGGGCTTATGTACATTCCAAAATATTTTTATCAAGGTCGAGGTGCTAAATCAGACAGAGAATGAAATATGGGTCAATATATACCCTTAGAGACTAGATCCGAATACACAATTAGGTCTTACTCGGTGTGATACGGTAGGAGAACTGACTTGAGGTTTTGCATTTTATCGCAAATGTTGCGGTTAGCAAGAGTCGCCACCAACTTTTCTTTTATCCAAAAGGAAAGGTGAAAAAGCACAGGAAAGACCTTTGAGATGTTTTCTTGAGTTCGGGGGGGGGGGGGGGTAGATTATGAAAAGGGGAGGTATTAGCACCCTTTTCATCCATGGTTTTCCATGGGCTCTTAGTTACTTGCTTTTGTTTGTTTGAAATTGTGTTTGGTGTGGTTTTGAAAGTTTTTTGTAAAAGATGCCATTGTTTAGGCGACCTTTGTAATGATTCTCATTCGTAAGAATGTATACAAAGATGTTTGTCTTTTGAAAATGTTTTCAATGTTTGTAAGATGTTTTTGAAATGTGTGTGTTTGTTTTGGAAAATAGCAAGGATAGTTGTTTTGAAAATGGAGCAAGTAACTAGAAGTAATCTACCTACTCAAATGTCTTTCTTGTGCATTTTCTATTCCTTTGACATTGTTGTCTTACCATTGATTTGGTAAGCAACCCTATCTTTGGATGTAAACGGGACGAACGTGGGTCATCGTATAGCCATGATTAGCAATGTTTGCAAAGTATCTTAGCATTTTGAGGGACCAAGATCACTTTTTGTAAGGCAACCTTGAATAGCGTCATCGAGGGACTATGATCTTTATATTTGTTTGTTTTGCCAAGATACTTCGCATGCGTAACATGACTATTTTTGTATAAGGCAACCAAGTGGAGAAACTCTAAGGATGTTTGTGTGCAAGTGTATCATTTTCATGCTTTGGTTTTATCTTGTATTTAGGGTTTTCTACGTTGCTTTGTTTTGATCTTATCATACAAACTCTAATTACTAATCATGGCATGTAACGCGGTAAATTGCGTGATGTAAATATTACTAAGCTATTACAATAATTTTATGGGAGGGGGGAATACAAATTTGAATGGGGGATTTGCAAGAATGTAAACCTAAATAAATTATTACAACCAAATCGAATTTGTACGAGTATAAAATACAAAGTTTAAAGATGCAATATAATGTATATGTTAAGAAAAGATTTTTGTCTTATTTTTTTTTATGTAAAAGAAATCTTAATCTAAACCTAAAATTATAAGGAAAAGAAATTAATTTTTTAGAAGGGAGGTTTTAACCCTAATTTCTATATAAAAAAATGAAGTTCATATGTATTATTTTTTATATTAAAATAATAAATAATATTGTATAAATAATATAAGATTTTTTATATATGCAAAAATAAATATTTATGAATATGGAATGAAAAAGAAATAAATAAATTAAACTAAATATATTTTAATTATATTTTACAAGTTTATTAAGAAAATATATGATATATACTAAAAAATATATATTTTTATGTGAAAAAATAAACTAAAAAAAAATACAATATTATCAAACTTACATTTTTTAGGATTTTTTATGCATTAAAGAAAATATTTAATATATTAAAATGAAATTAAAACAAATAAAATAAAAATGCAAAAATAGTTGGGCAGGGGGGGGGGGGGGGGGGGGGAGATTTTTTTTTTTAATAACCAAGTATTAAAAAAAATTTCGCAAATAACCATGTTTCAGATGACTCCCCAAAGGAGGAGCCATCTCACTTGGCGCCTACACCCATTTTTTAAGGGGAGGCGCCATCTCATTTGGCGCCTATGTGCTTAGGGCATGCCCTAAGCCAAGTGAGATGGCGCCTATGTGTATTTCTAGGGCAAAATTTGATTTTTTTTTGGTTCGGTGCGTTGCGTATTGGATACAGGATCAACAAAATGGACTTTTTATTAAAAAAAATAATTACATCCAAATGTATTACATTAAAAAACCAGATAAAAAAACCAGATAAAAAAAACAGATAAAAAAACAGATAAAAAAACAGAAAAAAAAACAGATAAATCAGTGATCCCCCGGAACCCGGTAATGACCCCCGGTTCCGCATCCTCGTCCTCGCCTTTCCCGTGCTGGGTGTCGTCGCGTTTCCTGTTGCGGCAGGGTCGATGGCCCAGCGAAGTCAATGTGTTCCGGATCCATAAAATCAGTCAGATCTCCATATCTAAAAGATCCGCGTTGGTACAGTCGGTTACCCATACCCTCAAAGTTTGGTCGTGTTGGCGGTGGGTGGGGTTCCATGGTGGCTCTGTAGCATTGATCGTCTGAGTATGGTGGGTAGAAAGGAAATGGATCTTGGGGTGTTTGGTATTGAGGATGTTGGATGGTTTGGTGATATTGTGGTTGATGGTAGGCTGGGTCGGTTTGTTCGTAATCTTCTGACATTCCCAGATCAGGGCTAAGGCTGGATGTTGAGGGGCCCATATTGGGATATACGGGAGATTGAAATTGTGTGTGGGGTATGCGGGTGTGTTAGTATTGTGATTGGTATTGTGGTTGGGTGTGAGGCATATGGGGGTATTGGTAGTGAGGTGGTGATTGTGGTTGGTTGTGGGGCATTTGAGTGTAATTGTGTTGTGGTGGGGACTGTGGTTGGGTGTTTGTGGTTCTGTTTCTTCTGGGAGGTTGGTGGGAGGTTGATGGATTTTGGGTTTGTTGTTGGGGAAACGAGGGTTGTGCCCATTGTGTGTGTGGGTCAACCAAGTACTTTGGATGAGACACGTGCATTTCAGGGTTACTAACCGACCTGTACCAAGATAAATATTGATCTGTGTGTCGCATATTACCATGATTAAGGAAAACCGGGAATTGCAAGACATAGCGGTGACGCCTCTGCCACATCTTACACCATTCCGGAGCGAAGTCTTTCCAGTTGGTAAGACCCCACTGGGCGTCGACCCTTTTGAGATGCCATGGGGACAAACAAGTTGGATCACTTGGTATCTCTTGATGCATTCCAAACTGCATCTTCACACGGTCGCTGTGGTGCATCTCCACAATGTTGAATCGAATGATTGCAGTCTTTGTGGTCCAAATTGCTGCATCCTCCGGGTTTGGATCATGGCCCAAACCCAAATATGGTCTCCAGACGAACTTCGATAAAATTTAAATCAGGTTAACGAAAACGTAATATATAAATAATTTAAATGAAGAAAAGTTTAAAGGTACGACGTACATCATTCGGGCCTAAGTGATCCAACAGATTGCGGTATAGTGCGATATTGAATCTTGGATTCTTGCTGTAATCCATACCCCTCACGCAATACCTAAAGGAAATGAAAAACATTTTATTCTTAGCATATATTTGGTGAAGAGTTGAATAGTAATAAATGATATAACTTGATGACTTACTTTGTTGCGTACGGGAAAACAAAAGTGTTGTTGTTGACGGGGTTTAAGGACTCCATCCTCCACCAACCCCAGGCTTGTAGTAAAAAAGCGCACCCATAAAATGTACATTTTTCCTTGACTGCATTTTTGCACAAGGAACTGTATAGGTGGGCTAAAACTGCAGAACCCCAACTATATTTTCTTGTTTTTTCAAAATCTCTTAGTAAATGTAAATACATAAAATTTACACTATTTCCCGTACTTTTGGGAAATAAAAAGGTACCAAATAGTATCATAAGATAAGTTCTGGCTTTTACTACACTGTCTTGCTCGGAGGAATTTTTGTTTAATTCCAAACTTGCATAATTACTTTTAAGCTCAGTGAGTAGTATTCCTTGACCTCTCGCACCACCACCTTCAACCATATCCCTGCCCAACAGTTCTTCACACTGAGAGTTGGGTTGTTGAACCGACCCGTTCACGGCCTTACCGTCGACAGGGAGACCTAGTAGCATGTACACATCCTCTAGCGTGATGGTACATTCACCTATTGGTAGGTGAAATGTATGGATCTTTGGTCTCCACCTTTCCAACATTGCAAGAATGAACTTCGAATCAATTGTGCAGTTGGAGATCTTTATGACATGTCCAAAACCTACGTATTCCAGATATGGTACGATAAATAGGTCGGGAGCCAGGTAGTTGTGAGAACGGATTCTGAATCTTTTGGTATCCTGAGTTCATAATGTAAAATGTGTAAGATTAAGTAAGATAAACAAAGTGTGATCGGTGGATCTGGAACTGACTGTTTTAAAGCTGGTTCGCGAAAATGTCGCGGAAGCAAGAGTCGCCACCGTCTTTTATTTTCTCCAATTGGAAAGGACAAAAGCACAGAAAAATTCCTTTAAAGAGATTGCTCTCGGTTCGGGAGGTAGGTTATAGAAAGGGAAGGTGTTAGCACCCTTTCTATCCATGGTTATCCATGGGCTCTTAGGTACTTGCTCAATGTGTTTTCAAAATTGTTGTTTGCTTTTCAATTGTGGGTTTCAAAAATATTCTTTGAAAAGTTTCAATTCAACTCATATGTCAGAGTGTTTGAAAAGTTTGTTTTGAAAGTTTTTTGAAAGTGTGTCGGTGTGAAAAGATGTTTTGATTTTGTTTTGAAATTAGAGCAAGTACCCTTGAGAACCTACCTACCCTAAGGAATTAGTCTGTGTAAAATGTCCTTTAAGGTAGTGCCATCCCACCATTGAGAGGTAGGTAGCACCACCGTAGGAGGTGTTCGGGTCAATTCGATTTTAGGGACATGGTGATCACCGGAGCAATGGGAAGACACCTTAGAAGCTACCCTCATGCCAGGTTCCCGGACCATGAGGACTTACTAAGACGTTTTCTACTCGATGACCACCTTTCGAAAGGCAACAGTGAGGCGTACCCTAGGGGTGGTGTGTGCGAGTGTGTCATTTTCAATTTATTGTTTGTCTTGTCATGCAATGGTGATCTAACGATTCGATTTTATTTTTGGGCATTCATTCTTTCATGCATATTTATTAACAGTTATATATTTGCGAGAAGATAAATCTAACTATTACAACTGGCGCGGGTCCACATCGCCAAAAAAACCGAACCCGATTTGACTGAAAGTAAAATAAAGCGAATAAATAAAAGTTCGAGAGTTTTAAATTACATGGCTTTGGGGCATATACAGAGGTATTTAAACAATATAAAATAGATGCGCGAAATAAAGAGATTAAACAAAATTTGGGCGTTGGACCCTTTTACAAACAATTAAAATTAATCAAGGAATTTAAAATTAAATGAGAATGATATTTTTTGTGTTTTTTAGATTTAAAAGAAAAAAGAAAAAAAAATTAATTAAAATTAAAGTGTTAAACCCTAGTTTTAATGTTTTTTAAGTTTTTAAGAAAGAGATTTAATTTCTAACCTAATTAAATTTTAAACTAATTTATGTACAATTTTTGATTTATAGAAAATAAATAATAAATAATAATATTGTGAGAAAAAAGGAAAAATTAAAAAGGATATAAAAAATTAATAATTAACCTAATTCTACATTTTTTGGATTTTTATTATAAAAAAAGAATTAAAATTAAAATTAAAACCTAATTAAACTAAATGATTTACATTTTAATTTATTTATAAAAGTAATCAAAATTAATTATATTTTTTTTTGTCCTTTCTGTATTTTTAATGTTTTTTATATTTTTGTAAGAATTAATTAAATCAGAAAATAAAACACAAGTAAATTTAAAAATAATAGGATATAAAGAAAATTAGAAAAAAGAAAAAAAGATATAACCAGGGAGGTGTGGTCTCAAATTTGGAGGTGCAAGCCTGAAAAGCCTGGCCCATCTTCTTTGAATTTTGTGGACTTTTCCAATCACATGCACGCCTGTTGACCTTCCCCATGGTATTCCCTTCAAGCTGAACCCTTGATCAGATCCCCTGGGACACGTGGATAATGCCTCTTGAATGTGCATGGTGAGTCCTAATGTTGGCGCTGCATGGAAGCTTAACATGAAAAATAATATTGAATTTTTGCAAGACCTGGGACTTGAACCCAGGTCATTGAGGTTACATGCGCGTGTCTTGGCCAGCTGAGCTATTTCATTTTCAATTAATATATAATAGTGAATAAACAATATAAAAGAAAAACATCAACGCTCTTTAAAACGCGCGCTAATTCAAATTCGTCCAATCCCTTTGTGCCACGCCATCATCCCTTCCATTTCCCTGAAACACAAACAAATAAAGCAACGGTTTTGAAACGTAGTGTTAGGGAGCCTTCCAAGAAATAGCGAATAGGCCTATGGTGATCAGAAATTAGGCGCGAGCATTTCATTCTCTTCGTCCAGATGCCAGGAATGCAATGGTGTGACTTTCATGGGCTAATTGTTCCTGGACTAAAAACCCCTAAATTAAAAAAACTGTAACCCTAGGATTCGAAAATGGCAAGTTCTTATTCATGGCACAAAAATGAAATTAAATGCAAGGGTTAGCTCAGAAACTTCACATGGAACAAGAATGTACAATTGAAATGCAAAGAAGATGCTTAAAATAGAGAGTACGATTTCAAAAATTCTTCTGTACAGTTTGGATGGTAACTACCGTTTCTTCGCGTTTTGATTGAGGTTATGAATTGAAATGCGTTCAGTGATGGTCCAGGATGCTTATGGTACAAAAATTAAGGCTTGAAAAGATCCCTAGCACTGATTTCAGTTTTGCATTTTATGGCCAAAATTTCAAATGTCCAATGGCTTTTTCAGCGCAGCATATGGCATATTGTGGTTAGGGTTTGACTTAGGGGTTAGGCTGGAGTGGAATTGGCTTGCTAACTCTCCTTAATTCATGCTTGTTAGAGAATTGGCCTTAGGGTTTTCTTCCATTAACCATTTTCCTTCTTTTTAGCCAAAACCTAGACCTAGTATGCAAATGAACCTTAGCCTGATTTTTGAGTTGGTTCATGATGCATAGAAGTTGTCCAAGTTCATATGACATTATTTCATTGATTTTTAAATTTTATTTGAATTTTCAAAGAATTAAAATGAATTAAATCATCAAAAATTAAATAAAATAAAAAAATCAATATTTGGTCTTGAAATCAACCATGGAACACGTGTATAGCATGACAAGGATGAACAAAGTGAGAAAAATGGGGCCCTTTTGTCAAAATTGGATTTTCAAGGATAGTTGACTTTTGCCATTTCACAAAAATTTCCCAACTTCTACAAGGCATAACTTGCTCAATTTTTAGGATTTTCTCATGTTCTTGGACATTTTGGAAAGGTCTTTGAGTCCTTTAACCAATGCCTTTGGTCCCATGTCATTTTGATTTACCAATCTCAAGTTATGGCCTTTGACTTAAAGTCCCTTTTTGTTGACTTTTGAAAATGACCTATAATGTTGAAATTGATAACTTTTTGTGAGAGCATTTCTTGGACTTGAAGTATGAAGATGAGTTGTAGGAAATGTCTTTCTCTTCAAAATGAGCTTTGGATGGAATTTTTCTGACAATCCATGTGAAAGTTATGCCTTGGTCCATTTCAGTTGACTTTTTCAGCTGTCCAAATATAGCAACTTGTGCATCTTTGATGATTTCTGAGCCAAATTTTGAGAATCATGATCAAGCATTGATCAAATGATGTTTGTGGCTTCAAAATGATATGTTGACCAAAAATTTGAACTTTTGACTGCCAAATGACCATTTTGCCCCTACAGTTGACTGTAGTGCAATCTAGGGTGTTGACTGTGCAATCTTGAGCTGAATGCCTTGAAACTTGATATGAGGATGCTTGACCATGTTTGTAAGCATATTAGACTTGATTGAGCCTTTGAAAACTTCCTTTTCTTGATCAACACACAAACCCTAGTTTTGACTGTATGGAGGCCTTTGCATTGTGCAATTCTTGGGGAATTTTGTAGCTTGGCTTGGCAATTTCTTGAAGAATATGGGAGGGCAAATTTTGGGGTATAACACAAAGCATTATCTGAAGTATGAAAAATGTATAACCAAAATAGAAACTTACAAATGCGGCAATGTTTTCCCTTGTGCCTCTGTGAGAATCGGCCATTGTCAGAAAAGCCATTGTTTAAAATGCTTGAGATTATGAAAGACTTAGAAAGTGTAAGAGAGTATGAAAGACTTAGAAAGTGTAAGAGATTATGAAAGATTTCGTAGCAGAGAGTGAGACTTGTGTGGGTGTGAGAGATGTATGATATGGTCTGTATTTATAGGCAAAAAAAATTCATAGAGTGGTTGTTGGTGCATGCATGCATGAGAAGTATCATTCTTGCAGGCTAGGTGGCAGCCTAGGGGGTTACATATCTGCATGCATGTACAAAAATGAAAGGTGTCACTCTTGCAGGCTAGGTGGCAACCTAAGGATGTAACACGATTGGACAGTAAGGGAGGCGCCATTGGACTTGGCGAAAGAGTACAAAAATGAAAGGTGTCGCCATCCCAATTGGAGAATAAGAGGTGTCATTGGTTGCAGGCTAGGCTCAGGCTACGTGATAGCCTTTGGGATGCCATGCCTGAATGCATGTAACGCTATTGGAGGTGATGGGAGGAGACTTACAAGATACAGTGTAGGTGCAGAGTAGGCGCATTCTAGGTGGCAGCCTGGGGGGTTACATATCTACATGCATGTATCACGATTGGACAGTAAGGGAGGCGCCATTTGACTTGGAGAAAGAGTACAAAAATGAAAGGTGTTGCCATCCCAATTGGCGAATAAGAGGTGTCATTGGTTGCAGGCTAGGCTCAGGCTAAGTGACAGCCTTTGGGATGCCATGCATGTAACACTATTGGCAGCCTTGGGGGTTACATCCTTACTTAATTGAAATTCAGTATGAGATTTTTAGTCTTACGTTTATCATAACATTTATTCACTTAATCTGTCAAATCTTCCAACCTTCAAACGTTCTTACAATCAAACCTTCAAACCTTCAAACAATCAAACATACAAACCTTCGAATAACTCATAAACTTCAAACATTCCAACCTTCAAACCTTACAACATTCAAACCTTCATACAATCAATAAACTTCAAACATACAAACCTTCGAATAACTCATAAACTTCAAACCTTTAAACCTTCAAACAACCCTACGCAATGGCCTCTGCACCACAATATGTCGTCAAAGCACATTTCAACGGTGAGACATACATTTGTCCCACCGCTGGGTTTTTGTTTAGAGACACATACAACATCTGATTTCTCTTAAACGTGAAAGCCAATTTCTCGTACTTCAAAAAATGATTAGAGGCCAAACTTGGACGAGGCCCGGTGACCCAGATATTTTATCAGAATCCAGTTTTTTTTGGAAACAACCAAGTAATTTTTTATAAGGTTGAAGTTCAAGATGACGAGGATCTCCAGAATATGTTTTCCAGCCATGTGTATTCTGGGTACGACTCTATTGAGTTATACATTATGCTGCGAGAGCCTCAGGTGACACGAGTGGTTGATCCTTTGGAGAATGAACAAGTTGAGGTAGATGCAGTTGATGAAGAAGAAGAAGATGACGAGTTAGAGTTTGATGAAATGGTGAATGATGATTTCGACGATGATGGCATACCTAGTATTCCTGCAAACGAAATCTACACACCACCTCCGCACATGACAAACTTCAACATGGGCAGAGATGAACCTTCTACTGACTTATTTTTCAATCCGTATATGCAGTCGGATGAAAATTTAAAAGAGAAGGACAAGTTTCGTAACAAAGAGGAATGCATCAGAGCCATAAAAAAATTCCACATGCTCAACTCGGTTGATTTTAAGGTGGACTGTGTCAACCCGGAAAGGTACAAGATTAAGTGTGTCCACCCTGAGTGTATGTTCAAGCTGACTGCATCATACAGATTAAGAGGTGACTGTTGGGTCATAGGTTCCATGACTACCCACACTTGTATAAGTTCTACCCAATCACAGGACCACTGAAAACTTAACTACGATCTCATCTGTCAAGAAATCTTACCCCTGGTCAGCAACGACCCATCTTTGAAGGTGAAAACAATCATCTCCCACATCACCATGGTTTTTAACTACACTCCGTCTTACCGTAAGGCGTGGTTAGCAAAGACTAAGATGATTGAAAAGGTGTACGGAAACTGGGAGGAGTCATACCAAGAACTTCCTCGCTACCTGAATGCACTCAAGACGTATTCTTCGGGTACTGTTTACGTTCTGGAAACAGTGCCAGCATACGCCCAAGATGGTAGTCTACTAAACGGCAACGGAATATTCAGTCGAGTGTTTTGGGCATTTCAACCTTGCATCACAGGGTTTGCATCATGCAAACCAATTATACAAATTGATGGGATATGGTTGTATGGGAAGTACAAAGGCACGCTACTGATGGCAGTTGCACAAGATGGCAACAACATTTTCCCCATTACCTTTGCCCTTGTCGAGGGGGAGACCAGTGGTGCTTGGAGCTTTTTTCTGAAAAATTTGCGGACACACGTGGCTCCTCAACCAGATCTTTGTTTGATCTCGGACAGACATGCCTCCATTGAAAGTGCCTACAATAATCCAGCAAACGGTTGGCATGACCCTCCTTCTACGCATGTCTATTGCGTTAGGCATATCGTCCAGAATTTCACGAGGGAGATCAAGGACAAAACATTAAGGAAAGCGGTTATGAATGCGGGATATGCATTGACACAAACCACATTCAAATATTACCGCACGAGATTCATTTGTCAAATCCGGAAGCCGGTAGGTGGATCGACAATATTCCGGTGGAAAAATGGACTAGGTCATACGACAATGGCCAAAGATGGGGGCACATGATAACAAATCTTATTGAATCAATGAATGGGGTATTCAAAGGCATACGAAACCTCCCGATCACTGCTTTGGTAAAATCTACGTATTTTAGGATGGCTGCATTATTTTCCAAAAGAGGTGAAATATGAAATGCGGTGTTGCAATCTGGACAACTATGGAGTGAAAACTGCATGAAATACATTAAGGCAGAAAGTGCCAAAGCCAACACTCATATGGTTATATGGTTTGACCGACACAACCACAACTTCATTGTGAAAGATACAATCGACCACAACGAGGGCCTGCCAAGACAAGAATATAGGGTCATGCGACCTTCTCGTTGGTGCGATTGTGGCAGGTTCCAAGCATTTTGTATGCCTTGCTCTCATGTCATTGCCGCTTGTGCTCATACCCATCAAGACACGCTGCAACTTCTGTCAAACATTTACAAATATGAAATGTTGCTCAACGTTTACAACAACAACTTTCCTTTGGTAGCAAAACCAGATTATTGGCCTGTATACGACGGCGAAATAGTGTGGCACAATGACCAAATGCGAAGGAACAAGAAGGGTTGTCCCAAAAGTAAGCGCATCACAACAGAAATGGACGATCTTGACAAGTTGGAAAGAAAGTGTGGTTTATGTCGTCAGGTCGGACACAATCGCAAAAATTGTCCGAATCGGGCGTCTTCCTCGACCACATAAAAATTGTAATACATAAAATCTTTCCTTAATTATGTTGTAAACATTAGGGTTTTCCGTTAACAGATTTTTCTAAAATAAACATTGCGCGTACAAGAAAAATTAACGATATTCCGTCTATGAAATTACAACTGTTAACACAATTTCATCTGACCTATGCATCATCAACATTACATCACTGTCTGTTTTGACTTCCTCCAACCATACATTAGGTCTTCCTGTCGCATGTGAGGTTGTTGTTCGTTTTCGCTGGATCCTTCGAATTTTTCCCCCTCCGCAATGTCTCCATCTAGCCATCGCATCAACTCCCGCTTCAAACGCTCCATGGAGTGAATGTGCCAGAATTTCATTTTCATCGCAGGTTTCGTGGCGAAGAAGATAAGCTAACCATCTCTGCTAAAAATCATGGGCGACGTCATGACGAAAATAACAGAGTAAAAAATAAAAATACAGTGCGAGAAAGTGTGCGAAATTTCGCAGAAACGGACGAATTATTTATAAAACAGCATTTTGCCCTAGTTTTGCCCTAGGAGCCAAGTGAGATGGTGCCTCCTCTCACTTTTAAGGAGTGTAATCGGTGGGAATGAGAACTGACTGTTTCGGAATGCTGGTTCGCGTTTGCGTTTGTTTTCGCAAAATGTCGCGGTAAGCAAGAGTCGCCACCGTCTTTTATTTTATCCAACAAGGAAAGGACAAAAGCACTGAAAAATTACTTTTTGAGATATTTCTCGGGTTCGGGAGGTAGATTATAGAAAGGGAAGGAGTTAGCACCCTTTCTATCAGTGGTTATCCACGGGCTCTTAGGTACTTGCTCATTGTGTTTTCAAAAGTTTGCTTTTCTTTGTGTTTGTGGGTTTGAAAAGGGTTTTTATTTTGAAGAGAGTGTAAGTGCGAAAAGTTTTGTTTTTGTTTTCAAAAGAGCAAGTACTTAAAAGCATCTAACTACTCAAAAAGGAATTAAACTGTGCAAATGTCCTTTAGACACTGCTATCCCACTATTGAGGAGTGGGTAGCATCGTTGTTGGAGTTTTTCGGGTCAATTCGATTAAGGGACGTGTGGTCACTAAAGTAATGTTAGGACGCCTTAGCGGTAACCCTAATGTCTTAGATAATTTTATTCGAGGAAACCGTTTCGAGGCAACTTATGATCTTTGGACAAGAGGGCGACCTCTAAAACACCCTATACTCAATGACCACTGTTCGAGGCAACCAAGTGAGGCGTACCCTAAGAGTGGCATGTGCAAGTGTATTGTTTTTCAGTTATATTATCTTTGTACATATTATGGTGAGCTACGGTTGATTTTAAATTAAAGGTTAATCTTGTCCTGCATCACCTATTTACTAACAAGCATATAAAAGTAATAAAGTGCAAAAAGATAAAATCCTACACTATTACAACCATATCGAATTGCATGAAAATATAAAGGCAAAAAATAAAATAAAAACAAGAAAAATGAGGGTCTTTCGACCCAAGCAGCATCACTCTTCGATTCTGCACTTTCTGGCTCTCTTCGATTTGGCCTGAGAAGGGTGAAGGCATGACTTTCGACTGAGGCCTCACAGTCAGCATGTTGTGATTTTCGATTGGGACCAGCAGGACAACATGTTGTGCCTTTCGATTGGGACCAGCAGGACAGCATGTTGTGCCTTTCGACTGGGCCTGGAACCAGTATAAGATGCAATCTGTCTTTCTGCCTCCTTCGACCGGGCCTGGAGTCAATGAGGAAGCCTGAGGCTTCGTTTCATATTCCTGTCTCCTGTTTACTTCATTTGAAATATTAAATAGCAACGTGGCCTAAGGCCACGCTATCATTACCTCAGGGCCAGGTTAATTCTTAAAGCATCCGTAACCAACCAAAGAACCAAACCAAAAAGGGCAGCAATAAAAACAAACTAAAGGGTGGGAACGAAAAAGTAACAAACACTACGTATATATTTGAAACGAAAAGGAAGCTTATTCACATGTTATGCTAGAAATGAAGGGTTCAAGGTTAAGAATGACTTACCTTGCTTGAGGCTGGAACGTGTGCTGGGCCTTTACGTGGTTTCCTTGAATGCTTCTAGATTCGAAGGGAGGAACCAGGGGTTGTGTCTTTGATACTGGATTCGAAAGAGAAGAACAAATGTGAGGTTCTTCCTACTGGATTCGAAGGGTAGCAAGGTACAGGGACGTTTCAGATTCTAAGGGGTAAGTGTTTGGATTCTGGATATGTGTTTGGATTCTGGATATGTGTTTTGATTCTGGATATGTGTTTGGAGCGTTTAAGAAAATTTGGTGTTCTTGAGAATTTTCTGAAGATTCTGGATATGTGTTTGGAGTGTTTAAGAAAATTTGGTGTTCTTGAGAATTTTCTGAAGATTTTGGATATGTGTTTGGAGTTTTTAAGTGTTTGAGAGTTTTAGAGAATTTTCTGCAGATTCTTTCGACTGGCCAAAAGGTCCTCCTTAGTTTGCAAAAGTTCCTGTATTTATAGAGAAAGAAAGGGCTTGTTCATCCATAGCCAGCCTTGCAAAGAATAATAATGTGGCATGAAAGTACAAGTGGGCTGAAGCTTTTGGAGGGAAAACAAAATAGTTTGAACAGTTTGGGTAAACTGCTCTTTGTAGCCTTTGAGGGACAGTGCTTTATTGCCATTCTGGTGCAAGGAATTGGGCAGCAGTGCAGGACTGCTGTGCAGCAGTTTTGGAGTTTTATGGCAGAGCCTGGCAGCGCATGTGACTTGGTCGATAAATGCCTTTGGCCTTTCGTCCTTTTGTCTTGACTCCCTAGACCCACCTTTCAACCAGACTTTCAGTAACCATCTCTTTTATTCAATCGAAGTGACGTTCGAATGACTTCCCTAGACAATCCTTCGAATGGGCCAAATTAATGCTCTTGGGATGGAAGGCTCAATCGAAACTTGCAACGTTGGAGAAGTCACTCCCCCAAACGAAAGAGGTGTGCAAGGGTATGATGTATGATCGAAATAGGGCAAAAGAGAGGCTTTTTCCTCCTGGATCGAAGGACATCAAAAGGGAGCCTTTTGCCTTGGAATCAAAGGAAGTCTTTGCCTCAGTCGAAGCTTGTAACAAGTTGTTTTAAAAGGTGATTTTGGCCTTGTGCATGCTAGCATGGTAAGGAATTCTGCCTTGTAAATCTTGGCTAACACGCAGGAAAGAGGCTATATGGCCAAGTGAAATATTTGTACTAAGAGAATACAACATTCAAACGAAATCCAATATCCCAATGAAATAAGAAATGAACTTGCCCAAAAGGAGTCCAGCGCCCAATCGAAGGATGCAAGCCAAGCTTGTGTCGAAAGAGGTCAAAAGGCCAATCGAAGGATGCAAGCCAAGCTTGTGTCGAAAGAGGTCAAAAGGCCAATCGAAGGATGCAAGCCAAGCTTGTGTCGAAAGAGGCCAAAAGGCCAATCGAAGAATGTTGATCGAAAGAGCACTTGTACTTCTCCAAATTTTGTCAAAATCATATTTTTATCTGTTTTCTCCATTTTTGACAGTTTCCAAAGTACTTGTGCAAGCTTGAACCTTGAAAATCCTTGTAAGAAAGGCCTTGAGAATTGAGAGGGAAAATTTTGGGGTACAACAAGGAGCATGCGCCATCTCACTTGGCTAAAAGTGAAGGGAGGCGCCAAGTGAGATGGCGCCTAGGGCAAATCTAGGGGTGGAGGCGCCAAGTGAGATGGCTCCTCCTTTGAGGAGTCATCCGAAACATGGTTATTTGCGTAATTTTTTCCGAAACGCGGTTATTTGCAAAATATTATTTTAATACTTGGTTATTGTAAAAAAAATCCAAGGGGGGTGTTCTGAACAATCCAGTGGTGAGAGTTAGAAAAAAAAGCTAAGCCCAACGTGAGGCCCAAACCGCAAAAAGACAAAACTGAAAAATGGAAGAAAATGTGAAAAAACACAAAAGTAGCGCCCAAGTTAGAACCCAGGACATGGGTCTCACTAGCGCGCTACTTTGCCATTGGGGTGGCTATACATCCATTGTCTTAAGTGAAATGAAAATAACATAACATGAACCAAGTCCTTTCCCTGTTTCATCTTCTTCCTCAAGCTTGGCTAGATGTCCTGTAACTCTCTCATTCTTCCATGAAAATGAAAACTCATAACATGAAAGTTGTAGTACTTGATCTCACGATTCTAACCATATAAGTTATGTGAACTAACAATCAAATGTCAGAAAGAATTTTAACAGCCCTAAATTTAAGTCTAATATTTTCAAAAACTTCAAGTTCTAAATTCTCTCAACTCAAGTAAAATAAATGCAAGATAAAGGTATGTACAGTTTCGTTGTAATGAGGACTACATTTTTTATTCACAAATCGTGGCCTATGGTTGCATGTACAAAGAGATAGAAGTTGAGATTTTACCTCCTTCAGTTGAAATCGTGGATGGAATTGGAGTGAGTTTGATGGAGGCCTGATGCTTGCTTGAGCTTCCTTGAACTTCCCTGAATGTATTCCCGCCCTTGCCTTGCTCTGAAAGTGCCTGAAACTCCTTGGCCAAGTCAACCTGCAAGCTTTGAAACCAAAAATGGAAGATGATGGAGAAGGGGTTACAGTACAAGTGATCGAGACTTTATAAGTCTGCCGGGGTACTAACTGCAAGTATACAGTTCATTCGTTCTAGTTTTAAAAGATTATCGAACCCACAGAGACTGAGGATCAATCGCATACGATCTAATGCTACAGTTTGTTTAACTAAGCGATGAATATTCGATTTTTTGGGGGAAACAGTTTAATTAAAAATAATAGTAATAGTTATACCGGTATGTGATAGTCGGACTTCGGGAATTCGGTGAATCGCTTGGCCTATAAAGTATTTCGGTAAAAACTAATTGTTTAAAAACCTGAGACATACACTCTCGTGTTCATGAAATAAGTTATGCTACTAAACCTAGTGGATGCACTTTAAATTTAATAACACTTTTTGAAAACAATTTGAGTTTAACTAATTTATTAAAACACTCTCGTGTATTTAAAAATTAATGTTTCGTTACCACTATCTGGGTTGAACCCCAGCTCTCGCATGCAGGTTCTTGCCTTAATTAATTTCCCACTCTCGTGGCAAAATCGTGTTAATTAACCTCTCACTCTCGTGACAAGGTTAGTTAAATTAATCTTGGAAATTGGAAACCAGAAATTGTTTTATAGATATTTTTGGCCAAGGTATCACTGAATTTCTTTAGTTCTTACGGGTCACATACCGGTATTAATAATTTAGCCGGACATAATTAACTTGAAAGCAATACAATTCAAAATATAATTCATAACAACAATTGGCATAATATAAAAACTGAATAAATATTAATTGTAATAAAAACCTGGAATCAAAGTTGCTATGGTAATCTTGAAGTATTACAATAATCCTTGAGCTTGATTGCAGTAAATAATTCGTGTTAATTCTTGAAGGAAGAATTAACACTTAAAACTAAAAACTAAAACTTGAAATGAAAATTACAGGAATATAGAAAAAGCTCAAAAACAAGGAAATAGAAATAATGCAGAAAAATAGAAATTTGGTCTGTAGAAAATTCTTCGACCCCTGCAGCTTTGCACTACCACACATATATATAGCAGAGGAAATGGCAGTTGAAAGTGTCTTGAGAAGAGGCTTGAGTGGCGTAAAAATAGGATGCATGGTCACTGAGTGGAGGAAATATTGGAGAAGGATTCTTCCTCACGTTGCCCACGTCTCCACCAAAGCATAACGTTCCTCTTTACGCGCGTGACGGTCGTCACAGGTGGGTGACGGCCGTAATGCGCTTAAATAGCGCATTACGCTCGTCAACAATGTGTTACGAGCGTTATTTCTAGTTGGGGAGGCGTGACGGTCGTCACAGGGTGTGACGGTCGTCACAGGTGCAAAAATCCAAACTTTGTATTTTTAGTTCTTTTTCTCTTTGTCTATTGTCTAGCCTTCTTCATGTTGTCCTTTTCCATTGGTTTGAGTTGACAAATGTTATACCTGTAAAAGGACAAATAAACTCGGAATAATCGGGGGTTAGATGACTTAATGTAATATAAAATCGGTAAAAAGCATAGTAATTATACGATACGTTTTCTCGTTATCAAATTCCCCCATACTTAAACCTTTGTTTGTCCTCAAGCAAATAGTCATTCAAAAGGTCGGACAAGTTTTGTCAAGCGCATATGCATGACATACCTTGGATTTTTAAAGCAATTTCGGGAAATCCTCATCGGTTCGGCCAATACTTGACTGAAACACTAAAGATACGCTAATGACACAAGCAATAAGCTTAGTCGTAGTCTTCCATTTAAAACGAGCTATCCAACAGTTCTGTTATAATTCTGCCCAGAGTTCCTCGTATCTATTTCACCCGGTTTCGTTATGGCGCAATCACATTAAGCCCTTTGTCTTAGCACGCACGTAGTGGAGTAACCGGTTAGTGACTTTGATCCTTTTAGCACGGGGTCTGGTACATGAATGTGGCAACCCTACATATGTTATCCAAGTTAGAGGTTGTGGGGGATCGGGCCGTAGCATGCCCTACCGAGTTCAGAACCAGATACCTCTGAACCAACCAACACTGGATTCCTTCATTATTTGCTCAGCTCTTATATGTGACCGTATATTTTGGTGCACAAAATTTCTTTTCTTTTAGCAGCGAGATAGGAAGGATATTTTTAGAATCAGGCGTCAAACACTTATATTCATCGATTCTCCACGTGGTTTGTGTCAAGACGGTGCTGACTGCTAGTATAAACTACTAGGGGCTACTCTAGAACTTAAAACTCCAGATATCGGTATAATGGTTATTGAAACGGATCGCGTAAATAGGAAGTCTACAATGTCATAACCGTATCAATCTTGTTATGTCGTTTTCGGCTTCCTCAACTGGGATTTCGTTAAAATAGGTATGTCGGGCTAATGCGAAGATAAAAAATTTCGGTATGGCTAAATAAAGCGAAGAATTTGAATCGAGACATATCGTAAAAATTTACTAGTTTATAAAAGATGGAAAGGTACCTCTCCCACACTAAATCTGACATTGTCCTCAATGTTACGGTATATAGGCGGGGAAGTACAATTACAAAAACAAACAGAAAGGAAATGAAACAGAAAAAAGTAAACTACATAGAAAATAAAGAAAAACTACTGGTGACCACATCCTCTACTCCTGGTGCAAGAGCGTCTGGTAGGAGTGGCTTCTGCGTCAGTATCTTGGAAACCAAGGGTGCTGACGTCCATCCTTAAGGAATTTAGCTCTGACAGGGCCTCATCCAACCTCTCATTCATGTTCCGCTGCCCAGTCAATATTTGAGTGTTTTGAGCGCATAGATACTCATATTGCTCCTGCTGTCTTCTTTCAAGCGCTGCGCTCATTTAAAAATTGTAAAAAGTAGACTTGTTTAAAATGAAATCATAAACTGCCTAGAAACATAAAACACAAGGTAAAATTAAGTGTTGATTCTGCTTCTTCATCCCAGTCGCGTCTTCAAGTCTTTGAAGGCTGCATGTATGTGATAAAACTGCTCCACAATAATACCAGTTAAGCCTATCACATCCATACGCATACCCTTCAACTCGTTCTTGATTCCATTGATGTCCGTCTGGTAAACGTCCAACGTAGAAAAGATTTTATTCAAATTTTCAGCATATTCCCCTTTTGTTATTGCAGGGGCATCAACTTCCTCTATGATATTGTTACCATCATGGTAACCAGGAGGGGTCTCGGGGTCACTCTCATCAGACATTGTGGTATCATAAACTTGGTAGGATTGGGGTGTCTCAGGTGTCGAAGGGTGGTCGGGAGGGTTAAGCTCCTACAGCCAATTGTCGCGATTTTGGGCACTTGTTTTGGCATGGTTAGGAAGTGTAAATACTGTGACTACTTCATCCCTTATCAAGTAATCAAAGGGTGCAGGACCTAGGTTACCTATTATTCGTAGGTGGAAACAAAAATCAATGTTTATAGGGCGGATTGAAACAAATTGTGTGCACCTATGTAGCTGGTATCTAAGTCCGAGGGCGTTAGCAATCATGGTAACAAGGCCTCCTATGATGATTGGCTCGCTAGGGTTCTCGGCAATGCGGGTAAATGTCTGCATTAAGAATGGCACTGCATTTACAGGTAGGCCCTGGGTCATACACTGCAGCAAAAATATCTCATCTTTAGATACGGCAGTGCGGTTCTGTTCTTTGCCGAAAATGGTATGTGCTAGAATCTTGTGGAAATAGCAGATAGCGGGGTTGTGTATTTCATTATTATCCATGCTATCTGGCTCAGGGTGGTAGTTCCCGGTTTAAGTCCCCCAAAAGTAGTCTAGCTCAAAATCCATTAACTCTGCCTGGGTGGTAGAAAAAGCAAAAGGTCCGCAAGGGAATCCTAGAAGGTTGGATAATTCTTTATGGGTATAATCAAATTCAATACCAAACAACCCGAAGGCTATAAATCCCTTTCTAGTTCCGAAACCGCGCTCGGGTATATGAACTAAAGAGCTCAGAAACTCAAGGGTGAGCTTGCGGTATGTAACAAACCTAGATTTAATGTGGGCTTTTTCCACCCCAGCTGGCTAAAAAGACAATGGACACTATCCTTAATGCCTAAAGTGTCCATTGGTGGTTCATCATAATATAAGGTCATACCAATATTTCTGTGTGATAATTCCTCAAACCTCCTCATTTGGTTCTTGCCTCTAAAAGTGGTTTCCATAGTAAATAGCAAAGGGGGAAAGCAAATCAGGGGAGAAGGTAGGATAGAAAAAGACTTTTTCAGAAAACCTGTAAAGTTGATTGAAAATCAGCAGCAGTTGTATAAATTTTTTTTTTAGAAAAGATGAAAAAGAAAATAATGAAAATAATGCTTTAAAAGAAAACGAATATAGAAACGGAATAGAAAGTTAAAGACAAAAACAAACAGAAACAAACAGATGGGTCGCCTCCCACGCAGCACTTTGTTTAACGTCATAAGCCTGACGAACAGGAGTGCAAGCACTCATGGTGGTTCTCTCGAGGATGACTCCTGGGTTGAACTTTTAGTAGTTGTCATTTTCCATGGCCACTTATCAAGCCATCTCACATATCCCTCACCTTTTCTTTTCTTTCTTCTGTGGGGTGGTTCATTCTTCTGAACTTGTGGTGGTGGTTCTGGATCTATCCTAAGTATCAACTTTTCAAGTTCGGGCTTAGTGATTTCATCCACCACCTCAAAGGTTAACCTTACCTTCTTAACAGTAATTATATCCCTAGTTTCACGGTCCTCTAATTTTCTCTTTTTATGCAAGACTTCCAACAAGGGTGCATTAGTGTGGATATTTTCCAATACCTCCACATACGTTTTAGATTTGGAGTCTATCTGAGCTTCCATAAAACTTTTCGAGAAAGGAAACGGTGGGGTATAAGGGTGAGGCATAACAATAGGTGCTCCCTTTTCTACCTCTTCTACAACCTCCCTTTTAGATGGTGTTGGAGGATTTTTCTTAATCTTTACTCTTTCCTCGTCTGAACTCTCCTCATCCACATCATCACTCTCCTTAACCTCATTATCACTCTCCTCAACCTCATTATCGCTCTCCTTAGGATTTTCAACTTGTTTTTCACTACTGGTTGTTACAACATCCAATTTCTCCTCAGGGAAGGGTCCTAGAGGGTTTTGTTCAAGCTGGGAGATTTGGGTCTCTAAGGCTATATTGTGGGTCGCGAGCGACTCAACTACAGTGGTCAGTTGCCTAAGGTTTTCACTATTTTGAATACTTTGTTTTCTAAACTCTTCGTTCTGGACAGTTTGTGTCTCTACAAAGTGCTCCATCAGAGATTCTAACCTAGAGTGAATTAGCGTCGCGTCAGAATCCTCCATTGATGTTTCGAAGTTGAAATCATGCGATTCTTCTGATTCTTCAAATTGAGTTAGAGTCGCATTTTGTGTTTCCGTAAAGCGCTTTGTCATCATTGATATTTCATTAAAATTTCCCATTAATATTTCGAGGTCGGATTTATAGGATACTTGCGTCTCCTCGAAATATTGGGTGTAGTGATTGTAGGGGAAATTTGGTTGAGGATAAGTTTGGTTGGATCTATAATATTCTTGCGATTCCTCAAAATTTTGGGATTGATAGTTGGAAAGGTAATTCGGGTGAGAATGAGTCTGTGATGCATTGAAATTCTCCAATAGTATTTCGAGGTCGGGTTTATGGGATTCTTGTGATTCCTCGAAATACTCAGAGTGGGGGTTGTAGAAAAAATTTGGGTGATACATAGTAATTGGGACAAGATTCGTAGATGCAAAGACTCGCTTCGGGAGTGAGTATTTGGCATACAAATCGAAAGAGGGTTTATGTTGCCTAGTCTAAACGCGCAACAGAAGAGTCGTACTTAATTGACTAATCAGTCCCCGGCAACAGTGCCAAAAACTTGATCGAGACTTTATGAGTCTGTCGGGGTACTAACTGCAAGTATACAGTTCAGTCCTTCTAGTTTTAAAAGATTATCGAACCCACAGAGACTGAGGATCAATCGCATACGATCTAATGCTACAGTTTGTTTAACTAAGCGATGAATATTCGATTTTTTGGGGGAAACAGTTTAATTAAAAATAATAGTAATAGTTATACCGGTATGTGATAGTCGGACTTCGGGAATTCAGTGAATCGCTTGGCCTATAAAGTATTTCGATAAAAACTAATTGTTTAAAAACCTGAGACATACACTCTCGTGTTCATGAAATAAGTTATACTACTAAACCTAGTGGATGCACTTTAAATTTAATAACACTTTTTGAAAACAATTTGAGTTTAATTAATTTATTAAAACACTCTCGTGTATTTAAAAATTAATGTTTCGTTACCACTATCTGGGTTGAACCCCAGCTCTCGCATGCAGGTTCTTGCCTTAATTAATTTCCCACTCTCGTGGCAAAATCGTGTTAATTAACCTCTCACTCTCGTGACAAGGTTAGTTAAATTAATCTTGGAAATTGGAAACCAGAAACTGTTTTATAGATATTTTTGGCCAAGGTATCACTGAATTTCTTTAGTTCTTACGGGTCACATACCAGTATTAATAATTTAGCCGGACATAATTAACTTGAAAGCAATACAATTCAAAATATAATTCATAACAACAATTGGCATAATATAAAAACTGAATAAATATTAATTGCAATAAAAACCTGGAATCAAAGTTGTTATGGTAATCTTGAAGTATTACAATAATCCTTGAGCTTGATTGCAGTAAATAATTCGTGTTAATTCTTGAAGGAAGAATTAACACTTAAAACTAAAAACTAAAACTTGAAATGAAAATTACAGGAATATAGAAAAAGCTCAAAAACAAGGAAATAGAAATAATGCAGAAAAATAGAAATTTGGTCTGTAGAAAATTCTTCGACCCCTGCAGCTTTGCACTACCACACATATATATAGCAGAGGAAATGGCAGTTGAAAGTGTCTTGAGAAGAGGCTTGAGTGGCGTAAAAATAGGATGCATGGTCACTGAGTGGAGGAAATATTGGAGAAGGATTCTTCCTCACGTTGCCCACGTCTCCACCAAAGCATAATGTTCCTCTTTACGCGCGTGACGGTCGTCACAGGTGGGTGACGGTCGTAATGTGCTTAAATAGCACATTACGCTCGTCAATAATGTGTTACGAGCGTTATTTCTAGTTAGGGAGGCGTGACGGTCGTCATAGGGTGTGACGGTCGTCACAGGTGCAAAAATTCAAACTTTGTATTTTTAGTTCTTTTTCTCTTTGTCTATTGTCTAGCCTTCTTCATGTTGTCCTTTTCCATTGATTTAAGTTGACAAATGTTATACCTGTAAAAAGACAAATAAACTCGGAATAATCGGGGGTTAGACGACTAAATGTAATATAAAATCGGTAAAAGCATAGTAATTATACAATACGTTTTCTCGTTATCAACAAGGATGAGGGTCTGGATTGGTTAGATATCAAGTAGGTAAGAGGTTTTGATGATCAAGACTTGAAACGCACGAGCCAAATGAGAGATTGGTATGCTTATGCCAAAACTGCAAGTTTTGACAGTTTTCTGGTGTTTTTGAGCTTGGGAGTGTTTCATGCCTTTTCTAATCGTGTTATGTGTTGTATTATGTTTGTATATTAGTATAGAATATGTTTCATGTCAACCCTCCAACAGATGTGCCAGCTCTAGCCTTTTTGCAATCTTTCTTGTTTTTGAAGTAAAGTGAATAGACAAGGCTTATCATGCTTGTACTTGCTTTCTTAAGGTTGGTATAAACTTGTACAACTTGCTTTAGGCCTATAAGATTTGTATGTGCAATGGAGACATGTGCAATGCTCAAGAATTGGAAAGTGGGAAAAGTTGAGCTTTTTCAAAATGGCAATGGTCACTTTATGCCATTTATAGAATTGCAACTTGGTAATGGCTCTAGAGATTTGATCAAAGATTTATCAACTGAGTAAGCATTAAATTAAGGAGTAAGGAACAAGTTTGGGACCTGTAAAGCATGGATTAGGCAGCATAGGTACTGATTGGAACTTTGTTCTTCATGAAATGGCTTGGACAAAAAGTGAGAAATTTCCAACTTCATCTCTTCTATTCTCCCTACTCAAAAATGATCTTTGGGAGTTATTGGACATTTTGGAAAGCTTGAAATGTTCTCTATAACTCATATTTGAAATTCATTTTGAGATACCTCTTGGAACTAGGTGAAAAATTGCCATGAAGTTGGGTCCAAAACCTGCCTAAATTCGGGCAAAATTTCACTAAGTTATTTAGTTCATGAGTATGTATTCATAAATTTATATCTTAAGATCCAAGTATATTTAGGGAAAAGTGTGTGAAGAAAAGTTGTAGATTTCATGGAGGTCTACAACTTTCATGTTGGGAACTTTCTTTGAATCATTATGAATCATGGTGAAAAAATGGCCCAAAGTTGAGAAAAAATAAGAAATTTTCTATACTTAGAAAATTTTCTAAGTTAAGAAAAATTCCAAATTCAAACCCTAATCTTCAAACTTGGATTTCTTGATGAACAAGTTTCACATTTTGACATGTTTTGATGAATTATGATCCTTGGCGCTTGATTTTGACCAAAAAGTCAAAGTTTGACTTTTCAGTGTACAGTTGACTTTTGATTAGTTGACTGCAAATTTCATCTGTCAATCCAATGAAATTGCAATGTTTTGAACCATGCCATTAGGTCAAGATGATGCAATTGAATCCTTGAAATCATGCTTTAACTCAATTGGTCATTTGCTAGGTTAAAAATCAGAAATTGCCCTTCCTTAGTCAAAACCCTAATTTTTGACCATTTTGCCCTTTAGGTGATTTGATCAAATTTCTTGAGGAATTGTGATCCAAACTTGACCAAATGATACATATAAGTTTAAAATGTTGTTGTGGATAAAAAATTATGAAGTTTGACTGTAAATTGGCCATAGTTGACTTTTCCCCAATACAACTGATTTTTAGGCCAGCTGTCCAATTGTCTGATAAAAAATATGGTTTAAAGCTTGAAACTTGTCCTGAGTGATCTTATGGATCCATAATAATGTTTGAAAGTCACATGAAGCATTGATAGTCCAAAAATCCTTGTGCAACCTCAAACCCTAATTTTTGGTCATCAGTGTATGATGAGATGTCTTGAGCTGACCAAACCATAATTCAGTCTTGAGTCAAAGAAATCTTGTGAGAAAAGTCTTGATAAATGAGAGGGAAAATTTTGGGGTACAACACTCGGGTATGAAGCAGTGGGAGACAAGTCGGGATATGACCCGGGACCGACATTGATTAAACTACCGGGCATGAGCTCGGTACAATAAAATCGATTTGCTGGAAGTCGAATCCGATGAGAGTAAAAGTCGTAACTATGGCCTAATGATGAGACAAATGTTACAAATATATATGGGATACATTACAAGTCATTGATGGACGGTTACGAATGTTACAAGATGGTTTAAATAGCAATTAGACCAAGGACTATATAAAGGGGCTCCCGCCAGAGGGATAAGCAAGACATATACTGTTGAGTGCATATGAACACCTTCGTGCCACTCAAATCCCCCAAAATCATCATATATTGCGACTCTCCTTGTCCCTACAAGGAAGTTACCCAGTTTAGTGTTTTTCGCAAGAACAATAATTAAAATACATTTATAATGTTTGTATTTCCAAAATAATACAATCCCTAGAATAGATAGTTTATTTAATGAAATGTTAAACGTGACTTAGTCATGAGATCTCATTAGATATAAGAACATTATTCTTAAAATATTTGTAGTCGAGCTTTACTATGAAGTCAAATAACATTAAAACATTGAGACTATTATGAGGATAAATCGATGATCACATCTCAAGGATCATGGATAAATAGTTATCAAACGGTATGAATATTAGGAGTAATATTTAAACTGAATTGACCCGCTATGAGAATGCTACATAAAATATTATGCAAAGTGTCATGAGTTATTCTCATGGTGATAATGGTGTATATCACCCTTCAACCTGAAACCACTATGTAAACTAGATGTGGAGTCGAGAACTTTATTGTTGATCAAATATTGTCTGTAACTAGACGATTATAAAGACAGTTGATGGGTGCTTCGCAAATCATGTTGAAAGACATGAGTGACTTAGATGGAATTTTTCTATCATGCATAATATGATAAATGTCTAAGAATCTAGTATTGAATTCGACCAGAGTTACTCATTCAATTATCACAATTTTTTTTTGTCATATCACATTAAGTCGAGGCTTGAATATGGAGCATAATAGGGGAACTTTCAAATTTCAATTGTAATTTATATGACTTTTGTGTAGCTCTATTAAGTTATCTTCATAGTTGATGTTGGTTTGCAATTTTTTTTATATAATTAAATTTTCGTTATTATTATACAAGAGTACCCTTATATTCTAATCTAATAATATATTCCTTGTTGTAAAAAAATAAATTAAATCTAGCTAATTGGAGATTTTGTTCAATAAAAGTTGTAGAAAAAATAGTTTGACCATAAAATTATATTGCAATATTCTATAGATTCAAATGAAGAAGAGATGGAGACAAAAATAAAACTGAAAGCGATATTTAACGGGTGGAATTGGGAATTGGCATTGCATACAGTTTGGTTGTTTAAACTTTAAAAGTTTTGAATTGCCGTTTTTCATTTCATCCAAACGGTTAAAAATAAGTTTCTTTTTTCAAAAAAAAAACGTTAGATATTCAATTATTAAATATATTTATTTTTTATGCAAATTTTTAAAAGTCTCACGTGCAATTAACCGTGTAAAATTCATCTAATACAAAAGCATATATCCCACCATCAATTTTAAACCAGTACTTTTCTCCGTTCTTAGTTATAAGATATTTTTGAATTTTTTTATAAGATTTTTTTTAACTTTTAAAGTATATTAATTATTTTTAAAAAATATATTTTTAATTATATTATATATTTGTCTACAATCTATAATAAATATAATTACATATTGTTTTCAATAAATTTTATTTTTTAAATTTATTAGATAATTAATTTATCTAATATATATATATATATATATATATATATATATATATATATATATATATATATATATATATATATATATATATATATATATATATATATATATATATATATATATATATATATATATATATATATATATATATATATATATATATATATATATATATATATATATATATATATATATATATATATATATATATATATATATATATATATATCAAATATATTAATTATTAAATAAATTTAAAAAACAAAATTTACTTATGTATATATATTAACTATTTCTCTTTTTTAAAGATAAATATATAAAGTTATATAAAATAATTAATAAATTTATTATCTTAACAAACTTTTTTAATCTGATAATTTACTCAACAAGATTTTATATTTAAAAAAGAAAGTAGTATAAAATACAATAATTAATATTAATTGCACACATTAATTATTTTTTATATTATTTAAAAACTAAATAAAAAATGTGCTCCCTTCATTATAAAATATAAGAGAAAAAACACATTTTCTTATCTTAAAATATAAAAGAAAAAAATAATCTTTTATTTCTTTAAAGATAAAATTAAATATAAATTCCATTTAATTTATCTTCTCTATCATCATTTTTATAACCAACAATCAATTAAAATTATTTTTACATCTTTTTAAATATTTTATTTTAAAAAAAATAATTAAAAAATGAAATGATTATGTTTTTCTTTTTCTTAATAAATGTGTTTTTATTTTTCTCTTTTATATTTTAGGAAGGAGGTAGACATGACAAATGAATTCGTCTTTGCTCGCTTCCAATCACCTCCATTTCAAAATTAGCAGAGAAAATCTGGTGTAATCGAAAAATGGAGGCGCAGAACATTCAATTTTTATTTACGGGTGTGGATATAGAGACAGCTAATGCTAGTATCCGTCCAATATCGACATCCGCTCGACACCCGCCAACTAAATTTAATATATTATATTTATTTTAATAGTTTTATTATTTATTTATACTTTTTAATATTATAATATTATATTTATTAAAATTATTATTTTTAAAAAATATAATCTAAATAAAAATATTAAAGGTAAAAATATTTTAAAAATAACTAATTATTTAATTTAATTATTGATTTTTATTTTTATTAAAAATATATAAATTTAAAAAAAATTAAAATTTTATTCAAACGAATGTGAAACATATGCAGAAAAACCAAATTGTTGAATACGAAAACAGGAAAATAAATATTAGCTCCAATCGAATTTAAGCACTAATCTGAACTTAAGTAACCGATGCAAATTTGAATGAGTTTAAACGCGTCTCCATTCTACTCCGTCGTCATCCATAGACGGAGAGAGTAAGTTTATAAAAAAGAGACGAGCAAGATGATAAAATATTCCAGTCAATTCTCCATGCGTGTCTGTTTATGTCCGGATAAGTTCATAAAATGTTGACCCCCGACCTAATCCACGTGGCGAATCCCACTCAAATCCACGTGTCAATTTAGAAATCCTAGCAAACATCATTAATTTCGTAACGCAAAAGAAGTTAAATAAAAAAACGACGAGTTATTTCCGTTTTTGCAATCAATGTCTCTTTCATTTCACACCATACTTTTCTTCTACTTCTTCAACTAAATATAAAAACGCACTGAAACAAAAGTTACTATAAAGTATAAATTCTATGTAGAGAGAAAGAAATAAAAATTTAGTATTATGGCAAGTGGGTGGATGAAGTCATTGCAATGCAAATCAAGAACATTTGAAGATGTTTACCATCCATACCCGAAGATTCTCTTACCCAGTGCTAGTTGTAGAAAAAGCCTTCAAATTATCAAAGATATCGTTGATATTCCAAAGCCCAAGCCCAAAAAACCCAAGCCCGTAACCACCGTCAAACCAGAAGTCCCCACCATGAACCGTTCCCGAAGCACCGTTACAAGTAGTTCATGTTCATCTTCCCGTGCAATCACTGAACTTTCGGAGGGACATCCTTCACGTAACGTGGTGGAAATCATATTTCATACTAGTTGGGGTGAGAAGGATTTTCCGGGTCGGGTTGAAATGATATTCAAGGTGGAGAATGTAGGACTGACAATGTCGCGGTTTGAAGAGTTTCGTGAGGCGGTGAAAGCACGTGGTGGTTCTTTATCTGAGGGTAAGAATTGGGAGGAAAATGCGAGGTGTGTTGCGGATGGAAATGAGGTGATGCAGTTTTATTGTTTGGGTCCTGCTGAAGACGGTGGGTCTCACGGTGGTTGGTCTTTTCCGGAGAGGAAGGGGACGGCGATACGGACGTTTTCCGGGAGTGGTTGTGCGCACGAGAATGGCGGTGGAGGGGAGGGTAGATGGGCGATGCTGGTGTGTCGGGTTGTAGCGGGTCGGGTTTTGAAGCAACTCGGGTATTTGAACTCGTTATTGGATAAGCGAGTGGGGTTTGACTCAGTGAGTGGGGATAATGGCGAGTTGTTGGTGTTTGATACGCGTGCGGTATTACCGTGTTTTCTTATTATTTACAGGTTGTAAAAATAAAAGAAATTATTTGCATGTCTCTTAATTAAATTTTTATTATTTGAGATTCTGAAATGTATTAATGGTTTTTGGGTTTTGGCTAATACTTTGGTGTGATGTAATTAAGGAAAATTTGTTTGAGATATGATCATTTGATATTTTTCTTGCATGCTGTATAGTTAAATTGTTACTGTTACTATGTTATGTTGCATTCGAAAATGGATAGGAAAAGTAGAAGTGAATATGTTTTGAAGTAAGGAATAAGATTTAATAGAACTGGAAATTTGGTACTAATAGAAAAGAGGAAGTATAGCATAAGTCACGCAATGTCCGAAATGTGATAATGAAAATGAAATAGAAGTTTACGAAGAGTTCGGCTTTGATTAGACTAGAATGCACTCTTCACTCCTGCCAGCACGCACTTGCTATAGTTTTTTTCTTTTTTTTTGAGTCACGCACTTGCTATAGTTAAAGTCGTTGATTGGCTATTAACTCTCATTATAGTATCATTTGTCAAAAAAGAATTTTATCATTTTTTTTAATGAAAACTAAATTAATAAATAATCAGTTTTTCGATTTTGGGTCTTCGGCCTGTTAGAGTCTTACTAGTTCCAATTTTACAATTCGAAAAACCCGAAACCCTAATCATATGAGTTGTTTCATTATTCAACAAGAAATGTATTTGAATGTTGTTTCTTTGAATTCTCTACGCTTCTTCTTCGACCTTTCTGTATCTTTATCAAAGATTATCCCACTACCAAGATCTCTTTGTGAATCTAGGTCTATCTCCCTTCTGATCACATTGCAATTAGAATCAAACGGTAAATTTGTTTACATTTGGTAATTTTTATGTTTTTTCTTTTCTATCTTTAATTGTACTTGATCAAATAGTTGTGTTGTTAGAGAGTTTGAATAACATTATTGTTGCTTTGATGCATCTTGTTAGGTTCCCCAGAATTAGTATTATTAATATTTCTATATAAGTATTTCTCCCGATTCTTCTCTCTTTTTGCATATTTCTGATGTAGTTTTTAATTTTTGTTACCTTTATATTGTTGCTTTTGTTATTGATCAGGTTTTTTGAGGATGACTATTGGTATTGAGATTTCTGTAGCTTGAGATATCTTTCTTCAGATAATTATCCTTTATATTATCTTTGGCTCTTCTTTGATTCTCGGAATCAATAGGCTTATTCTTGTGATTACACTGATTGTTACCATTATCCTTTTTTATATTTTTGTTGTTCTCACTTCTAGACTTAGGAGCAATGGCAAGGAAATTGTGACAACTATATGTGGCCTTCTAACAGATAAATCCCTCTACTCAAGTATAGGTCTGTTTTTGGCATGCTATATGATGTCAAAAGTGTTCATGAATAGGGTAAGGGTGTTAATATTAGTCGCGCAGTGAAAAAAAACACAAAGTCGTCATCAAATTTTATTTATCTCAAAGGGAAGGGGAAACATCGAGAAAACCCCAAAAGAAAAGATAAGATAGTCTTGCGACCAAGATAAGGGTCCAAGAGTCGGTTATGCAAGGGGAAGATATTAACACCCCCCGTATCCATTGTACTAATGAGAACCATATTCACTTGTCTTATGTGTAAGGATGTTGCTAAGTAATTATACTTGTTATGATTGCTTTATTAGGGAGAAAAATAATTTTAAATTAGTGTGCTCGCCTCGGATTCGCAATCTCGTGTCTACGTATCTCCATTGTGAAATGAAGAATCAGAGCGTCGTAGTTCGGCTAGAAAATTATTATTTGTTTGTGTTTTTTATAGACAATGTTAACATTCACGTTCTAGCATTAGGTTTTGTGGCTCGCACGTGTAGAGACTGATGCTTTAACCTGTGTTGCGGTAGAATGGAAATAACATGCCCTTTTTCTGAAAAGTTTTGAGTTATGTTCTCAAGGCAAGGTGCCATGTTTGATTTGTTGGATTGGTTTTAGGGTGGAGGTATGTCCTTGAATAATAACCTTTACAGGTAATACTCAATTCCTTACAACTCTAAAAGATTTGCTTTGAAAAGATGTGTGGTGAGTATAGTCATGTTCCTCGTATTGAAAGACAAGTACTTAGATCACACACGCTAAAGTGAGCATCAAGCACTTGAAAGAATAATGCGTCTACATCCAACCATCTTTTTAGTCTAATACGGGGAGAACATTACTAGTGTTATTAAGGATATGTTTTACTTTGGAAGGCAAGTGTTTAGATAACAACCTCTAAAGGTAATATTGAATCCTTAGGAGAGGACAAGGTCTTCGCCTAACTATTCCATGACCATTCCAAGTTTATTGAAAAAATAGTTTGAAAAAGATCACTTGGTACAAGGACCAAGGTTTTAGTTTTAAGTTGTGAATAAAGATGAATGCATGAAATGCGTGGAAAGACGTGAAGGGAGGTGAATTAGGTAAAGGTAGGTCGGTTGCGATAAGACTAAGCACATCGACTTATGGACAAAGACATACAATGCTTGCTTAGTTGTTTTATGATGGTGGAGTAGTGATGAAGAATTGTTGAGGGTCGGTTGTGAATGCCTAAGCATTCGACTTACGGGTAATATGAGGGATATGTATATAGGAATCCTAAAGAGGTAGGTGAGAGAAAATAATTCAATTACTTGTTTTTGAAAATAGCTTGGCATTGGACCAAGCTTTTGTTTTATCTTTGGTTTTGAAATTGTTTTCTACTTGTTTGATTTTATCTTTTTTTTAGCATGCATCTCATACAAGTATTCAATCATACAAGCACACATCCTATGCTATTACATTGTTCATGGGGAGGGGGTACAATTTTCCCATCTTAGAGGGATGGAGCACTTACTACTTGTTACAATATTCAAATAAATTTTGAAGCGAAATTAAAGCGATAAAAGTAAAACAACTTATAATAATTGGTAAATATCCAAAAGTATGGTCCAAGGAGTTCAAAGTAGTACCTCATAATTAACACATAATATTAGTATGATGCATAAAAATTATGCATGATAATGGCACAAAAATATGGACAAGAATTGATCAAGAAACAATGCTAAATACTGTAAAAATACTCACATGAAAGTCTAAGAGAATTAAAGGCATTTTTGTGAACAAAAATTAAGGGAAATATTCTAAAATCATTACCAACATGTTCCTCAATTTTTTATGTCACATTTTATAAGAGAAAACAAAAATCATGCAAGTAAAGTATTAAAGAATAAAATGTTGAACAATTAAAGAAAATTAATAAAAATACAAATAATGGGTTTTTTTCTATGCTAATTGCAGGTCATGATCTGAGTTGCAGATGGTGAGGTTTTGGCAGGTTTTGCTGATCTGGTTGATGCCTCAAGTTCTTGTTAGATATAACAAGGCATGGTTTATTTGGTGAGGTACGATAGCTACAATATTGTGTAGCTGTTAGACGATGACAATTTATCTAGAGGGGGGTGAATAGATACCCAATTAAAATTCTAGAAAATTCTGGTTTTGAAAAATTAGTTTTCTAAGAGTTTGAGCAGAAGAGCTTTTCAAAATAAGTTGTCTTTATAGACATTATTGGAAACTTGGATATGCAAACTTAAAAACAAAATAGAATATGGAATAAGAATGACAATTGAGTTAATACGCTTGAATCACTTTACAACTTATTTAACATTTATAACAAGTTACCCGTAAAGTTATTTTCAATGGCAATATTCAAAGAACAAACAAAATTAATTTGTCAAACACTTGGTGTGAAAGTAAATTTTTATTTAAGTTATGTTGATACACAAAATCACTTATAATCAAAAGTGATTATAAGCAATATCAACACTTTATGTAAATAAAAAATAGTTTGGAAAATTACTTACAATTCAATTGATAACGCAATGTTATTTGACAAATTGATTGATGAATATTAAAGTAAGTAAAAGCAGTAAGAAAAGAGATACGATGATTTGTCTTTACAGTTCTCCACTTCCATCCTCGCGTGTAGGTACATCTGCGCCTAATTCCAATAGAATTAGGATTGTTTTTACTATACAAAAAAGTTGATACAAGAGAAACGTTCAAGAGAAACAACACAAACCCTAAGCTTGTTGTTGATTCAACCCCTTGTCCTCTTTTGATCTTGAGAAAGACCAAGATACAATACACGCCAATTGACTATCTGGATGAAAATCCCTACAAATAACCCAATATCGTCAGCTACACAAGAACCTAATCAAACATTATCAAACCTTGTCTAGATGGCACTCCAACAGAAGATCGTTACAATGGAATGTTAATGTGTATGCATAGATTGAATGTTGAAGATGAAGAGAAAATGTAGGCTAATTGTATGGTACCATCAAGTTATGAATGATGTATTTATAGTTTTGGAAATTTAGGGCAAAAAGGACTTATTCGGAATTAAAGAAATTTACAAAATTGACCAAAGCAATCAGAATGTGTCGACCTATATATAGTATGTATCGAAACATACATTATATTTAGGCTGTATGTGTCGACCTGAAAGAAGATATGTGTCTACCGAAATAAGTTAGAAGCTACAAGCTTTAAAACAATAACAAATGTGTCGACCTATAAATTGTATGTGTCGACACATAAAATAAGAATTTCTGCAATTTCAGAAATGCTTCAGTATGTGTTGATCTATGAAATGCATGTGTCGACCTGAGCCTTTCAGAGGCTACAAGCTTCAAAATTGAGTTGGATGTGTCGATATGAAAAATGGATGTGTCAGCACATGCAACAAAAAATTATGCAGAAAATTGTTTTAATGACTTGGAGCAATTTCAAAATGCTTTTTAATCATTCCTAAGACCTATAATGCAGAGGAGTGTCACAAGACATATGGATACCGTCTAATGTACATAAGTGTTAACTTTTCCCAATTTTGACATCTACAAAATATCTAATGATGAAGTTGTACTCACATACTCCCCCTTTTTGATGATGGAAAAACTTGCAATGATGTATTTCTTGTTGTCGTAATCGGTCAAAAAATAAAGAGTTGCCACCATTAACTTTTATTCTAAGGATAGGGAAATAACGGGTAACCCTAATTCGTATAGAGATTCTAAATTCGTAAGTCGGATAGACGAAAGGAAGGTGTTAAGCACCCTTCATCTCCCTTGTTCTCAATAAGCTCCACTTCTAGGTCAAAGGGTAAGATATGAATTTCTACTTAATTAATATTTCCATATGTTTAAAGAAAATAATTTAGTTTCTTAGTTGTGAACTCACCTTGGTTTTAACCGTGTGCCTACATATCTCCTCGCGAAGAATTAGAGCCCAAATTCGTAGTTCATATGTGTTTGGTTAGTTTTTTTTTATGGATTATGGAAATGTTTTAGAATTATCCTTGAACCTTGTCTGGGTTTGAAAATAGCATAGTCGTAGACGAAGTTTGTAGTTAATGTGGAAAACATATCCACAATCCTTTTTTGAAATAAAGTTGAATTTGAATAAGTTAGTAGAAAAATATGTTAAATTTGATGGGTTAGCTGTCTTAGAATGCATGATGAAGTTTGAAAATAAAGTTTGAATGATAAAAAATATTTGATGAGTTAATAGAAAATAGGGTTAGTATTTTAGAAAATAATTAATACATAACTATTTTCTTGTTATTAAAAATATATTAAATATTTTTAATAATAATCTAATATTTATTTATCGAAATGATTTTTTTGATAAAATGCAAAAAAAAAAGGTTTTAATGCAATATGATAAAAAATGATAAGAGAAAATTTGATAATTATTAATATATGAGTTAAATAAAATAAAACAAATAAATTAAATAAATATAATAAATAACTTATTTAAATTGAACTAGGGGGTGTATATTCAGTTCAGTAGTAAAACAATGGGGTGTAAGTAACATGAGCGTGAGCCCATAACTAATTTTGAAGCCCAATGGCGCCTGGGGGTGAGATTTCACACTGGAGTAGTAAAAATGGAGGTTGGAATAACAAGGGCTTAAGACCAATAATTGATTCAGAGCCCAGAGCTACGAGGTGTTAGTTATTGAGTAAAATGGGGTGTGTGTTTAGCACTGGGCTTGGCCCATATAATATTTGATCTCTTAGGTAATTCGTGGGGAGGTGTAAAAACTTATGGTGTGATAAGCGCTTATGGATCGTTTGATCTAGATGACGTGACCGTACATGAGTAAATCCCGAGCCTTTGATCAAAAGTAATGCAATCATATGGTTGAGTGCTAAGGTTGACCAGGGAGTATGCTAAGCGTGGGCGTATAGAAGAAGAGAGGGATTATATATTCAATTCCTTCATAGATTTCTCATTTTTTCGCTTCTGCCTCTCTCTCTACCCCATTCTCTCACTTCGATCAAAGTTCTAGAGAGAGGGAGAGGCTCTGACCTCTCTCTAGAAACCCACTGTGCCTGAAACCGCCCCGCCCAGAGCGCCACCAGACATAAATCGCTTCCGCCGACGGTTGCTTCTGGGCACCACCACCTTCATGCATATTTTTATCCCCAAACCTAGAACCTTCAAACCTTTAACCCAACCTTCATCCCAAACCCAGTAGCCCATTGTGAGCGGTCGTTGAGGCCACCGTGTAGATGCAAGACCGCCCGGGCCTTCATCTCCTCCCCCGTATAAAAACCCAGAACCCTAAAAACTTCATCCTCAACCGTTAGAACCCTAAGTGATTCAAATCTAACCCTAGGGTTCATGCATGAACGCTAACAACCTTCAACCCAGAAACACAAATCCAGATGAACCCAAGCCTTAAACACCAAGAACCTTAACCCTAAACAACCTTAAAACTAACCCCAAATTCCCACAAAACCCCAAACCAACCCCAAATCATGCATCAAACAACAACAATAACAACAAAATCAAGACCCTAAGCTAAGTGATTTAGAGTTACCGTTCATGCAGTGAAACTTCTTGTATAATCCTCCTTTTTATTCTTTCTGGTTCCTCTTCTAATCCTTTTTCTTCTTCTCCGCAGGTACCGATTGAATGGGATTTAGCTCAAAGAAATTAGGGTTCTAATGATGAAACCTAATCCTCTTCTCTAGACGACGAGCTTTAGTAATGGGTAAGGGATTTGCAGCGGCGCACAAGAATTCTCCAAGTTTTTTTGTTTCAAAATTTTTCGTCCTCAATTCTGTTTAGGTCTTAGGTTTAAATAGCTTTAGAATTATACTCAATTAGGAAATATTTGTATCATTTGTAGTTGCTAGTTTTTAGATTTAGAGTTGATTGATTCAATTGTAAGATTTGATTAGATTAGATTGTTAGGGTTTTTGTTATGTTAATTTATCTGGACGTTCTAATGTACAAATTCCTATTTAATCAATACAATATTTCTTCAATAAAAAATCTAAATAGATTTGATTTCTAACTCGTGGAATTTTTTGGGATTTATACTTAACTTGAGGACAAAGAGTCCAAGAAACATGGCACAACAATGAGGATTAGGGTTTTTACCCTGATGTTGACTTAGTCAACCATTTAACGAAAATAATAATAAAAATAATTCCAATAAAATGATAATAACTCTAATGTTTTTGTACACTGACCTCAGTCAACTGGAACCAATAATATAAATAAAAAATAAATGATAAAATGAATGACAATAATAATTATAATAATATTGACATGATAAAATTAATTTTAGCTAATGTTGACTTTAGTCAACAACAAAAAGGATCTTATTATGGGCTCATTTAATGGGAATTTTTTAGAAAATGAACCTTTACTCACTAAATTGTGAGATACACCTCGCCACACATCTAAAACAATAATTTCAAATAAATAACTAATGCATTATGAATATCAGTTAATTTATAATTTTAAACAAAAATATAATAACACCAAAATTAAATAGGAATAATGACCAGCTAAACTAAATTGACTATTAACACTAGTGGGGAATTTTGGGGGTATGACAACTGTCCCTATTTAATTTCTCTTTGATTAAGGATGGGAGAATACGAAGGTCTCGCACATTCAGATCGAAGGGTTATTAAATAATGGGAGACTCCAAAATTTTATCATAGACTTGAAAATATTTTGAAAAAGAGTTTTGAATAACAAAGTAAATAAAGAAGTAATCGTAGTTTTCGTGCATTTACCATAACCTATGAGATAAATGACGTGAGTTTGAAAATAAATAACTTATTGCTGCTTTGAGACTAACACAATGAGTTATACTGCAGTTATTGTATACTTACCATGACCTAGAGGGTAAGAAACACAAGTTTGAAAATTAACTTACTATCCCTTCGAGACTAACATAATAAGTTATAACGTAGATTTTGCCTATTTATCACAACCTAGGGAATAAATATCACAAAGTTTGATAACTCATCGTTGCTTCGAGACTAACACGATGAACTATATGGAAGAAGATAGATAAATTATTGCTGCTTTGAGACTAACACAACGAGTTATATCGCAGATTTCTGTATATCTACTTACAACCTAGAGAGTAAATGATACGAGTTTGAAAATATCTTACTAATGCTTCGAGACTAACATAGTAACATATATCGTAGACTTGTGTATTTATCATGACCTAGAGGATAAATACCATAAACTTGGTAATTCATCATTGCTTGGAGACTGATAGAATGAATTATATCACAGATTTTTGCATACCTATCTCAACCTAGGAGGTAGATAACACGAGTTTGAAAAATAAATAACTTATAAAAGCTTTGAGACTAACATAGTAAGCTATATCGCAGACTTACATATTTATCACAACCTAGGGGATAAACAATGCGGGTTCGATGTTTGAAATTGAGTTTGATAATTGAATCTTAGATAACTAAACCAAAGATACAAATTGCAGATATATCACCTAGTAAAGTTCCAATCTACCGGTTGTGTCTGTTCTCAATCAATGTATTTGTTGCTAATGATAAGGTTTGGATTTTTGGTTCACGTAGATACGTTAGCTCGTAATAGGCCCCAAGATATGTTGCAATTTTCTTGGCCTAAGCAGTTTGAAAATTCTATATATGATGCATATAAAATTCCCAAAATTGATATGATACCCAATGATGATGTTATTGATATGATACCCAAGTGTTCCATATGTATATGCACCAAATGTCTCGTATGTACATGCAATAAGTGTTTTGTAAATGTTTTTCATGATTTTATCCTTTTAAACCATTTAGTTTTCTAAGTCACGGACTTCCCAACATTGTTTGTTGCTGGTTGCGATATCCCCAAGTTGATCTGAATTTTGATATATCATGGTGAACAATGTCAATGTGTTGTTGATTATTGTATTACGTGCGCATGCGTAAGTATGGACATAGGCGTGGACTCCTTTTGACGTTTTTCTAACCAAAATACTTTTTGATGCTTTGTCAAATACTTTTATTTAATGTCAAATCCCCAAAACAATTTCAGCATAGTGTTTACAAGAAATAATCGTAATATTTTGCAAATAAGTCGAAAAAAAGAAAAACACAATTGAACAACATTTGAAAAGATTGAAAATGAATTGTATTATTAATGAAAATTCCTTTGAACATGCGAAAGTACAAGATGCAATTCCTAAAAAGAGATAATTACAAAAAGCTTAATAAAATTTGAAAATGGCAATGAAAATGATAATTGATACTGCTAATTCTCCAATGTTCTTTGATAAATCCAATCTTATTTGCTTCTAAGTCAGATGATATAGATCAATCCTTCTCCTTCGTGGTCATAGTAGTTAATTCTCAAATTACATTCTATTTGTTCATTTTTTGAATAAGATCCCTAACTTTTTCCTGGATCGTCCTTTTGGGTTTTCGATCCAGCGGGATGATGATCTTGTTTATATGTCCCTAATTTTTCCTGGATCACCCTTTAGGGTTTTCAATCCACCAGGACACCCCTTTTTTTCCTAAGTCGCCCATTTGGGGTTTCGACTTAGCGGACCTTTCATACATAGTATTTTTGGAGTGCGTCAGAGTTCATCAGGTGTGGTAGTTCTTCCACGTCCATTGTTATAAGGATAAGACCTCTGTCTGAGAATGCTATTTTAACCATATATGTACCTTCATAGTTAGGTGTCCATTTTCCATGTGAATCTAGACGAGGTACAAAATATTTTTGAGAACCATATCTCATTCTTTGACCACTTGAGGACGGACCTTTTTATCGAATGCCTTCTTCATCCGCTTTTGGTAAAACTTCCCATGACATAGAGCTGTTAAGCATTTTTATTTAATAAGGTTGAGCTGATCAAGTCGTGTTTGAACCTATTCTGTTTCTTCAAGCTTAGTTTCCATGAGGACTCGTAGTGATGGAATCTCTACTTCAACAGGGAGTACAACCTCCATGCCATAGACAAGAGATAAATGAGTTGCACCTGTCAAAGTACGCACAGAGGTTTGGCAGCCATGTAGAACAAAGGGGAGAATTTTGTGCCAATCTTTAGATGTCTTCACCATTTTCGGAATGATCTTCTTGATATTTTTATTAGCAGCTTCGACGGCCCCGTTCATCTTGGGTCGGTAAGGTGATGAGTTGTGATGTTCAATATTAAAATCATCACATGATTCCTTCATCATTTTGTTGTTCAAGTTGGATCCATTATCTGTAATAACTCTGCTAGGAACCCCATATTTGAATATAATGTTCTGCTTGATAAATCGAGTGACCACTTTATTGATGACATTTGCATAAGACACATCTTCTACCCACTTGGTAAAATAATCAATGGCGAGTAGTATGAATCAGTGTCCATTAGAAGCCTTTGGTTCGATCATCCCTATCATATCAATTCCCCACATGGAGAATGGCAATGGTAAACTTAAGACATTCAGAGGAGTTGGTGGTACGTGCACCTTGTCAGTGTAGATTTGACACTTGTGGCATGTCTTCGTATAATGGTTGCAGTCAGCTTCCATCGTCAACCAATAATAACCTGCTCTCAGGATTTTCCTAGCCATGGCATGTCCATTTGTATGAGTCCTGAAGGTTCCTTTATGGATCTCTCTCATGAGTGTACCCACTTCATGTTTCTCCATACATCTGAGCAACACCATATCGTAGTTTCTTTTGTACAATGCATCCCCATTTAAGAAGAACTTCACACTATATTTCATAGAGTTCGCTTGTTAATAAATGAGGCCCCTTCTGGATATTCTTATTTTTCTAGATACCTTTTGATATCATAGAACCAAGGTTTATTATCTGGCCCTTCTTCAACTGTGAGACACTGTGTTGGTTCTTCAAAATGTGTGATTGTGATGCATGGTTTGTGTAAGTTAGTTTGAACATGGTTTCCAAAGTTTTCAAGGCGTCTGCCATATGATTTTCTTCTCTCGGAATATGAGTGAAAGTAATCTTACTAAATTCCGTAGACAGCTTCAAAACATAATCTCGATATGGAATTAATTTGGGATATTGAGTGTCGCATTCACCATTAACTTGGTATATGACCAACACTGAGTCTCCATATACTTCAAAGTTTTTGATTATTAGATCAATAGCAGCTTCTAGACCCAGGATACAAGCTTCATATTCAAAAATATTGTTGGTGCAATTAAAACATAACCTTGCAGTATAAGGTTTATGAAAATTCTTCAGAGAAGTTAATGCAACCCTAATAGCATGTCCTAGTGTGTTTGAAGCACCGTCAAATGTGAGCGTCCATCGTGCCCCTGGTTCAGGTCCTTCGTCGGGTCCTGGAATTTCATAGTCACCTATAACCATGATATCTTCGTCTGGGAAATCAAACTTCATTGGTTGATATTCTACTAACGGTTAATGAGCTAGGTGATTAGCTAGTACACTACCCTTGATATATTTTCGAGTAACATACTGGATTTCGTATTCGGATAACAACATCTGCCATCGGGTAATTCTTCCTGTAAGAGATGGATTTTTGAACACATACTTCAGAGGGTCCATTCTTTCTATTAACCAAGTCGTGTGAGTTAACATATATTGTCTTATTCATTTAGTAGCCCAAGCTAGAGCATAACAAGTTTTCTCAAGGAGTGAGTATCAAGTTTCACAGTCAGTAAACTTCTTTCTTAGGTGGTAGATGGCATGCTCTTTTCTACCTATTTCGTCGTGTTTCCCTAATACACATCTCATAGATCCCTCAAGTACTGTTAAGTACATGATAAGTGGTCTTCCAGGAACAGGTGGCATCAGGATTAATGGCTCCAATTGAAGAATTGAAAAACACAAGATGGGGGGGGGGGGGGGGGGGGGTGTAACACCCCTTCTAAATAACCCGCGAATATATTAATTAAATCAGAGTAACATGGAAAACAGGGATGTCACAATTCAAGATAAATATAAAAACCTCAAATCTACAGTTGTCATGCTTTACTGAAGGAATTATTAAGATAAATATTCAAATCAATATCATGTTCTACACAGCGGAAATGTCTCAAAACCGGAATAACTTCACTTCATAAGTATTCCCAACATAAATTAAACAATAGAGTATAAAATAAAACTCATCATTCAAACGTTTCCCCCAGTGTTACAACCTATCAGAGCATGACACTGACACGCGGACTTAAAGTAACATAGCTTTAGAGCCATCCTCACCAACTCCTGAGCTGCTAACTTTAATCTGAAATTGTTAAAGTAAGGGTGAGATTTCTCATAATTAACATTCATTATAAGCTTCTCAATCAACATTATATCACAAGCATATTATTTCACCCATTTTAGCATAAATCCAGATTCAACACACAATTTCAATCATACAAGTCATTATGCACAAATCAATAATTAACCAAAGAATTGTAACACTGGAAGACATCCTAACATGTTACAATTCCATGCAAACACAAATGCAGACACAATGCATGTGGTACCAATCACGTGACCAAGTCACCCAACACTGATCCATCATCAACCGGATACAGCAACTATCGATTCGTCCATACACACTCGAACACGAATCCAGCCTAACCACCCATCATCTCCTGGGTATCGGTTAACGACAATACAAGTCAAATTCCACACAATGGGAATTAACTTCACCAAGACAATGCATATGCATGCACATCACCAGCATGCAACATCAAATCAACGGAATATGATCACAACATAATTCCAAATAATGCCAAAACCAATATATCACATGATCACATCTCAATCATAATGGATAGCAGGCACAACACATAAGTATCAGTTCTCATTCACCAAATCAGAACAATTTACAAACAATTCTACATCATTCTCAAAATACCAAAGTTTACAAAAATCGGGAATTCGACTCTTTTTAAAATAATTTTCATAAAATAGTATTTTTATTATTTTATAAGATATTATTTTTTTAATTTAAGAAATACTGCCGAAAACGACACTCAAAACGGACTTACGGTTTGAAAGTTATGAATTTTCAAAGTTTAATATTTTTCAAAAAGTTACAGCAGAACCCGGTTCCTACATATACAGGAACCGGTTCCTGCGAAGTTCAGAAAACACCCATTCTGGAAAATGTACTGGAACCCGGTTCCTACCTATACAGGAACCGGTTCCTGCGACCAATTTTGCAAGTTTTTGTACGTTCACACAGTGGAACCCGGTTCCTCCCCACTGGGAACCGGTTCCTGCGACCTGAAAAGTCAAAAACTGCTATTTTGACAGCATTTATTCATTCCAATCCCATCCAATTCATACCCATACGAATCCAACTCACAACAATATCAAAACAAGTTATAGTGCATGATTCCAATGAGATTATAACACACCATAACATCATACAATTTCCTCATAACATCAAATTGAATCAAAACATAAAATTCTTGGGATTGGGGTTTGAATTTCATAAATCCTAAATTAGGATTCCTAACATGCTTAATCAATTCTGTTGATCCCAAAATCTATAAGGCATAGTAATTAATCGAAATCACCCCTTACCTCGCGATGATCCTTCGAATTCACGGCGTTTGGCTTTTTTCTCTCTTCTCTTCTCTTCTCCAATTTCACGTACAATGAGTTTTCCAAATAACCTTCCTTTTTCTTTTCCTTTTTATCCTTCTTTTATATTCCTTTTATTATTTACCAAATAATAATAATAAATTAGTAATTATTTTAGTAGAGCTTTTTACTTCACACACCTCTAATTCAACCTTACACCCCCGGTCTTCCTTTTTAATTTCATAACTAATTCATCCATTTAATCCAAAATATTATTAATTAAGCCTTTAATTAATTTAATAATTAAATTCCTAATTATTTAACACATGAATTAATCTGGGGTGTCACAACTCTCCCCAACTAAAAGAGTTTTCGTCCTCGAAAACATACCTTAGACGAACAGTTCGGGATACGAGTCCTTCATCTGGCTCTCCAGCTCCCAAGTGACATTTCCATCTGCTGGTCTTCCCCAAGCCACTCTTACCAACGCGATCTCCTTTCCTCGCAACTGTTTCAACTTCCGATCCTCAATTCTCGCAGGTACCGCTTCCACAGTCAAATTCTCTCGTACCTGTATATCGTCTACCCGAATCTCATGAGACGGATCAGCAATGTACTTCCTTAGCTGAGATACATGAAAAACATCATGCAAATTTGCAAGTGACGGCGGCAAAGCAATCTGATAAGCAACTTTCTCAACTCTCTTGGTAATTTGAAACGGAACAATAAAACATGGAGTCAACTTCTTTGACTTCAAAGCTCGACCAATACCAGTCATCGGAGTAACTCGCATAAAAACATGTTCTCCTTCGCTAAACTCAAGATCTTTCCTCCTCTTATCATGATAACTTTTCTGACGACTCTGAGAAGTCCTCATCTTCTCCTGAATCATCTTAATCTTTTCCGAAGTCTGTTGGACAATTTCCGGTCCAATCACAGCACTCTCTCCAGATTCATACCAACACAACGGTGTCCGACACCTCCTACCATACAATGCCTCAAACAGAGCCATACCAATGCTCGAATGAAAACTATTGTTGTAGGTAAACTCAATCAATGGTATATAACTATCCCAAGCTCCACCTTTCTCCAACACACAAGCTCTTAACAAATCTTCCAACGACTGAATCGTTCTCTCAGTCTGACCATATGTCTGTGGATGATAAGCGGAACTCAAACGTAACTTAGTACTCAAAGCTTCTTGCAATCCCGTCCAGAATTTAGATGTAAACCTCGGATCTCGATCCGACACAATACTAGAAGGAATACCGTGCAAACTCACAATCTTCTCAACATACAATTCTGCCAACCTTTCCATCGGATAATCCATTCTTATCGGAATAAAGTGAGCAGATTTCGTCAACCGATCAACAATAACCCAGATAGAATCACAATTCTTCGATGTCCTTGGCAAACCAGACACAAAATCCATAGAGATTCCATCCCATTTCTATTCCGGAACAAACAACGGTGCCATCAATCCTGACGGTTTCTGATGCTCAATCTTCGACTTCTGACAAACCAAACAAGCATACACAAACTCAGCAATTTCCTCTTTCATTCCCGGCCACCAAAACAACTTCTTCAAATCATGGTACATTTTAGTAGCACCAGGATGAATACTCAATCCACTATGATGTCCTTCTTCCAAAATACTCTTCCTAATCTCTGCAACATGCGGAACACACACCCTATTACCAAATCTCATAACACCATTCTCATCAATCCGGAACTCGCCTCCTTGACCTTGGTTGATCAATGTCAATTTATCAACTAACCCAACATCGGGCTTCTGTCCATTCCGAATTTCTCCAGAATACCACTAGTCAGTTTCAACATACCCAATTTCACACTATTCGGAGTAGTTTCACATACCAAACTTAAATCTCTGAACTGCTCAACCAAATATAACTCACGGACCATTAACATCGACATATGCAAGGACTTCCTACTCAAGGCATCCGCAACGTTTGCCTTACCAGGATGGTAATTCAAACTGAAATCATAATCCTTTAGAAATTCTAACCATCTCCTCTGCCTCATATTCAACTCTTTCTGATCAAAGAGATACCTCAGACTTTTGTGATCACTGAACACCTCAAACCGAGAACCATATAAATAATGCCTCCACAACTTCAAAACAAACATAACAGCTGCCAACTCCAAATCATGAGTCGGATAATTCCTTTCATGTACTTTCAATTGTCTCGAAGCATAAGCCACCACCTGCTTATCTTGCATCAACACACCACCTAATCCCATTAATGATGCGTCACAATACACAACAAAAGACTTAGTCGGATTTGGCAAAATCAAGATCGGAGCACTTGTCAAACTCCTCTTCAGCTCTTGAAATCCTTTCTCACATTCAACATCCCAAACAAACATCTGACCCTTCCTGGTCAACTTAGTCAACGGTAACGCTAATTTGGAAAATCCTTCTATAAACTTCATGTAATAACCTGCAAGACCCAGAAAACTACGGATCTCAGAAGCATTCTTCGGTGCTTCCCACTGAGATACTGCTTCTACCTTCGTAGGATCCACAACAAATCCATTCTTGGAAATTACATGGCCAAGAAAACTTACTTCACTTAACCAGAATTCACACTTGGACAACTTCGCATAAAGCTTCTTCTCTTTCAACAATTCCAACACAACTCTGAGATGTTCTGCATGCTCTTCATCGCTCTTCGAATAAATTAGAATATCATCAATGAACACCACCACAAACTTATCAAGATACAGATGAAATATCCTGTTCATATACTCCATGAAAACACCAGGTGCATTAGTAACTCCAAACGGCATAACAAAATACTCGTAATGTCCATACCTCGTTCTAAATGCAGTTTTCTGAATATCTTCCGACTTCACACGAATCTGATGATATCCAGATCTCAGATCAATCTTACTAAATACACAAGCTCCAACTAGTTGATCCATCAAATCATCGATTCCTCGGCAAAGGATACCGATTCTTGATTGTAACTTTATTCAGCTGTCTGTAATCAACACATAATCTCATTGAACCTTCTTTCTTCTTAACCAACAACATCGGAGCACCCCACGGCAAAACACTCGGATGAATAAACTTCTTCTCAAGTAACTCCTCCAACTGTTTCTTTAACTCCGCTAATTCAGATGCCAACATACGGTAAGGCGCCATCGACACCGGACTAGTTCCAGGAATCAAATCTATAGTAAATTCTACCTCCCTCTCAGGTGGTAATTCACTAACGTCTTCCGGAAACACCTCTGGAAATTCCTTCACCACTGGCAATCCATCACTCTTTGCTTTTCCCTCCGCTTCTATTGCAGAATACAACATAAATACCATAACACCATCTTTCACAGCTAGGTTCATCTGTTTAACCGACATAGTCACATCTTCGATACCAACCTCTTCAGGAAAAATATCCGTCTTCGCAAAACAGTTGATGTGAACCTGGTTGAATTCCAACCAGTTCATTCCAAGGATGATATCAAGTTGTTCTAACGGTAGACACACCAAATCCATACCGAAACCCCTACCAAAAATCACAATAGGACAATTCCTACAAACATACGAAGTAGTCACTGAACCCGACGCAGGAGTATCAATAACCATACTTCCATCCATATTAGAAATTTCCAAATTCAATCTTTTAGCATAATCCAAAGCAATAAAAGAATGCGTAGCTCCAGTATCAATAATCGCAATCAAAGGTATGCCATTAATAAAACATGTACCTTTAATCAGCCGATCATCTGGCTTAGTCTCTGACCCAGACAATGCAAACACTTTACCACCAGCTTGCTCCTTCTTGGGTTTGGTACACTGAGGATGAGTATGACCTTCTTCACCATAGTTGTAATAAGTCACCACTCTTACTCTGCAATCATTGGCCACATGGCCGAGTTTCCCACACTTGAAACACTTCTTTGCATCATTCTTGCACTCATTAGCTCTATGCCCCATTTCACCACATCTGTAACACTTAATGGAAGAACCATAGTCTCCCCCACTAGGCTTCCTCCAACCACCAGATTTCTGATTACTTCTATCATAAGGCTTACCACGATCCATCTGTTTCTTGCCCTTACGATCAACATACCCTCGAGCATTCGACTTAGTGCTAGCAAGATCCTCCTCTAAAATCCTACTATAGTCAACCAGATCAGGAAATCTTCGGATATGCTGATACCGAATACCCTGCTTAATCTCATCACGAAGACCGTTCTCAAACTTGATACATTTGGAAAATTCTCCATCTGCATCGTTAGTATAATGAGCATAATACTTCGCTAACTCAGTAAACTTCGAAGCATACTCACTGACAGTCTTGTTACCCTGCTTGAGTTCCAGAAACTCAATCTCCTTCTTGCCTCTGATGTCCTCAGGAAAGTACCTCTTCAGAAAAGCCCTCCTGAACACAACCCAAGTCAACGCAATACCATCTTCTTCCATTTCAGTTCTGGTAGTAACCCACCAGTCATCAGCTTCCTCTGCTAACATGTGAGTTCCGTATCTCACCTTCAGCCCTTCAGCACAGTCAATTACTCTAAAGATCCTCTCGATCTCCTTCAACCACTTCTGAGCACCTCCGGGATCATGTGCACCCTTGAACAACGGAGGATTATTCCTCTGAAAATTCCCTAATTGTCAGTCAGCACCAATCACAACTTCCTGCTGGTTCCCTCCGAGTACTCCAGCCAACATTCCCAATGCTTCAGCAAGAGCATCGTCGTTTCTTCCGTTACCTCTTTCGGCCATTGTTCTGTAACATTACAAAACAACCTCATCAGCACACAAGTATCGACAGTGTCATCTCACACTAGTCGCATACAAAAGGGATAACGACACAAGACAAGACCGACTATGCTCTGATACCACTGTTGTAACACCCCTTCTAAATAACCCACGAATATATTAATTAAATCAGAGTAACATGGAAAATAGGGATGTCACAATTCAAGATAAATATAAAAACCTCAAATCTACAGTTGTCATGCTTTACTGAAGGAATTATTAAGATAAATATTCAAATCAATATCATGTTCTACACAGCGGAAATGTCTCAAAACCGGAATAACTTCACTTCATAAGTATTCCCAACATAAATTAAACAATAGAGTATAAAATAAAACTCATCATTCAAACGTTTCCCCCAGTGTTACAACCTATCAGAGCATGACACTGACACGCGGACTTAAAGTAACATAGCTCTAGAGCCATCCTCACCAACTCCTGAGCTGCTAACTTTAATCTGAAATTGTTAAAGTAAGGGTGAGATTTCTCATAATTAACATGCATTATAAGCTTCTCAATCAACATTATATCACAAGCATATTATTTCACCCATTTTAGCATAAATCCAGATTCAACACACAATTTCAATCATACAAGTCATTATGCACAAATCAATAATTAACCAAAGAATTGTAACACTGGAAGACATCCTAACATGTTACAATTCCATGCAAACACAAATGCAAACACAATGCATGTGGTACCAATCACGTGACCAAGTCACCCAACACTGATCCATCATCAATCAGATACAGCAACCATCGATTCGTCCATAAACACTCGGACACGAATCCAGCCTAACCACCCATCATCTCCCGGGTATCGGTTAACGGCAATACAAGTCAAATTCCACACAATGGGAATTAACTTCACCAAGACAATGCATATGCATGCACATCACCAGCATGCAACATCAAATCAACGGAATATGATCACAACATAATTCCAAATAATGCCAAAACCAATATATCACATGATCACATCTCAATTATAATGGATAGCAGGCACAACACATAAGTATCAGTTCTCATTCACCAAATTAGAACAATTTACAAACAATTCTACATCATTCTCAAAATACCAAAGTTTACAAAAATCGGGAATTCGACTCTTTTTAAAATAATTTTCATAAAATAGTATTTTTCTTATTTTATAAGATAGTATTTTTTTAATTTAAGAAATACTGCCGAAAACGGCACTCAAAACGGACTTACGGTTTGAAAGTTATGAATTTTCAAAGTTTAATATTTTTCAAAAAGTTACAGCAGAACCCGGTTCCTACATATACAGGAACCGGTTCCTGCGAAGTTCAGAAAACACCCATTCTGGAAAATGTACTGGAACCCGGTTCCTACCTATACAGGAACCGGTTCCTGCGACCAATTTTGCAAGTTTTTGTACGTTCACACAGTGGAACCCGGTTCCTCCCCATTGGGAACCGGTTCCTGCGACCTGAAAAGTCAAAAACTGCTATTTTGACAACATTTATTCATTCCAATCCCATCCAATTCATACCCATACGAATCCAACTAACAGCAATGTCAAAACAAGTTATAGTGCATGATTCCAATGAGATTATAACACACCATAACATCATACAATTTCCTCATAACATCAAATTGAATCAAAACATAAAATTCATGGGATTGGGGTTTGAATTTCATAAATCCTAAATTAGGATTCCTAACATGCTTAATCAATTCTATTGATCCCAAAATCTATAAGGCATAGTAATTAATCGAAATCACCCCTTACCTCGCGATGATCCTTCGAATTCACGGCGTTTGGCTTTTTCCTCTCTTCTCTTCTCTTCTCCAATTTCACGTACAATGAGTTTTCCAAATAACCTTCCTTTTTCTTTTCCTTTTTATCCTTCTTTTATATTCCTTTTATTATTTGCCAAATAATAATAATAAATTAGTAATTATTTTAGTATAGCTTTTTACTTCACACACCTCTAATTCAACCTTACACCCCCGGTCTTCCTTTTTAATTTCATAATTAATTCATCCATTTAATCCAAAATATTATTAATTAAGCCTTTAATTAATTTAATAATTAAATTCCTAATTATTTAACACATGAATTAATCTGGGGTGTCACAGGGGGGGGGGGTTGAATTGGAATCTTAAAAATCAATGGAAATGACACGATTCTTTTTATCCTGGCTCGTTTGAAGTCAAACTACTCCAGTCCACCCGCCAAGGTGATTTCGCCTCTCTCCAACGAGGTCTTAATCCACTAATCAATCTTGATTACAAATCTACTTTGACTACTTCCAAAGTCTTCTTGAGTATAACTACAACCCGGTTTTTCTCAAGGAATTGCACTAAATAAAATATGAATAAAACAATGTACAATATGTTTTCTTACAAAACAGTATCACAGTATTGTGATGTATTACATAATTGAAAGAATAGTATGAATGAGGAGTATAAAGGATAACAACATTTATGTGTGTTATAAATCATTGTGTAAATCGTAAACGATTTATCCTCATGCCTTGTTTAAATAGGCACAACATAGTTGAGCATTTGGAAACTTGATAAATGACAGTTAATGTGCTTTCCTCAAATAAAAGATCCTTGTCTGTTTGTAGCCGTTGCATTTGATATAGCTTTGATGAATTATAACGCTTCAGAACATTGAGGTATCCATTGCTTCTTGCTTCAGAACTTTGGAAGGTCAGAGCCATAAGATCTTGTTTGCAGCGTTAGACTTATTTTCAGAGGTATGGAATCAGAGTTAAAAAATCTTTCTCTTAGCGCAACTTCTGATCTTCTTTCATTAGAATTTTCTGAGAATAGTCTACGTTCATAGTAGGAACAACCTTGTAGCTTATCTTCTGATCTACTTCCATCAGAACTTCTCTATAAAACAGAATATAATTTTAGAGTGCATAATTGTTCTTTGTGTTTGTTATCATCAAAACTCTTACGAGGGTTGTAGAATCGAACTATGTTCTAACAATCTCCCCTTTTTTGATGATGACAAAAACTAGGATATTTCAATTGAATTAGACAGAACATAAAGCATTAGAGAGTCTCCCCCTGAGTTGAGTACTCAGATAGAGATGAATTACTTCCCTGAAGTTCATTCTAATTAGAGATTTTGATGCATCTCTTTCTATCTTCATTATAGTTTTGTTTCTGTTTTGCTTTTAGAAAAAAAAACGAGAAATTATGATATTCAAAATGTTTGAGACTTTGTCTCGATATACTGTCATTGGAAATATCTTACGTTCTCCCCCTTTTTGTCAGGAATCAAAAAGCAATATAAACACTAATATTCAGAGTAAAAAAGATGAGTTATATTAAACTTGATTGCAATAACACTTCCAGAGCTAAATAAAACAAGAAATATGAATGCAGAAAACAAGTTTTAAAAAAAACTAAGATTGAGGAGAGGGAAGTTGTGTGAACAACGCTTCCAGCAAACTCTTAATCTGAGTGCTCGATTCCTCTTGTTTTCTCAACATTTATTTGATTTCTTTGCTCGTGTCTTCTTGCTTGTCCAATCTTTATTTGATCACTGAATTCTCTTTCTTTAACTATTCCAGAGTTTGCATAACCAAATATGAAGGTGGTGTATCCACAGAAGATGCAAGTTTCTCAGAACACTCTATAGCCGTTTCTGATTCAGTGGCTTCTTCAGTTACTTTGCCTTTGTCTTGAATAATATCCAGATGAAAATTATCAGAGCATGGTTCATCAACTTCTGAAGTTTGGTTCTCTTTCCAGGGAGCATTGTCCATTAGAAGAATAAATTTCCTTTCCCAGTGACTCATAACTTGATCCTTGAAAACATCCAGCTGATCAGAAAAGTTCTGTTGGGCCATTTCATAGCTTAATTCCTTGAGTTTATAGGATTTTGAGTTGAACCATCTTCTGAACTGGTTCCAGTGAGAATCAGAAGCAGCATGATTTGGATTTTCTAAGCTTGCTTGCTTCAAGGAGTTAACCCATTCAATTATCTCTGTTTCAAAAATCAGTAAATTTCTACCAACATCTGCCTTGGTGATAGTTGGTTTTGGTTTGGGAATGGAAATTTTGTGAGAGGTTGAGGCAAGGTGATCTAGAACTTCTAAGTCTTTTACTGTTCTTAGGTGATCTCCTGGAGGATTAATAGGAGAGGTAGTAGGAGAATCAAAAATGATAATTGGTGATTGAGGTGTGTTTGGTGGAGTGGAATGGTAAGGTGATGAAATTTATGGAATGTCTTGGATGGAGAGAGGTTGTCGAACCATGAGAGGTTCTGTTATTCCAGGAATTGGTGTGGTGGTATCAGAGTCAATGTATGGATTTTATGGTTGGGAAGCGGTAGCGTTTGTATTTTAAGGGTGAGTGGTTTGGAAGTTTGGATTTTCTATGTGAGGGGCTTGAAAATCTGGATCAAATTGATCAATATCAGAAAGAACTCTAGCATGTTCTGGCTGATTTTGTTCAAGATGTGGGTTAGGAGAATGAGGTTCGTTCAGAATGTTTTCTAGAGTTACTGAGGGGTCAAATTCTATATCAAAATCTTCAAAGGTTTATGGTGAGGTATATTCTATTGGTTTTGGAGAGGAGGGTGTTTCAGATGTTGGAAAAACCACTGATTCTGCAACAGGAATAAAAGAAGAGTTACCTTTCTTCTTAGCAGCTTTTGGTGTCTTCTGAGAAGATCCTCCTCCTGCAGCTTTTCTTTTTCTGGACTTCTCGAGGGCAACATCTGGAGCTTGTTGATGCAAATCATGAATGTTTAACTCTGGAGCAGTTCCATCCATCTTGCATGCTTCCAAATATCTGACAATGATTTATGGTGAAGTATCAATTTCAGAAAATAGAGGAAAATATTTCAGAGGGATTCTCCTTGATGTGATGACTTCTTTTGTAGCAATGGCTGGATCCTTCTTAATGTTGTCAATGATCTTCATCTTTTTCAGGTTCTTGGCATTGAGAGGTTTTCCAGCACATGCCTCCAGCGTGCTTATCTGCTGAGCTTCAGTCATATATTCTATTAACTTATTCTTAGTCAAAATATCTGAAATTAGCCTGCCCAGAGGTATCCAATCCCTCTTGGTTCTTTCATCTTATATTGTTTCTTTCATGCTTGTTCTCAGATGATTGTAAAGTAAGCGAGGAAGGTTTATTTTCGTCTTTTTCACAATGAAGTATAGTAGAAATTGTTGGTCAATATTTATGTAGTCAGGAGAGCTTGTTGGTTTCCTGTGATTGATACAACCCAGAATGATCTTTGCCCAGATTCTGAAGCAGTCCTTCAGATCTTTAATCTTGTTGGATGGCTACCCAGAAGTGAAGATTACTCTTGAGATGGTTGTTAGGTCAGAACATCTCTTAGCCATGTCGCTGCAACAGATTCCTCCGCCGTTATAACCAATCAGCTTTGCAATCAGATCTTTAGTGATTGCAATCTTCTTCCCAATTACATAAGACATTACTTGGTGGTTAGAGGAGGTTGCATGAATCTAGAATTCCTTGACCAAAATTGGGAACACTGGACTTAGAAGATGATCAAAGTACCTGTTCCAACCTTGAATTGCTACATCTGCTGTAAGATCAAACCCATTCTCCTTCATGCTTTCAAAATCAATGATAAGCTTGCAGAGAACCTCAAGAGAATCAATTGGAGTAAGTAACGTTATTGACGGTTCTTTGTATTGTTCTGCAGTTGATGAAGATGAACCAGGAGCACATTGAAGATTCTTAGCGCTTGAAGATGAAGCCATTGTTCACACTGAGTGTTTGAGATTTCTGAAAAAGGGTTTTTGCAAACAAAAACTAGTGAGGAAATAGAAGAGAGAAGAAGTGAGAGTGAGAGTGAATGTGTATGTATAATCAATTTGAAAACTTAATCAACAAGAAAAGAAAAAAATAATGATTACACAACATTTATGAATCCTGAAAATAGGGGATGGTGTGAAGATATGAAATAGTTACCAATGACATACGTCTCAATGCATCCAATCAAAGCTCTAATCCCTTCAAAATTTGAACGTCTGTTCAGCCTTAGAAGGTTGCTTGTGAGAGGATGACAAATGTTGATGATGTGAACTGCATGCGTCTATATTTGAAATGAACCGTTCAGATTTTCTTAGATAGATTCTGATGCAACTGTCCTTCTAACTTCTGAAGACTTGTTGATCAGATGTTCGCAAAAAAAACATGAAATTCTGAGGGTTAAAGAAAATATAAATAAAACTCTTATTCTGGACATAATTTCATGCTGAGATGTTTCAGAATGAAATTAAACCTATCTTCAGAAAGTGGTTTAGTAAAGACATCAGCCCATTGATGGTCCGTGTCAATAAATTTTAATGAAAGGATTACTTTCTGAATATAGTCCCTAATAAAGTGATGTTTTATTTATATATGCTTAGCCCTAGAATTCAAAATAGGATTCCTAGATAAATAAATTGCAGAAGTGTTATCACAGAATATATGAATGTTACTCTGAAATATATTGAAGTCTTCAAGCTGACTCTTCATCCAGAGCATCTGTGTGCTGCATCCAACAACTTCTATGTATTCAGCTTCAACTGTTGACAATGAAATTGTGGATTTCCTCTTGCTGGTCCATGAGATCAAATTTTCTCCCAGAAACTGGCAGCTTCTATAAGTGCTTTTTCTTTCTACTTTGTCTTTAGCGAAGTCAGCATCACAGTACCCTACTAAATTATATTCACTGGTTTTTCTATAAAACAAACCAAGATTAGTAGTACCTTTCAGATACTTGAAAATTTGCTTAACAACTGTTAAGTGAGATTCTCTAGGATCTGATTGGAATCTGGCACATAAACATACACTGTATAGAATGTCAGGTCTTTAAGCTATAAGATATAAGAGAGAACCAATCATACCTCTGGAGATCTTTTGTTCTACCTTTTTACTTACCTCTTCCTTTTCCAGAATGCATGTAGGATGCATTGGAGTCTGTGATCGGTGGGAATAGAACTGACTATTTTGGAATGCTGGTTCGCGTTTGCGTTTGTTTTTGCAAAATGTCGCGGTAAGCAAGAGTCGCCACCGTCTTTTATTTTATCCAACAAGGAAAGGACAAAAGCACAAAAAAATTCCTTTTTGAGATATTTCTCGGGTTCGGGAGGTAGATTATAGAAAGGAAAGGTGTTAGCACCCTTTCTATCCGTGGTTATCCACGGGCTCTTAGGTACTTGCTCATTGTGTTTTCAAAAGTTTGCTTATCTTTGTAATTGTGGGTCTGAAAAGAGTTTTTTGTTTGAAAGGTGTGTAAGTGCGAAAAGTTTTGTTTTGTTTTAAAAGGAGCAAGTACTTAAGAACCATCTACCTACTCGAAAAAGGAATTAAACTGTACAAGTGTCCTTTAGACAATGCCATCCCACTATTGAGGAGTAGGTAGCATCGTCGTTGGAGTTTTCGGGTCAATTCGATTAAGGGACGTGTGGTCACTAAAGCAATGTTAGGACACCTTAGCGGTAACCCTAATGTCTTAGATCATTTTATCCGAGGCAACCGTTTCGAGGCAACTTATGATCTTTGGATAAGAGGGCGACCTCTAAAACTTCCTATACTCAATGACCATGTTCGAGGCAACCAAGTGAGGTGTACCCTAGGGGTGGCATGTGCAAGTGTGTCAATTTTCAGTTATATTATCTTTACATGTCATGGTGAGCTACTGTTGATTTTAGGTTAAAGATTATCTTGTCATGCATAGCCTATTATTCAAACATCTAACAATTAGTAGTTGCAGAATATAAATTGCGGAAAATAAATCTAAGCTATTACAAGGCGTCGGGTATTTACATCGCCAAAAACAAACCCTTAAAATTAAATTGCGGAAAATAAATAAAAGCGATAAATAAATAAATAAAGTCCTAAGTTAAAACTATTACATTCCCGAAGCAGTTACAAAATATAGATCAAAGATAATTCGCGCGAGAGAACGTGAATCGGAGTGTCCTAGGGTTTTGACCCTTTTTATCAAATAAAGCATATTTTGTTATTTTTTGAATTAAACAGCTAATCTAAACTAATAATTGAATTAATTAATAAAAAGAAAATATTTTTGGGTTTTTATTTTAATTAAGGAAATAAAATGAGAATGGTAAAAATATATCAAAACCCTAATTCTAAATCAATTTTGATTTATTGCAAAATATATTATCATTAAACCTAATTTAAACTAAATAAATAAATTAATTGTTTATTTACAAAAATAAATAATAAAATTAATGATGAAAATAATATTTTATATGGTTTTGGTTTTATTTAGAAAAATAAATTATTGGGTTAGTAATTAAAATAGCAAATAAATAATTATAAGTAAAATAAGAAAATAAAGAAAGAAATAATAAACAAAAAGCAAACTCAGGGGGGTGCTGGGCCCAATTTGGTAGTGAAAAGAGCAATTCTGAGGCCCATTACGTCCAGGCCTTGTTGGACTTTTGTGATTTGCTAGGCGTGCATTGACCAGGGAGTATAGTGGTCCTTCATCCTGAACCACTGGATCTTGGCCTGAAGCCACCTGGATGAGATTTGGGTGAGGGCATATGGTGCACTGTAGGACCTGAAACGCGTGCAATTACCTGAAAGCAAAATATATCAAATTTTTGGGGGACCTGGGATTCGAACCCAGGTCCCAAGGGTATCACACACTAACGCCTTGCCAGCTGAGCCATGATGTTAACTTGTTAGTGGGATGCATAACAAATATTATAAAACAAATCAATAATTATGCCTGCCAAAAAATAAAAAAAACGCGCAATTGATTCAAATGAACCAATCACACTAAGCCACGTTATCATCTTCTTCACAAAAGCCTGGTTCGTTTACCTGCGGATTTTTATCCGCATGAAGATTCATAGGGTCTTTCGAAAATCTCTCCCAGGCCATGAAAATGAAATCCAAGAGTACCAACGTACTCATCTCTTCCTCCTGGTCATCCCTGTAACCACTATTCCCCTTGATTTTGCCTATACACAAAATGCCTAAAAACAAGAACAAGAACCCTAGGTTCTGGATATGGGGTTAGAGGCCATAAAAATTCAATCAAATATTGCAGAATCAATGGAAATTGAATGGTGAATATGAATGTACAAGAAAATTGGCAAGAGAATGCTAGAAAAGGATTTCACGATACCATGTCCAGGGCAATGTTCGTGGAGACTTACAGTGAGTTTTAGGTAATGAGAAGGCTTCCCTTTGATTGGTATAGCTCCACTGGATGTCAAGGAAGAGAGCTACGTTTTGCTTTTGGTCTGAATTGGCCTCCAAGGTTATTTTTTATCTCTCACTTTTCAAGCTTTTTTACAAAATTGGTATGGCCATTTCTGCAAGGTTCTATGCGTGTTTTAGGTCTGCCTCACTTGTATGCATATAATGGAATGATTCTAGGTCAAAATATGGGCCAATATCCATGTGCATTGAAGATGGAAGATTTGTTTGACCACCATTGATAAACTTTCCAAAATTGCATCAAATTTGAGATTTTGTGCATGTTTTGACTTGGCACAAGTTTGATTGAGTTGCACATGATATTTGCAAGCTGTACAAATCACAAAGATCCCTTTACATCAATTTTTAGATTTTATTTGATTTAATATTGATTAATAATGAATTAAATCAATAAAAATAGAAAAATAAATGTTTGGTCATGAAATTAAATATGGGACACGTGTGTGGCATGACAAGACCATATCAAGTGGAAAAAAGTGGGCCCTTTTGTAAAAAATTGGAGTTTTGAGGATAGTTGACTTTTGGCAATTTTGGAAAAATGCCCAACTTCAACAATGCATAACTTCTTCAATTTTGAACTTTTGGAGGTGTTATTGGACTTTTTAGAAACCTTGAGATGTCCTCTAATCAATACTTTTGGTATCATCTCATTTTTATGCTCCATGCTCAAGTTATAAGCTTTGGCAAAAAATGTGTTTTTGTTGACTTTCAAAAATGACCTATAATGTCCAAATTTGTAACTTTTTGTGAGAGGATTTCTTGATCTTGGGGTGTGAAGATGGATTGTATGGAATTGCATCCTATTCAAAATGAGCTTTGTATGGGTCATTTCTCATAAAGTATGAGAAAGTTATTCTTGGTCAAAGTTGAGTTGACTTTTCCTACAAAACCCTAATTTAGCAACTTTTGAATCTTGATGAATCTTGAGCAATCCTTGATGAATCATGATCAACCCTTGATAAAATGATGATTTATCTTTCAAAATGAGAATTTTGACAAAAAATCTTGAGGTTTGACTGTATTTAGGACACATTTGACTTTTTCCCTAGCACAGTCGATTTTTGGGTCTCTTGAGCAATTGACTGACCAAACTTCCTCAGCAAGGCTTGAAATTTGACATGGATGAACTTAAGAACATATTAGCACATTGGGGAGCACTTGAGGTCATTTGTATGTGAGGACCTTGATGCAACACAAAACCCTAATTTTGACTTGACTGCCTTAGGAGGTGATTTGACTGTCCAACTCTTGAGTTATCTTGAGCCACTTGAAGATCATTCTTGACATGTCTTGAGAAACATGGAAGGGCAAATTTTGGGGTACAACAGTTTCCCCTGTTCAATTTTCTTAAACCTGAGGATATAGATTGGCTTTCGAGCCTTTCGTAATCCGAAGGTGGAAGATAATTGAACACTAGAGTGCCCAAAAATTTGCACTCGCATGGTGTAGTATTAGTATTGTGATGTCGGGAATGGGCTTACAGATGCCATTTGGAGATTGTTGGTAGGAGGATGGGCTTACAAATGCCATCTGCAGGAGTGTCGATAGCATAAGAGATTCCTTAGCGAGAACTTGCATACCTGTTGTTGTGAAAGATTCCGTTGGGGAAGTCTAACCTTTGTTGAGATTTAGGAACTTGCTTATACTATAACTGAGAGAATGCTCCAGCTGAGTTTTAAGAACCTGTCAATAATTTAATTGGGGGGAAACATCTTCATCAAGATCTAGGATCTGTCTCGTGCTCAACGTAGTATACTGCTGAGGTTATAGAACTTGTCCACACTATGACAGAGGAAAACATCAAGATCTAGGAACTAACTCGTGCTCAATGGAGTATACCGTTGAGGTTATAGTACTCGTCCACACTATGACGTAGGGAAACATCTTCATCAAGATCTAGGAACTGTCTCGTGCTCAACGTAGTATACCGCTGAGGTTATAGAACTTGTCCACACTATGACGGAGGAAAACATCAAGATCTAGGAACTGACTCGTGCTCAATGGAGTATACCGTTGAGGTTATAGTACTCGTCCACACTATGACGTAGGGAAACATATTCATCAAGATCTAGGAACTGTCTCATGCTCAATGGAGTATACCGTTGAGGTTATAGTACTCGTCCATACTATGACGTAGGGAAACATCTTCATCAAGATCTAGGAACTGTCTCGTGCTCAATGGAGTATACCGTTGAGGTTATAGAACTTGTCCACACTATGACGGAGGAAAACATCAAGATCTAGGAACTGACTCATGCTCAATAGAGTATACCGTTGAGGTTATAGTACTCGTCCACACTATGACGTAGGAAAACATCAAGATCTAGGAACTGACTCGTGCTCAATGGTGTATACCGTTGAGGTTATAGTACTCGTCCACACTATGACATAGGGAAACATCTTCATCAAGATCTAGGATCTGTCTCGTGCTCAATGGAGTATACCGTTGAGGTTATAGAACTTGTCCATACTATGACGGAGGAAAACATCAAGATCTAGGAACTGACTCGTGCTCAATGGAGTATACCGTTGAGGTTATAGTACTCGTCCACACTATGACATAGGGAAACATCTTCATCAAGATCTAGGAACTGTCTCGTGCTCAATAGAGCATACCGTTGAGGTTATAGAACTTGTCCACACTATGACGGAGGAAAACATCAAGATCTAGGAACTGACTCGTGCTCAATGGAGTATACCGTTGAGGTTATAGTACTCGTCCACACTATGATGTAGGGAAACTGTCGAGATTGAGAACCTTATCTGAAATTCAACCGAGGATAATTCAATTTGAGATTTAAGAACTGGTCAGGTCTTCGACGAAGCTGGGGACTTAACTGCATCTTTCCTAAAAGGTAAAGGTCAGTCATATGCAATGCATGATATGGATCAGGCAATGATGTTCTCAAAATAAATTAGATTGTATTCGTATGATGCGTATATGCATGTATCATGATGTATGGAAATGTGATGTTTTAGCTGGGGAAAATAAATCCTGGAGCAGCTGGAGAATAGAGTTGAGTTCTTCGTTTCCGCTAGGGGTGATGAACGAAGATGATAAACCTGCAGGAGAGAAGAACTCCGTTGGGGGAATAAACTGATGAAGAGATTACTCCGAGGGGAATTACTCTGTAGGGAGGAGACGTTCTGCTGAAGATTTTAACGATAACTCCGCTGGGGATTCTTTTGATAAGCTCTGTTGGGGATTTTAATGATGAATTCTGCTGGGGATAGAAAGACTTCGCTGGGGATGATCTTTCAGTTGCAATTTTCTGAGGATAACCCAGTTAGACCCTTGTGAGGATAACCTTCTGAATTTGGATGGGGGAGATCTATTTGCGCTCTGCAGGGGATAAGCTTCCAGAATCTACTGGGTAAGATGATTCAACTCTGGCGGGGAAGCTTTTTTAGACTGCGCTGGGGAAGGACTCCACTGGGGTATCTTGTATTCCGCCGGAGAACATTCTTATATTCTGTTGAGGAATGTTAAGACCGCCGGGGGTATTCTTAAACTTGCTGGGAAATGTCTTTATACTCCGCTGAGGAATATTAAGACCTTCTGGGGATACCCTGCCTTTTTAGCGTTGATAGTGGATGAACTCTGCTTGGGGAGAGTATTATTGATTTGTACATAGCTGCAAGTCTCAGTAGGGAGAGCTACCATTACTGTTTTACTCTGCGAGGAGCAATGGTATCTTGGTCATATTCTTCAGCTGAACCTACCTTTGTACATTGGTGGAAAAAGTAACTACACAGTTTGGACATTTCTTATGCCCCTGTTTATGATATTACCAATAATTTGTCCTTTGTTTCGCATGTAAATATTTATGCGCAACAATTAATGTCAAATGCATATATCAAAAATGAACATTGGACGTTATTTGCAAAACAAAACAGATAAAGGAGGAACAATTTGAAATTTGTCTGAAAATGAATTTGTATTGACTTTGAAGTTTGCCTGAAAATAGGCGTTTTTGTACAAGAGGCTGACGTCCTAGTAAGAGAACGCCGCCGAACAAATAGAATTTATACAATTTGTGAAAACAAAACAAAACAGCTATGTGAATAATCCTACTGGGTTCCAACTCTGCTATTGCCTTTATATCTTCAAGCGTCTCATCACTTTGCTGCTTAGTTGAAGATGAATCAGATTGATTAGTGCTGTCTGAGCTTGATAGTTGATACCGAAGTCTGGATGCAGGGTGATCCAATGAGACATAGTATTATGCTTTAATCCCTAACTTTTGCCTGGACCGCCCTTTCGGGTTTTCAGTCCACCGGGATACCCATTTTTGCCCAAGTCACCTTTTCAGGTTTTCGACTTGCCGGGTGTACAGATTTTTTCATTTTCATCCCTTATTTTTGCCCGAACCCTTTTGGTTCACCGGGAAGCCTTTATTTTTGCCTAGGCCAGTCAACCTAGCGGGTCTTTGATTACGCGTAGTATCTTTTTACTATGTCCGCATTGACGGGGTGAGGAAGGTCGTCACCATCCATGGTAGTTAGAATCATAGCTCCTCCTGAGAAGATGTTCTTAACCACAAATGGCCCTTCGTAAGTAGGGGTCCATTTGTCCCTGGGATCACCTTGAGGTAGAATAATGCGCTTGATTACTAGATCCACAACTTGATACTCTTGTCGTCTAACTTTCTTGTTAAATGCCTTGATCATCCATTTTTGGTACGTCTGACCATGACAAATAGCAGTAAGTCTTTTTTCGTCGATTAGATTCAGTTGATCAAGTCAGGTCTGAATCCAGTCATCTTCACTCAAACCTGCATCCTTCATGATCCAGAGAGATGGTATCTGAACTTCAATAGGCAAGAATGCCTCCATGCCATAAACCAAGGAATAAGGTGTTGCCCCTGTTGACGTCCGTGCTGAGGTACGGTACCCGTGAAGAGCAAACGGTAACATTTCGTGCCAGTATTTGTATGTCACTGTCATCTTCTGCATAATCTTCTTAATGTTCTTATTAGCCGCTTCTACAGCCCCATTCATCTTTATCCGGTAGGGAGAAGAGTTATGATGCTGTATTTTGAATTGCTCGCAGAGCTCAGTGATCATTTTGTTGTTAAGATTGGTACCATTGTCCGTAATGATCCTCTCTGGTACACCATATCGACAGATCAGGTTATGTCGAATGAACCGTGCCATGACGTTCTTGGTTACGGTAGCAAAGGAATCTGCTTCAACCCACTTTGTAAAGTAATCAATTGCTACCAGGATGAAACGATGCCCGTTGGATGCTGTAGGTCTGATCTCGCCAATCATATCAATGCCCCACATTGCAAAAGGCCAAGGTGCCGTCAAGACGTTCAGAGGAACTGGAGGTATGTGCACCTTATAAGCGTAGACTTGGCTCTTGTGACATGTCCGAGAATGCTGATAACAGTCGGCTTCCATTGTGGACCAATAATATCCTGCCTGAAGGATTTTATTTGCCATGGTATGTCCACTAGAATGGGTTCCGAAGGTACCTTCATGTAGCTTTGTCATGATCCTTTCTGCTTCGGTCTCATCCACACAACGCATCAAGGTTGAATCATGGTTACATTTGTAAAGAATGCCATTGCTGATGAAGAACTTGGCTGCAAACCTCCTCAGAAACTTCTTGTCATTAACAGATGCACCCTCGGGGTATTCCTGAGCTTCAAGGTATCTCTTCACCTCATGATACTAGGGCTTTTCTGTTACCTCTTCAGTCTCAAGATCACAATAATGTGCAGGTTCGTCCAATTTTTCAATAATGATCCGGGGAGCCTCGTTGTCCCATTTGACTTTGAACATATAAGACATCGTAGCTAGCGCGTCCGCCAACTGATTCTCCTCTCTTGGGAAGTGTTCAAAGGTTATCTCCTCGAAATGGGGAAGCAACATCAATACATACTCCTTGTAAGGAATAAGATTTGGGTGTTTCGTATCCCACTCACCTTTGATATGACTGATCACGAGAGCGGAATCTCCGAAGACACTTAGAAAATTAATCCTTAGGTAAATTGCAGCTCGAAGACCCATGATGCATGCTTCATACTCCGCCATATTGTTAGTGCAGTTGAAACATAATCAGGCGGTAATCGGAGTATGAGAGCCTTTAGGAGATATGATCACGGCGCCAATGCCATTACCCAAAGCATTCGAAGCTCCATCAAAGTACATAGGCCATCGGGATCCTTCCTCAGGTCCTTCATCTGGTCCAGGTGTCTCATAATCAGTTATCAACATGATATTCTCGTCCGGAAATTCAAAGTTCATAGACTGGTAATCATCCACTGCCTGATGTGCCAAATGGTCAGCCAATACACTTCCCTTGATTGCTTTTTGGGTCGTGTACTGGATGTCATACTCAGTCAAGATCATTTGCCATCATGCTATTCTTCCGGACAAGGCAGGCTTTTCAAAGATATACTTGATTGGATCCATCTTTGAAATCAACAGAGTAGTGTGAGTCAGCATATACTGTCTCAGCCGGCGAGCATCCCATGCCAAAGCGCAGCAAGTTTTCTTAAGCAGTGAGTATCGAGTCTCACAATCGGTAAAATTTTTGCTAAGGTAATAAATAGCATGCTCTTTTCGGCCAGACTCGTCATGCTGCCCCAGCACACACCCCATTGAGTTGTCAAGTACTGTTAAGTATAAGATCAGAGGTCTCCCTTCAACTGGTGGAATTAGGATGGGTGGCTCCTGGAGATACTCTTTGATCCTTTCGAAAGCAGCCTGGCATTCATCGTTCCAACGTACCACTTGATCTTTCTTCAGTAACTTGAAGATTGGCTCACAAGTAGCAGTCAGGTGAGAGATGAATCGGGCAATGTAGTTCAGTCGTCCCAGAAAGCCTCTGACCTCCTTCTCTGTCTTGGGAGCTGGCATCTCTTGTATGGCATTCACTTTGGCAGCATCAACTTGAATACCTTTGTCGCTCACGACGAAACCCAGTAGCTTACCAGACCTCACCCCGAAGGTGCACTTGTTCGGGTTCAATCTCAGCTTGTACAACTTCAACCTGTCAAACAGCTTTTGTAGATGGTCAAGGTGTTCTTCCTCAGTATGGGACCTTGCAATCATATCATCGACGTATACTTCAATCTCATGATGGATCATGTCATGAAACAAAGCAACCATGGCACGCTGATATGTTGCCCCAGCATTCTTCAACCCAAAAGGCATGACCTTGTAGCAAAAGGTACCCCACTGGGTAACAAAGGTGGTCTTCTCCATGTCTTCGGGAGCCATTTTTATCTGATTATAACCGGAGAAACCATCCATAAAGGAGAATACCTTGTGCTGAGCATTATTGTCAACCAGAACAACGATGCGAGGTAGAGGGAAGTCATCCTTAGGGCTTGCCCTGTTCAAATCCCTGTAGTCAACACACATTCGAACCTTACCATCCTTCTTCGGTACCGTAACCACATTGGCAACCCACTGAGGGTAATAAGTCACTGCTAGAAAACCAGCGTCAAACTATTTCATATTTTCGGCTTTGATTTTTTCAGACATCTCTGGGCGCATACGGCGAACCTTCTGTTTTACCGGAGGACAATCTTCCTTGGTAGGCAGGCGATGAACCACAATGTCAGTATCCAATCCTGGAATATCTTCATAAGACCAGGCAAAGATCTCAATATAGTCATGCAACATCTAAATCAACCGCTGTTTCACACTAATCTCCAAGTTTGCACTGATCTTGACTTCTTTCTTGTCTGTTTCAGTACCCAGATTCACCGTTTCCACTGGCTCTTCGTGTGGCTGAATGACCCTCTCTTCCTGGAGTAGCAGTCTTGCAAGTTCGCCCGACACCTCGCAATCGTGTTCACCTTTGTCTTCGGCTAAGTTGATCGGATTTTCGAAGTCATAACTAGCAGTAGCAGAGTCGTTACCAGTGAGATCCAGAGTGGATTGAGACCTGTATATGTGAGTGTGTGTAAAATAGCTGTTTTGCAATATATAATAAATAAAAACAAGGAGCGCAAAATTTGAAATGCAAGAAACGTCCAATGCTTTTATTAATGATATATGAAAATGGCACACAAAAGCCCTCACAAATGAAGCCACGGTGCCCCGGGTAAGACACCGGGCCGTAAAGTTTCAAAACATTGTCTGTTACAGATTCAAAACAAAGAGTTCATTACTGGGTAACAAAAGTAATAGGGATGAAGTCCTTTGCTGTCCAGTTGCTTGGTCCACCGTTGGTCGTAGGATAGATCCAGCTGTCGAATTCAGACTCCTCCACATCATCCTCAATGGCATTTACTCCCGAGTTGCTGATGAACACGGGAGGTATTCCAATCCTTGAATTACGAATAACCCTTTGAGCTTCTGCAGTGAAACCCAAACCAAACTTGTTAGTCTTCTGAGTAAAGTCAGGGAGTCGGCCCCAATTTGCACACTCACCCTTCTCAATAACAGCTCGGACATCTTTTAAGGAAGCCATCTTCATAGGAGAATCTTCAACCACAGTCTCAGCTGATGCCAGTGTCTGAGGAACTTCTTCAAAGTGCTGAAATGGGGTCTCAATGAACTCCCCATCCATCTCTACATACCGGAACGAGTTGAGGTGGCTGACCATGCACTCTTCTTCCCCTTGTACTGTCACAATCTTCCCTCTGACCGGGTACTTCAGCTTCTGGTGGAGCGTTGAGGTTACGGCTCCAGCTTTGTGGATCCATGGACAACCCAGCAAACAAGAATAGGATGGCCGAATGTCCATCACGTAGAATGTAGAATTGAAGACCTGAGAACCAACTTTAATTGGAATATCAACCTCACCATGCACCATCCTTTTAGACCCGTCAAAGGCCCTGACAATGATGTTACTTGGCTTTAACTCCAACCCTTCTCAATCCAACCGGTCTAGAGCTTTCTTGGGCAAGACGTTCAACGAGGAACCAGTGTCAACCAATACATGTGCAAGAGTAGTTCCCCTGCATTCAATAGAGACATGTAGGGCATCATTATGGTTCTTCCCTTTAGCGGTCAAATCAACGTCGGAGAAACTCAAACCATTATCAGCAGTTAAATTGGCCACACAATCAGTAAACTGATCAGCTGATGTCTCTTGCGGCACGTGGGCAGTCTTCAGGAAGGTAATCAGAGCCTTGGCATGGGCCTCTGAACACAACAACAGTGACAACATAGAAATCTTGGATGGGGTTTGCCCCAGCTGCTCAACTACATTATAATCACTCTTCTTAATAATCTTCAAAATCTCTTCCATCTCCTGTTTGGAAGCTTCAACAGTAACAGTCTTTGGTGCCTCCGTCTGGGCAGGCACATCAGTGGTGATCCCTTTGCCTCGAGCGTTAGATGACTCGGAGATAGGGGTAAGGATAGGAACTGGGTCAGGAATGGCATTAGGCACACTTGCAGGTGTAATGACAACAGGTCTTCGGACAGTTGGTGGAGCAATATCAGGTGAGAAAAGTCTACCGCTGCGGGTGACTTTAGCAGGCCCAGTAATGTTGTTGACGTTAGTATCAGCATCCAACTCTTGCTTAACTCCAATAACATAAACATCTTCCCCATAGTGCCAAGGGACAGCTTTGTCAGAGGTGTAGGGGATGGGCCCCAAAATAGTGATAACCACAGGTGTGATCTTCGGAATAGATGTAATTTTAACAGGCTTCCTCGAGGGAGCCTTGGAAGAATTGTTGAAAATGGTAATGATGGCAACTTCTTCAGTAGGAATGGAAGGAACAACAATCTTCTCAAACAGGATCTCCTTATTATCCATCAGGTTTTGGATACCTGACTTCAGAAATGGGCAACCAGTAGGTAAAACAGAACACATATGGCAACCTTCGCCACAACCCGGAAATAAACCGGCTAGCAACAAGTTCTTCTTAACAGTCATCAGAGGGGTAACATTATCATCCACGGAAACTACAAATAAGTCCTCATCTACATCATTTACTCCATGCTCGGGCATGGGAGCAGTCACAACATTAGGCCTCTCGGGCGCCTCAAACTCAATCTCCTTTGCATCAATTAGGTCTTGTACCCTGTTCCTCAAAACCCAACAATGATCTGTATTATGCCCCGGGCTATCGGAGTGAAAAGCACAGCGGGAATTAGGGTTGTACTTTGGTGATGTGGTACTTGGATTCTTCGGAGCTTCTTTTAGAGTCACCAAATTGGTCTTCAGCAACTGTGGCAGAATCTGAGACAAAGTCATGCTGAGATGAGTGAATTGCCTTCGAGGTCTCTCGTCCTTTTGTTGATTGTGATGCTGAGGAGCACTAGCAGGTTTTGAAATAACAACGGCATTGATAGCTTGGTGATGTTCAGGTCTATTATGTCTTCTCGAACTGTAGACAACACTGGCCTCTTTCTTGAACGGTTTCTTCTCGGTGCTCGATGAGGCACCCTTCTGTATTTTCCCAGCCTTAATACCAGCTTCAATCCTTTCACCAGTCAAAATAAGATCTGTAAACCCAGCTGAAGAGCTTCCAATCAGGTGGTTAAAGAATGGACCAGACAGGGTCCCCAAAAACATGTCAACAAGCTCACGATCAGCCAACGGTGGTTGCACCCTTCCGGCAAGGTCTCTCCATTTTTGAGCATACTCTTTGAATCCTTCACCCGTTCCTATTGACATACCCTGGAGTTGGGTACACGTAGGAGCGAGGTCGGAGTTGTATTGATACTGCCTATAGAATGCAGTAGCCAAATCTTCCCAGTTACGGATACTGGCTCCGTCCAACTGATAGAACCACTCAAGCTGAGTCCCTGAGAGACTGTCTTGAAAGAAATGGATCCACAAGTTCTTATCAACAGTGTAAGGCTGGATCTTCCTCACATATGAACGGAGGTGAAACTTCGGACAGGAAACTCCGTCATACTTGGCAAAGGCAGGTGCCTTGAACTTATGGGGAATCACCACCCTAAATGATAGACCTAGATCTCCGAAGTCCAGACCGGGCACCTTCTGAATTTCCATAGCGCTCAAACGGTCTTCCAGCTGTTTGTACTTATCCTCAGTAGGAGGATACTGTTCTTCATCATAGTCTATCTCGTTGTCGGAGACCATAGGGCTAGGAGCCCTCCTTTCTTGTGGACTATCTTTCCCTCCAGATGAGGTGGTCAGATCAACTTCATTCTGCAGCCTATTTCCAAACCTGCGTCCAGTGTTGAACATGATGGTCCTCTTCTTCTTCTTCTTTTTCTCCTTCAGAATCAAGGTCTTCAGGTCCTGCTGACCCTTGGCTAGATTCATGAACAGTTCCTGAAATTGGGCATTCTGGGCCTGGAGGGCCTTGATAGCTTTCTCAGTTGAAGGTTTAGCAGAAATGATGATTGAGCGCTGAAATAAACAGCTAAGAAGATAAGAGACCTGTAATGGGGTACCTGTTTATGAAGTGCATGGGATGAAATGCATATGATTTATGATTTCAAAGACAATCGAGATTCAAATTTGTAAACAAGAAAGGAAACACACTTTATTAGATTTAAACTTCAAAATTTAAATTGTTCAACAAATTGCCCTTAGGCATTACAAGAAATGGAAATACTGAAAAGTAAGAAAAAACTGTAAAAGAAATCATCAAAGGTCCATCAACGCTCCCATGGTCTCTTCTTCTCAGTGCGGACATAATCATTCAGGATCCGCTCGTTCTCCAGTTGCCTAGTCAGCTTCGGGATCTTCTGCTCCTGTTCATTGAACCTCTCTCTGTAAGAATCCCGTTCATCCCTTAACTGCATCCAATACCTCTTCAGTGTCCCAATATCAGTGCGCATATAAGGTTGGAGGATAGTTGGAGGAACCCCCTCCTCATTAGCAACTTCAAGAGTAACAGGCCTGACAGCTTCGTATGGCATACATAACTTCTGGGCACGGATGCGGACCCATCTGAGATATGGCTCCATTGGCAGAGAAGTCTTAGGTCCCAACTCATGTGGGTCAGATTGGTGAACTCTGTCCCAAGCCCTTATGAATTTACGACGCAGCTCGTCACTATCTCCTTGAAAATCAAAGATGATATGAGGCATCAACATATCATGAGGCCCTTCTCTTTTGTCTCTTCCAAACTGATGGAGAGCTAAGCATGGGTTGTAAGAAATCCCTCAATGGAGTCCGATCAATGGAACATTAGGATACTCTCCACAACGATCAATGACAGTCACCTCATCCATACCTTTGAGAGTCCAGATAATGTTGTTGTACCCCAAAATTTGCTCTCTCTCTTTTTCACAAGAAATCACAGCTTCGGGTTTTCCCTGATTTTTCAAATTGGCTCAAGAATCGGTCAAACAGACTTTTTCTTATTAGTCAAACAAAATTAGGATTTCCATTAACTTTTGAATCAGTCCAAGCAGATTATTAGGGTTTGTAGTGATTTGGTTGAGTTTGGCTCAGGGTTTGATCAAGAAGACGCTTCTTTGACAATAAATCAAGAATTAGGGTTTGCACGTGCACTTTCAGAAGAATTTGAACCCACAGTGTCTTAATTGGCTGTTACACTGCTTTGACGCCTGTTCAAGATTTCAGTTTGTTTCTCAAAACCTGAACCTCGGGGATAAAAGCTGAGGCTTCTGATTGAGAGTTTGAAGTGTTGGTTTAATCAGTGAAGTGAAAGGCGTATGGACGTTTGTTTGTTTAACTGTGCAATGCTATTGGTTATTTGGAACGTCGGACTTATTATTGGTTAATGCAAGACAGTGAGATTGCGACGTTTGTTGATTATTTATAATTTATAAGTTAAGATTATTGGAATAATTTCCAATTATTATGACTCAAGAAATTTAAATAATTAAATAAGCAATTGCAGAAGAATTAAAAGAATTAACTGAAAAAAGATTTTTATTCATTTTTAATTGTTTGTTACAAATATTATTTGAATACTGTAAATTTATTTACAGTGTTTACAATAATGTTATTACAAATGATTAGAAATAAAATAAAACTATATCCTAAATCTCTTGAAGTCTTCATCTTCTACTGTTGCGTCCTTCGCTTAACTGATATTTACCTGCAAAAAGAGAGGAAAGAAGTCAACACAGATGAATTAAAAAAAAAGGCATTTTCAGACAGTTAATCAAAAAAATTCATCATTAAAGGTTGTTGGCCGGAATCAGTTTGTTCATCCTCTCTGCAAATCGCAAGAAGATGTCTCTTCTTGGTTCACAAAGAGGGAAAGAAAATATGTTTGCAAGCATGGAATTAATTAAATACAAGGCAGCATATTAAACAAAATGCATAAATTGCAAAGTGCAAACTGAAATGCCAAACAAGCTGCACATGTGCAAACTGTCAAAGAGAGGCAAACAAGGCAAACCAAACTAAGTCAAAATGGCCAACTAAGTCACAAGTTCAAGAAGCTGTCAAAAACTGTCAAAGAGGCTAACAAACTAGCAATGCAGAAAATCTGGAAAAGAAGAAAGTACAAGAGGCAGAGCAAAGCTAACATTGCAAGCAATATTTCAAATTTGCATCATTTCCGAGCCACAACCTTTTCAGAAAAATACAGTTTAAGTAATTAAATATACTTTTTCTGTGGAGAGAGAAAGAGAGAGAGAAGTGGAGGCTTACAGTTTTGCAGGCTTAAGAAGAATAGATAAATATAAAAAATCAGAACAGTTCAAAGGAGGCAGGATACAAAAGAATACAAAGCGCAAGATACCACAAAACCTGTGTGACAATAAGCCTCAAAGCTTGTTCAGTTTCAAACCTGCACAGAATCACAAGCCTGCCTCAAACCAGAAGCAAACAACAGTAAGCCTGTAGCCTCAAAACTGCCTTCAAGCTTACAAACTTGCCTCAAGCCCGTCAAACACAAATCAAGCATAACAAACCTTGAAACTAGTTTCAAACCTGCTAGAAACATACATCAGACTCAAACCAAAAATCAAAACACAAGCAAGCCTGTCTCAAGCCCGCCTGCATAGCTAGCCTGCCTATACCCAAACAAGCCTAAAAAACTCATTCAAAGATAACATCAAGCCTGCATACAGCCAGAAGCCTGAATAAACACAACCTGCATAAACTTTAACAAATCAAGCCTGATTCAAACTTACATACAACTACAAGCCTGCACAAAGCACAAGCCTTGAAGCCTGAAGTCAGTAGCCTGCTAAAGCATTCAACCTGCCTTCAATCTAAACCATTTCAATATCAAAACACCAACAAAACGCCTTAGAACATGTTCATCATAGGCTAAACAAATCCAAGCATCTCAGATTTAAAATCATCATTGAAACACAAATCAAGCCAAAAGAAAAAGAAGAAGTCAGAAGTGAAACAATAGCCAACAAGCAATCTCAGAATTATTCTCATCATTGAAAGAGGAAGATTGTAAGGAAACATCAAAGTCATCAACATCAGAACAAAAAAGTCCATCAACATCATCAAGCAAACAATAACTATTGCAAGCATCTCAGAATCAAAGAACATCATCAAATGAACGAAGCATTCAAATAAGCAACTCAGAAGCAAGCAATCAGAAGAAGAAAATAAGAGAGGAACTCAACACTCTAGGGTTTTCAGATTACAACGTTCATCATAAAACCATTCAAGGAAAGCAAAGATACAAGGTTACCAGAAAGCCAGCAAGAACAAAGCCAACGTCACGAACTCCCTGCCTTGGCCGCCTGAGGATACCGCCGGTCCACCCTCCGTCCTTTCCCCAAAGACAAAACCCCCAAAGGTATCATCTTCTTCTCCTTCAAATCTATAGATATACCTCACAAACATAAATAATCCAAGATCAAAACGGGTAAAAGCATAAAATGCATACGAATCCAGAAACCCTAAAAACGCACGAAGAGGGAGCTAAGAGAAATGTTACCTTCTTTTCATTGCCCTGAGCAATCTTGGAGAGGAGAAGGTGGAGGTGATATCCTAGTGGCCTGAGGCGAAGGGAGACATCAGAATCTCTGTTGAGAGCGAGGAAGAGAATGATGAAGAAGAAAGGGAACGGCGCCGCTCATCAAACTGTGTAACCCTATTCTGAGCCAAAACATGTGAAACCCTAACAAAAACTTCATAAACGCGTTTTGGGCCCGTCCCTTGAAAACAAACCCTTAAGCCCAAGATTCTGGCGCATACCCCCCGCCTTTTTATTTAAATCTGTTTGTTTTTGTTGCTTGGGCCTGCCCCTAATATTAACACCTAAAGCCCACTCTTTTTTTATATATACAAACTGATACCCTTCCTTTTTTTATCACATTATTCCATTTCTTTTTATATAATTTATTTTGTTAAGAAAAACAATATATCATTTTTTGTACAAAACTTTTCTTAATGTTTATTACCTTTTACAAAAATATGTAAGTATTAGATTTATTAGGTTAACAATTTTTTTTTATTAAAACCTTTTTTTTTGTTTAATTTAAACCTTGTATATAAAACATTAATAAAGAATACATAGAATTTTTAAGGTTAAATATTTCCTTTTTTTTAAACCTTTTGTTTATATATAATTAACAAAAACACAAAAATAATATTAATACTTAATATTGCATTAGGTTAACAATTTGATCATTTGTAAATAATCACGTGCATCATACATTGTTTTTATTCTTATACCTTGATTATATTTTACATTGAGAATGCGACAATTCAATTTGATTGTAAATAATATTTGGACACTACTATTCTGATGAGACTCATCCCCATTTGTAAACATTTGTACCCCCATCCTCGGATACTTATTTGTAATAGCTTAGACTTTAAATTTCCGCAATTTATCGCTTTCTATATACTGTATAGTAATTAGGGTTTGTATGCGAAGATTCAAAATCAACCACTAGATAACCTAATACAAGACAAATGCATGAAAATCAATACACAATTCACACTTGCACCTCTAGGGTAACCTCGTTTGTTGCCTCGGAAAATGCAATCATGTCCCTCGAGTATGAGACACTCTAGCAAATGTCCCTTCGATAAACAAAGATCGTTAGTCCCTCGATGACCCTCGATGTTGCCTTCGATAAAACGATCTCGTCCCTTACAAAATTGCTAGAGCGTCTCACAAGTTGCCTTCAATGATTGTATACGATGACCCGCGCCTGTCCCGTTTACATCCTAACACAAGGTTGTTCACCAAATACAATGGTGAAACAACACTATTAAAAGGGTTAAAACACAAGAAAGATCTTTGAGTAAATTAGGGTAGATAGCTCCTAGTTACTTGATCAAACTTGCAAAACACACTTGCCTACTTTCAAAACACAACTTCAAAACAACTTTCAAAAAACATTGAAACATCTTTTCAAAAAGACAAACACCTTTGTAAAACATTCGAGTAAAGAATTGTTACAATGGTTGCCTATTAGGTTTATTAGGTTAACAATTTTTTTTTATTAAAACCTTTTTTTTGTTTAATTTAAACCTTGTATATAAAACATTAATAAAGAATACATAGAATTTTTAAGGTTAAATATTTCCTTTTTTTTAAACCTTTTGTTTATATATAATTAACAAAAACACAAAAATAATATTAATACTTAATATTGCATTAGGTTAACAATTTGATCATTTGTAAATAATCACGTGCATCATACATTGTTTTTATTCTTATACCTTGATTATATTTTACATTGAGAATGCGACAATTCAATTTGATTGTAAATAATATTTGGACACTACTATTCTGATGAGACTTATCCCCATTTGTAAACATTTGTACCCCCATCCTCGGATACTTATTTGTAATAGCTTAGACTTTAAATTTCCGCAATTTATCGCTTTCTATATACTGTATAGTAATTAGGGTTTGTATGCGAAGATTCAAAATCAACCACTAGATAACCTAATACAAGACAAATGCATGAAAATCAATACACAATTCACACTTGCACCTCTAGGGTAACCTCGCTTGTTGCCTCGGAAAATGCAATCATGTCCCTCGAGTATGAGACACTCTAGCAAATGTCCCTTCGATAAACAAAGATCGTTAGTCCCTCGATGACCCTCGATGTTGCCTTCGATAAAACGATCTCGTCCCTTACAAAATTGCTAGAGCGTCTCACAAGTTGCCTTCAATGATTGTATACGATGACCCGCGCCTGTCCCGTTTACATCCTAACACAAGGTTGTTCACCAAATACAATGGTGAAACAACACTATTAAAAGGGTTAAAACACAAGAAAGATCTTTGAGTAAATTAGGGTAGATAGCTCCTAGTTACTTGATCAAACTTGCAAAACACACTTGCCTACTTTCAAAACACAACTTCAAAACAACTTTCAAAAAACATTGAAACATCTTTTCAAAAAGACAAACACCTTTGTAAAACATTCGAGTAAAGAATTGTTACAATGGTTGCCTAGACAAGGCATCTTTTTCAAAACATTTTCAAAACCACACACACAAACACCACTTCAAAAATTGAAAATCAAGGCAAGTGATCTAAAACAAGTAACTAAGAGCCCATGGATAACCATGGATGAAAAGGGTGCTAGCACCTTCCCTTTTCATAATCTACCCCCCGAACCCACGAAAACATCTCAAAGGTCTTTCCTGTGCTTTTTGACCTTTCCTTAGGATAAATAAAAAGTAGGTGGCGACTCTTGCTAAACCGAACAAGTGCGAATACAAATGCAAAACCTCAAGTCAGTTCTCCCACCATATCACAGAACTGGCGACTCTGCTGGGGATCAATTTAAAAATGGGGTTACTTTAGGGTTTTAGATCACCTTTACATGCTTGCTTTGATTACTTTGATTGCTTTACTTTTTGGGTTCCTTGTTTGGGTTTGTTTAAATCCTACACTCGGATTTGGGGACACCTTTTTAGGTAAATAGCAATAAACTGTGAGGGAACTGTGCGGGGTATACCAACATGGTTGAAGCAGTAGCTATGTTAGTGTGACATATTTGTGAGTACCGGTAGCCCTTGATTAGTCAAGGAGAATACGGGGCCGCTGAGCGATGTCATGAAGCACTAACGAACTCTAGAACCTTACTTGACCATCTTGGCCTTTTTAGGGGTAGTGAGATGACCGACTTTGGTACAGTCCGAAGTTGGTAGATACTCGATACTACACTCATTAAGGGTTGTTTTCTTGTAATATTTTGGTCTCCAGTCAAGTGGCTAAACCAAAACAATGAACATAGAAAATAGTCCAATGATATTGAGCTCCTTAGAACCCGGTTTCTATTTTAGGACAGGATGAGCCAACTAACTTCAAGAGGGTACTTACCTATAAACCCCATGCAAGCCTAAACCTAAGGACTTGTTTGCTCTGTGTGAATATGATTGCCTGTATATATATACTTGCTTACTTTTACATACATGTACATAACATCATGACATCATACCATAGCATTTACAATAACCATTTCAAGGATCTCGAGGGTCTTTTGATGCAGGGTCACGTTGAACCAGGCATCTACCAAGGGCAAGAGGTTTCTCCTCTAAACAAATGCCATCAAAGATCAAGTGCAACAACTTGAATCAGGGGCTATGACCCACTTGACATGGTGAGCTTGATTCTCGTGGAAAGACATCCACTGATACAAAGTTCTCCAATCAAAGGTGTTGATCAAAGTTCAACCTCTAACATTTTTCTCGTGTTTACCCCAAGAGATCCTTGAAAACATTGCATACATATATCATACATATCATTGCATAACAGGTTTCTCCCATACAGGTCTCCTTATCTTCCTACTATTTATTTCAGTAAGATGGATATGGAACAAACGGTGAAAGATCTCCAAGCTCAAAATGCTCAATTCCAACAAATGCTTCTGGCTATGGGTAAATGGCAAGAGGATCTGAAAGCTCTCCTTCTCAAAGACAAGAAGAAGAAGTCCAAGAAGGCAGCGGGCATCCTGAACTTGAGAAGAAGACCTGAAACCCTAGATCTTTAAACTCCACCCAGCATAGGGGTCAGTCTTGAAGAAGACCACAATTTGGAGATCAATGGTGTTGAAGCTGACTACTCCGAAGAACAATATCCTCCCGCTGATGACAAGTACAAACAGTTGGAGGATCACCTCAATGCTATGGAGATTCAACAAATACCTGGCTTGGATTTAGGAGACATGGGTTTAGTTTCTGGTTTGGTCATCCCGCCAAAATTCAAAGTCCCTACCTTTTCCCTGTACGATGGAGTTTCTTGCCCTAAGATGCACCTGAAGTCTTATGCCCGCAAGATTCAACCATACACCACTAATCCAAAGCTTTGGATCCATTTCTTCCAAGAAAGCCTGGTAGGGACTCAACTCGAGTGGTTTTATCAATTGGAGAGTTCTCGCATCCACACCTGGGAGGACTTAGCTGCTGCTTTTTACAAACTGTATCAGTACAATGCTGATCTTGCACCAACTCGTGTGCAATTGCAGAACATGACCATGGGTTCTGACGAGAATTTCAAAGGATACGCTCAAAAGTGGAGAGATCTGGATGGTAGGGTGCAACCTCCTTTAACTGACAGAGAGATGATTGACATCTTCATGGAAACTTTGACAGGGCCTTTCTTCAATCACTTAATTGGAAGCTCCTCAACCGGGTTCACCGAGCTAATACTGACCGGTGAAAGGGTCAAAGATGGCATCAAAAGTGGGAAGATCCAAGGAGCTACTCCCTCTGATGCTCAGAAAATTCCCCATAATGGGAAGAAAGAGTCCAATGCAGTGACTGGTCAAAAGAGTCGTCATGACCAACACGTAGGAGCAATCTTGATCTCTAATCCTACGCCTGCTCAACAAAGACAGGGGCATCAACGTAAGGAGGTAGCACCTAAAAGACAATTCACCAAGATCAACATGTCATTGGGTCAAGCGCTACAACGCATGTTGCAGGCAGAGCTGATTACATTGAAGGCTCCCCTCCGGAACCCAAATACTTCTGCTCCTACCTATCATCCCAATGAAAGGTGTGCATACCACTCTGACAGTCCGGGACATGACACAAACAACTGTTGGGCTCTGAAGAACAAGGTCCAAGACATGATTGATGCCAAGGAGGTCGAGCTTGACCCTCTGGAGACTCCAAACGTGATCACTACTCCTATGCCAAATCATTGAGAATGTCTTTGTTTCATTTGAATTTTCAAGTTGTAATCTCTTTGTTATTCAAACAATTATCTATTAATGTCAAACTTTGTTTCATTAATGCATTGCATATGTTTGTCTTGATTTGATCCACTCATTTTCATTACACTTAAACTATGCTTTCTACTTTCTTTATGATATTTAACTCTTGCTAAAAGTTGCAAGCCTTTAGAGGGAGGATGACGAAACAATACCGTAATCTCATACAGTATGCTTTTGGACAGACCTTGCTAACAATGTACATGCATTTCTTTCAAATCCTAAACACTGGAGTTATAAGGAAGATAATCCCTAGTCAACCCCTTCGAGCCAAAGAAGTAGGAGTTTTCTGTTCTAAGCAAATTGAAACCTTTGATTTAAACCCGGGGCAGGGTAGTCTCTCAGTTAATTCAAAAAAAAAGATGCGCATTGAAGTCGCAAACTCTCAGTTCGTAATACAACGAATGACATCAATAACATTCCTTTGGAGCTGTGATCGGTGGATCTGGAACTGACTGTTTAACGCTGGTTCGCGAAATGTCGCGGAAGCAAGAGTCGCCACCGTCTTTTATTTTCTCCAAATGGAAAGGACAAAAGCACAGAAAAATTCCTTATAGAGATTGCTCTCGGTTCGGGAGGTGGATTTATAGAAAGGGAAGGTGTTAGCACCCTTTCGATCCATGGTTATCCATGGGCTCTTAGATACTTGCTCATTGTGTTTTCAAAATGGTTTGTTTGCTTTTCAACTGTGGGTTTTAAAAAAGTTTCTTTGAAAATTTCAGTTCGACTCTTGTATCAGTCCTCAAGAGTGTTTGAAAAATTGCTTTTGAAAGCTTTTTGAAAGGTGTCGGTGTGAAAAGAAGTTTTTTATTTGTTTTTAAATTAGAGCAAGTATCTACGAGTTCTCTACCTACCCTAAAGAATTCGTCTGTGTAAATGTCCTTAAAGTAGTGCCATCCCACCATTGAGAGGTAGGTAGCACCACCGTTGGAGGTGTTCGGGTCAATTCGAGGTTTTAGGGACAGTGTGGTCACCAGAGCAATAGGAAGACACCTTAGAAGCTACCCTCATGCCATGTTCATGGACATGAGGACTTACTAAAACATCCTCTACTCGACCAACACCTTTCGAGGGGCAAGGCAACAGTGAGGCGTACCCTAGGGGTGGTGTGTGAATTGTGTGTCCTTTTCAATTATGTTTATCTTGTCCATGCATTAGTGATCTACGCTTTGTTTTTATTTTTGGCATTCATTCTTTCATGCAAATTATTAACAGTTAAAAAGATGCAGAATTAAAAGTCCTACACTATTACAAAGGGGCGGGTCTACATCGCCAAATTAGTCCAAGACCCGATTTGAAATAAAATAAAATGCGGAAAGATAAATGTCTAATTAATCTATTACACGGCTTTGGGATAAATACATTATATTCACAAAAAGAAATAAAAGTAAAATGCGAGAAGAAGTAACGTCGGGAATGCGAGGGCGTTGGACCCTTTTAAGGAAATTAAATTACAATTAATAAATTAATTAAGTTAAATGAGAAAAGGAAATTATTTTTGAATTTTTTGTATTTATGGATTTTAGTAAGAAAATTAAATGAAATTAAAACCCTAATTCTAAACTATTTTTTAATTTATTAAAAAAAATGTTTAAATTTAACCTAGTTTTAACCTAATTCTTAAATGGCAAATTTATTTACAAAATAAATAATTAATTATTAATAATGGTAAAAGAAAAGAAAAAAGGATAAAAGTATTTAAAACCCTAATTCTACATTTTTTTGTTTATTAAAAAAACATTAAAATTAAACCTAGAATTAAAACTAAATTAATTGTTGAATTTATTTACAAAAAATGTTAGTGAATTAAACATTAAAACATATTTTTTATTTTTATAGTTTCTGATTTTTTGGTATTTTTATGTTATGAAAAATTAATTTAAAGGATTAAAATAAAACTAAATAAAACAAATAAAATAGAAAAAATAAAGAGAATGAAAAATGCAAACCAATGGGGGGTGTTGACCCCAATTTTGGAGGTAAGTTGCCAACAATTTGGCCCATTACATTGAGGCCTCTTTTGACTTTTCTGACCATGTGCTCATGCATTGACTGGGGTGTTCCCTGGACCTTGATTTTTGACCTTCAGATTCGTCTCCCGGGCCATGTGGCAAGCTTGGATAGTGGATGTATGGTGAACCCCTGGAAGGCACGCTGCGTAGGAACATGGAAAACAAAATAATATTGAGAAGGGAGGGGACCTGGGAATCGAACCCAGGTCCCAATGCTTGCCAGCACTACGTTCCACCAACTGAGCTGCTTTGTCACTTTGTTATTATGATAGAAAATAAATAATATATAAAACAAACCACGCTAATGATATTAATACAAAAAAGCGCGCTGAAACTTGAATGGTCCAACCATGATAGGACACGCCAGCTTCTTCCTCATTGTGCCTGTAAACAGAAAATAGATAGCGGGGGTTTTAAACCCCCACTAAATGTACCCTGCGAAAAATAGCGATTAGAGCATCGTTGCTCATAAATTAAGCGCGACGTGTGGAATCAATTCGTATGAAGCTTCTGGTTCTAATGGCCCTGGTCTTATGGCTCAATTTTTCCAGATACTCAAAGCCCCAAATGGAAGCTTCCGAAACCCTAGAACATTTTAATGGCAACTTTGCGCACAAGCCATATTAATTCAATTAGATAACACCATTAGCTTTAGAATGATTAGATTAGTATAAATAAATATCAAAAACACATGAAAAATGCATGGAATTCAGGATGCGATTATGAATATTTTACAGAAAAGTGGGACTCCTATCTACCAATTCTTTGCGCTTGGAGAGTTGATTTTGATTGGGGTAGCTTCCTGAATGTGTCAAGAATGCAATGGAACAACTCTTTTGCTTTGAAATGACCTGCAACTATGAAAACAATTTCAAAAAATTTATGGAAAAATGCAAGTTTTGTTTTGGTTCTTAGGCGCAGCTTTCAGGTTCTTAGCATTAGGGTTGTGATCTGTATATGTATGTGAGTGATTTAGGTTTGCAAAACATGTCCAAAACCTTTGTAATCAATGCTTTTGAGATTTGATTTTCATGGTATCTTTTTCCAATCTTTTTCATGTGAAGAACATGCCAATCATTGCCAATCACCTTGATTCTTTCCTTATTGAATAGTGCACGAAATCTTGAAGGTATTCTATGCACAAAAAGATTTGAAAAGCATGGATGAGTATTTTTTTTCATATTTTATTTAATTAAATGAATTAATGGTGATTAAAAATTCAAATAAATAATAAAAAATGATGAAATAACTCCCCTTTGGGTCAATGGGTCGTGCATAGCCTTTGGATAATGATTCTTGGAAGAAAATGTGGCCCATTAGCAATTTTGAGGTATTTGAAGTAAAGTTGACTTTTCAAAATTCCCAAAAATTTCCCAACTTCCACAAGGCATATCTTGCTCAATATTTAAGCTTTGATCATGTTCTTGGACATTTTGGAAAGGTATTGAAGTCCTCTAACCAATGCCTCTGGTCCCATGGCATTTGGATTTACCAATCTCAAGTTATGGTCTTTGACTTAAAGTGCCTTTTTGTTGACTTTTGAAAATAACCTATAATGTTGAAATTGATAACTTTTTGGAAGAGAATTTATTGGACTTGAAGTGTGAAGAGGAGTTGTAGGAAATGTCATTCTCTTCAAAATGAGCTTTGGATGGAATTTTTCTGATAAACCATGTGGAAGTTATGCCCTGGTCAAGTTACAGTTGACTTTTTCAACTATCCAAATATGGAAACTTTTGCATCTTGAGACTTTTTGAGCCATGCCTTGAGAATCATGATCAAGAATTGATCCAATGATGTTTGTGGCTTCAAAATAAGATGTTGACCAAAAATTTGAACTTTTGACTGTCAAATGACCATTTTGCCCCTGCAGTTGACTGCTGAGCAATTAGGGTTTTTGACTGTGCAATTTTGTGCTGTAAGTCTTGAAACTTGACATGAGGATGCTTGACAATGTTTATAGGCATGTGGGACTTGTTTGGACCCTTGTAAACTTTAACTTCTTTTCCAGAACCAAAACCCTAGTTTTTGACTGTTAGGAGGCCTTTGAACTGTGCAACCCTTGGGAGATTTTGAAGCATGCTCTTTGCAAATCTTGAAGAATATGGGAGGGCAAATTTTGGGGTACAACAGTTGCCCCTGTTCAATCTTCTTAGACCTGAGGATGCAGATTGGCTGTCGTGCCTTTCGTAATCCGAAGGTGGAAGATGATTGAACACTAGAGTGCCCAGAAATTTGCGCTCACATGTTAGCAGTGTGATGGTGGGAATGGGCTTATAGATGCCATTTGGAGATTGATGGATAGGATGATGGGCTTATAGATGCCATGCTGAGAGGTGATGGATAGGTGGATGGGCTTATAGATGCCATCTGGATTTTGATCGCGTAAGAGATTCCTTAGCGAGAACTTGCGTACCTGAAAAGAAAATGATTACCTGGCCTGTTACAGGAGCTGGTCTTCAAACTCTTATATAGATGCGCCCTGAATGGTTACAGGAGTTGAATCTGGAGCTTCAAAAGGTGATGAATGAACCAGGGATGGTTACAACCTCAACAGGAACGCTGAGAGAACCTTGGGTGATTACTACCTCAACAGGGACGCTGAGAGAATCTTGGGACGATTACTACCTCAACAGGAACGCTGAGAGAATCTTGGATGTCTTCTACTGGGATAAGAATCAGGGAGATCTTAGGGTCGATCTGACTGAACCAGAGAAGGCCTTTGACTGGATAAGAATCAGGAAAATCTTAGGGTCGATTTAACTGAACCGAGCAAGGTCTTGGAATATCTTCAACTGGGTAAGAATCAGGGAGATCTTAGGGTCGATCTGACTGAACCAGAGAAGGCCTTTGACTGGATAAGAATCAGGAAAATCTTAGGGTCAATTTAACTGAACCGGACAAGGTCTTGGAATCTTCAAATGGATAAGAATCAGGGAGATCTTAGGATCGATCTGACTGAACCAGAGAAGGCCTTTGACTGGATAAGAATCATGAAAATCTTAGGGTCGATTTAACTGAACCGGACAAGGTCTTGGAATCTTCAACTGGATAAGAATCAGGGAGATCTTAGGGTCGGTCTGACTGAACCAGAGAAGGCCTTTGACTGGATAAGAATCAGGAAAATCTTAGGATCGATTTAACTGAACCGGACAAGGTCTTGAAATATAGCTGAGAACTTAACTGGATCTTTCCTGAAAGGTAAAGGTCAGTCATATGCAAGGCATGATATGAATCAACCGATGATGTTCTCAACATGAATGAGATTTTTAAGATATGATGCGTATATGCATGCTATAATGATGTATGTGATATTTTTGAATGTATCTTTGCGTCTTAGGAAAATAAATCCTTGACGGGTGCCGGTAAGTCACTCCTGGGCTGACGTTGAAGAATAGATTTTTGCTTCCGCTGGGGATGATAGTTGCAAGAATACCGGTAGGAGAAGATAACTCCGTTGGGGAATAAACTTGGCGAATGGATTACTCTGCGGGGAGAAAATTACTCTAGCGATCTTGCTGGGGAATAATACTTTGTGGGGAGAGAGGTACTTTGCTGAAATGTTGATGGTAACTTTGCCGGGGATACCGTTGTTATGTTGGAAGTGTTAATAGACTTCGCTGGGGATAAGAAGACTTTGCCGAGGACGATCTTCCCGTGGATTTTGGCTGAGGATAACCCAGTTATACCCTGGTAGGGAAATAACCTTTGAATAAAGCCGGGAGACGCATTCGTGCTCTGTAGGGGATAAGCTTCCAGAATCTACTGGGGATAAGCTTACTGCCTGGGGAGATGGATTCAAACTTTCCTGGGGAAATCTTGATTGGACTCTCCTGGGGAAATTTTTGAACTGTAATTTTTGTAAGCTAAAAGAGGGAACCTATGTAGGGTTGCCTGATGATGAGCTCGTGTAAAACTGCATCTTGGAAAGAAGGACACCTGTGTAGGGTTACTTTGAGGTTGGGCTCGTGTGGAGCTGCATTTGGAGTTGAAGGAAACCTGTGTAGGGTTTACTGACAATGAGTCCGTGTAAAACTGCATCTTTGAAAATAGAGGACCTGTGTAGGGTTTCTAGGTGACGAGTCCGTGTAAAACTGCATCCTTAAAAATAGAGAACCTGTGTAGGGTTTCTAGGTGACGAGTCCGTGTAAAACTACATCTGGAGTTTTGAGAAGGAAACCTGTGTAGGGTTTACTGATGACGAGTCCGTGCAAAACTACGTCTGGAAAGTGATAACCTGTGTAGGGTTACTTCGGGATAAGTTCGTGTAAAACTTCTGGAGGAACCGGGGTAAGGTTACTGCAGGGTAAGTTCGTGTAAAACTTCTTGATGAACCGGGGTAAGGTTATCTTTGAGGTAAGTCCGTGTAAGACTTCTGGAGGAACCGGGGTAAGGTTACTGCAGGATAAGTTCGTGTAAAACTTCTGGATGAACCGGGGTAAGGTCATCTTGAGATAAGTCCGTGTAAGACTTCTGGAGGAACCGGGGTAAGGTCATCTTGAGATAAGTCTGTGTAAGACTTCTGGAGGAACCGGGGTAAGGTTACTTGTGGAGGGTGAGTCCGTGTAAGACTTCGTCTGAGAGTTGAGAAGGAACTGGTGTGGGGTTGCCTGATGATGATTAAGTGGATGATTGTCCTGTTTGGTTTCGGATGTTAACCCACGATATGGAATTTGTAAAGGTAGATGGTAATCATTTTTGTATTAACCTTTCCTTGGTACTTTGGTTGACAGAGCAACTGGATCGCCTGGACGACTCATTATTTCCCCTGTTTCTGAGGTGAGGGGAAAAGATATCTTGTGGAGGTGCTGGATGACTGCCGATTGACAAATCTTCCCTTTGGTAGGCAAGTGACGAGATACCGGGACATAGTCGTACGCTCTTTATCCCTAACTTTTGCCTGGACTGCCCTTTCGGGTTTTCAGTCCACCGGGATACCTATTTTTGCCCAAGCCGCCTTTTCAGGTTTTCGACTTGCCGGGTGTACAGATTTTTTCATTTTCATCCCTTGCTTTTGCCCGAACCCTTTTGGTTCGCCGGGAAGCCCTAATTTTTGCCTAGGTATGTCAACCTAGCGGGTCTTTTATCGTGCGTAGTATTTTTTCGACTATGTCCACGCTCTTAGAATGCAGGGAGGTGCCCCTGGCTGCTTGTGTTGCCATGCCACCAGAAGATCTTCGTTTGATCGTCCAATGCCCCAAGTGACTTAGACGGAGATTTGTCCCAGGCTATTTGGCCTTTGAGAGATTCTACGAATCTTGATTGGACTGCCCCAGATAATAGACCATGGTCATGTCTTCCCCTTGATTGGAAGTGCTTTTGTTCACCAGATATTCTTCGTGCGAATTTTCCTGCTGTTCAAACAAAAAGTCATATGCAAACAATGTTATATCAAAAATGCAAAGCTTATGTCTGTCTTGAAGATTTTGAAAATACAATCTTTTTCATAAAACAAGTGAATGTTTGTAAAACGTGATGTCAACTCCGTATTTACCGTAGGCCTTAAGGAGTCAGGATACCTTTGTAACAATATGCTTTCGAACTAACCCATGCTTCAGCTAGGACTTTTAAGGGTTATAACGTGGCCTGGTTCATGGTTTAAGAAACAAAGGATAAGGCTCAAAATGTATTTGTACCCACCCGCTCTTCGTGATGTTCTTCGATCCTAAACTCAGCTAATCGTGCATCAGACTTTGTTTGAGTCTTTGCTTTGATATTCCGGTGATGGTTCGGACATTGACAATTTATTTTGAATAGGCAGTCATTTCTTTTTTGTTGAGGGTTTGTAGGACCTCTTTCTTTTTTGATTTTTTTATCCCTATTTTTTGCCTGAACTGTTTCCTTTTTTTGGAATTACAGTCAGCGGGATGCCCCAGCTTCGTAAGTCTCCTTCATAGGTTTTTTGACTTATTGGGCTTTTTTTATTTTGAGAGATATAATGACTGCCTATCCTTGTGATTATTTGGAATCATCATTGTCTTCTTTTTTGTAAGGACCTCTTTGGTGCTATTTGTTATGCACTTGGATCAACTGAGAGAACTACCCTGCCCCAGGTTATGATAAAGGGTTTTAATTTTCGAAAAGAAAAACTCCTACTTCTTTGGCTCAGAGGGGTTGACGAGGGATTATCATCCTTATAACTCCAGTGTTTAGGAATTGAAACAATGCCTGTACCTCATCAGCGGGGTCTGTTCAAAAGCATACTGTAGATTGTGGTATCGTTTTCGTCATCCTCCCTCAAGAGGCTTAGAATTATTAGTCCAGAGTTGATCATCACAAAAAAAATATGAAAGTAGCTTTAAGTATAGTACGCATAATTAATTCAAGACAGACATGTGTAATGCATTCATGAAGTAAAAGAGTTTAACATGATAATTGTTTTTTTTTGAACAAGAAAAGAAAAATACAACTTGAATTCAAATGAACAAAAATCTCTCAATCCTGGCCATGTTTTGGCAAAGGAGCAGTGGTCACAATAGGAGTCTCAGCAGGCTCGAACTCGATCTCCTTAGCGTCGATCATATTCTGGATTTTATACTTCAGCACCCAACAGTCCTCAGTATCGTGCCCCGGGCTATCAGAATGATAAGCACACCTCGCCTCTGGATTGTAGTTTGGAGAGGAGGTCTTGGGATTTGCAGGAGGGTTGATCACCGCAATCAGGTACATTTTCAACATATGCTGCAATGCCTGGGACCATGGCATGTTGATGTTGGTGAACTGTCTTTTAGGCTCGTCTGGCATTCGCTGATTTCCCTTTTGTGGTTGTCGGCGTGGTGCAGAACCAGAGATCATGACTGCCCCCGCCTGTTGGTCACGATGACTCTTTTGACCGTATGCAGCATTAGACTCTTTCTTGCCCATGTAAGGCTTTTGGTGAGTATCCGAAGGTGTGGCCTCCTGAATCTTCCCGGCCTTGATACCAGCTTCAATTCTTTCCCCAGTCAGAATGAGGTCGGTAAACCCTGCAGATGAATTACCAATGAGATGATTGAAGAATGGCCCAGATAGGGTCCCCAAGAACATATCCACCAGCTCACGGTCGGTCAACGGAGGCTGCACCCTGCCAGCCAGATCCCTCCACTTCTGTGCATACTCTTTAAAACCTTCGCTTGATCCTAGAGACATACCCTGGAGTTGGGTACGTGTAGGAGCAAGGTCGACATTATATTGATACTGCTTGTAAAAAGCAGTAGCCAACTCCTCCCAGTTATGAACCTTGGTCCCATCCAGCTGATAGAACCATTCGAGATGAGTCCCTGAAAGACTCTCCTGGAAGAAGTGGATCCACAAGTTCTTGTCCACAGTATATGGTTGAATCTTCCGCACATAAGATCTGAGATGCAGCCTGGGACAGGATGCCCCCATCATACTTAACAAAAGAAGGAGCCTTGAATTTGTGTGGGATCACCACACCAGAAGATAGACCCAGGTCTCCGAAATCCAACCCAGGCACTTGTTGAATTTCCATGGCATTCAGACGATCCTCTAGTTGTTTGTACCGGTCCTCAGCTGGAGGGTACTGCTCATCATTGAACTCCGTCTCGTTGTCGGAGACCACTGGACTAGGCACCTCTCTCTCATGGGGACTGTCTTTCCCAACAGAGGAAGTAGCTTGGTCAGCATCATTTTGTGATACATTTCAAGACTTGCGCCTAGGGTTAAACAACACAGTTCTCTTCTTCTTCTTCTTCTTCAGGAGCAGAGTCTTCAAATCCTGCTGCCCCTGGGCCAAACTCATGATCAACTCTTGGAACTGGGCATTCTGAGCCTGGAGGGCCTTGATCGATTGCTCAGCAGATGATTCAGGATTCATGACGATCGGCTGAAATAAACAGCGAAGAAGGTAAGCAACCTGTAAAAAGGGATACATGTAATGCAATGATATGTATGATATGCATGCAATGTTTTCAAGGACCTCGCGGGATAAACAAGAAACTTGTTAGAGTTGGGATCCGATAGCTTGATTGAAGGAACTGCATGTTGTTGAGAGTCCTTCTTCAAGGGTCAAGGCTCACCATATCGAGTGGGTCATAGCCCCTGACAACCTTGGCTAGAGGAAAATAAATCCCCTTTGCCCCTTGCTAGGCATTTTGATTCATCATGACCTGCATCACAGACCCTTGAGATCCTTGAAATGGGTTAGTCCTTATGCAGGATGTATGCAATGGTATGATGGTATGATGTCATGTTATGCGTGGGATGATATAAGTAACCCTATTATGAGTCCAGATTAAGGACTGTAAACAAAACCTGCAAGAAACTCAAGTGTCAGATAACAAGCATGCAAATAGTCAAGTTGGAAGGCACGCAAGTCACACAAGAGAGCCCTTAGAGTTTAGGCCAGCATGGGGTCTAGGTATTACCCTCTTTCAGTTTGTTGGTTAAGACCTGTCCTATCAGAAGTAACCGGGTTCTAGAGGATCCCAATATCACTGACTACCCTCAATCGGTCATAACTCCAGCATCGCAATCTTTTCTTGCGGCCAGAACCATCATGAGAGTTTAGCCTCAATGGGCGTAGCATACTGCTACTGTTCTATTGGCCAAGTTGGGTCATTTAAGGTTCTAAGGTCGGTTGGTGCTTAATGACTCCTCAGAAGACCCATATTCTCCTCGTTGCGACACAAGGGATATCGGTACAGACCAAGGTGCCACACCAACGTAGCCACTGCTTCACCCATGTCGGTCTACGCCGGACAGGTCCCTCACAGCTTATGCTACCTAACAGGGTATCCCCAGATCCAGGTTAGGATCTATGTAACTCCGATGCAGCCCACAATTTTAAAGCAAACAAGTCAATACAATTGAAAACACAGTTATGAACTATCCTAAGGTACACCTCACTTTAAAAGATTTCCCCAGCAGAGTCGCCAGTTCTGTGATTGGTGGATCTGGAACTGACTGTTTAATGCTGGTTCGCGAAATGTCGCGGAAGCAAGAGTCGCCACCGTCTTTTATTTTATCCAAATGGAAAGGACAAAAGCATAGAAAAATTCCTTATAGAGATTGCTCTCGGTTCGGGAGGTAGATTTATAGAAAGGGAAGGTGTTAGCACCCTTTCTATCCATGGTTATCCATGGGCTCTTAGATACTCGCTCATTGTGTTTTCAAAATGGTTTGTTTGCTTTTCAACTGTGGGTTTTAAAAAAGTTTCTTTGAAAATTTCATTTCGACTCTTGTATCAGTCCTCAAGAGTGTTTGAAAAATTGCTTTTGAAAGCTTTTTGAAAGGTGTCGGTGTGAAAAGAAGTTTTTGATTTGTTTTGAAATTTGAGCAAGTATCTACGAGTTCTCTACCTACCCTAAGGAATTCGTCTGTGTAAATGTCCTTAAAGTAGTGCCATCCCACCATTGAGAGGTAGGTAGCACCACCGTTGGAGGTGTTCGGGTCAATTCGAGGTTTTAGGGACATTGTGGTCACCAGAGCAATAGGAAGACACCTTAGAAGCTACCCTCATGCCATGTTCATGGACATGAGGACTTACTAAAACATCCTCTACTCGACGACCACCTTTCGAGGGGCAAGGCAACAGTGAGGCGTACCCTAGGGGTGGTGTGTGAATTGTGTGTCCTTTTCAATTATGTTTATCTTGTCCATGCATTAGTGATCTACGCTTTGTTTTTATTTTTGGCATTCATTCTTTCATGCAAATTATTAACAGTTAAAAAGATGCGGAATTAAAAGTCCTACGCTATTACAAAGGCGCGGGTCTACATCGCCAAATTAGTCCAAGACCCGATTTGAAATAAAATAAAATGCGGAAAGATAAATGTCTAATTAATCTATTACACGGCTTTGGGATAAATACATTATATTCACAAAAAGAAATAAAAGTAAAATGCGAGAAGAAGTAACGTCGGGAATGCGAGGGCGTTGGACCCTTTTAAGGAAATTAAATTACAATTAATAAATTAATTAAGTTAAATGAGAAAAGGAAATTATTTTTGAATTTTTTGTATTTATGGATTTTAGTAAGAAAATTAAATGAAATTAAAACCCTAATTCTAAACTATTTTTTAATTTATTAAAAAAAATGTTTAAATTTAACCTAGTTTTAACCTAATTCTTAAATGGCAAATTTATTTACAAAATAAATAATTAATTATTAATAATGGTAAAAGAAAAGAAAAAAGGATAAAAGTATTTAAAACCTTAATTCTACATTTTTTAGTTTATTAAAAAAACATTAAAATTAAACCTAGAATTAAAACTAAATTAATTGTTGAATTTATTTACAAAAATGTTAGTGAATTAAACATTAAAACATATTTTTTATTTTTATAGTTTCTGATTTTTTGGTATTTTTATGTTATGAAAAATTAATTTAAAGGATTAAAATAAAACTAAATAAAACAAATAAAATAGAAAAAATAAAGAGAATGAAAAATGCAAACCAATGGGGGGTGTTGACCCCAATTTTGGAGGTAAGTTGCCAGCAATTTGGCCCATTACATTGAGGCCTCTTTTGACTTTTCTGACCATGTGCTCATGCGTTGACTGGGGTGTTCCCTGGACCTTGATTTTTGACCTTCAGATTCGTCTCCTGGGCCATGTGGCAAGCTTGGATAGTGGATGTATGGTGAACCCCTGGAAGGCACGCTGCGGAGGAACATGGAAAATAAAATAATATTGAGAAGGGAGGGGACCTGGGAATCGAACCCAGGTCCCAATGCTTGCCAGCACTACGTTCTACCAACTGAGCTGCTTTGTCACTTTGTTATTATGATAGAAAATAAATAATATATAAAACAAACCATGCTAATGATATTAATACAAAAAAGCGCGCTGAAACTTGAATGGTCCAACCATGATAGGACACGCCAACTTCTTCCTCATTGTACCTATAAACAGAAAATAGATAGCGGGGGTTTTAAACCCCCACTAAATGTACCCTGCGAAAAATAGCGATTAGAGCATCGTTGCTCATAAATTAAGCGCGACGTGTGGAATCAATTCGTATGAAGCTTCTGGTTCTAATGGCCCTGGTCTTATGGCTCAATTTTTCCAGATACTCAAAGCCCCAAATGGAAGCTTCCGAAACCCTAGAACATTTTAATGGCAACTTTACGCACAGGCCATATTAATTCAATTAGATAACACCATTAGCTTTAGAATGATTAGATTAGTATAAATAAATATCAAAAACACATGAAAAATGCATGGAATTCAGGATGCGATTATGAATATTTTACAGAAAAGTGGGACTCCTATCTACCAATTCTTTGCGCTTGGAGAGTTGATTTTGATTGGGGTAGCTTCCTGAATGTGTCAAGAATGCAATGGAACAACTCTTTTGCTTTGAAACGACCTGCAACTATGAAAACAATTTCAAAAAATTTATGGAAAAATGCAAGTTTTGTTTTGGTTCTTAGGCGCAGCTTTCAGGTTCTTAGCATTGGGGTTGTGATCTGTATATGTATGTGAGTGATTTAGGTTTGCAAAACATGTCCAAAACCTTTATAATCAATGCTTTTGAGATTTGATTTTCATGGTATCTTTTTCCAATCTTTTTCATGTGAAGAACATGCCAATCATTGCCAATCACCTTGATTCTTTCCTTATTGAATAGTGCACGAAATCTTGAAGGTATTCTATGCACAAAAAGATTTGAAAAGCATGGATGAGTATTTTTTTTCATATTTTATTTAATTAAATAAATTAATGGTGATTAAAAATTCAAATAAATAATAAAAAATGATGAAATAACTCCCCTTTGGGTCAATGGGTCGTGCATAGCCTTTGGATAATGATTCTTGGAAGAAAATGTGGCCCATTAGCAATTTTGAGGCATTTGAAGTAAAGTTGACTTTTCAAAATTCCCAAAAATTTCCCAACTTCCACAAGGCATATCTTGCTCAATTTTTAATCTTTGATCATGTTCTTGGACATTTGGGAAAGGTCTTGAAGTCCTCTAACCAATGCCTTTGGTCCCATGTCATTTTGATTTACTAATCTCAAGTTATGGTCTTTGACTTAAAGTGCCTTTTTGTTGACTTTTGAAAATGACCTATAATGTTGAAATTGATAACTTTTTGTGAGAGCATTTCTTGGACTTGAAGTGTGAAGAGGAGTTGTAGGAAATGTCATTATCTTCAAAATGAGCTTTTGATGGAATTTTTCTGATAAACCATGTGGAAGTTATGCCCTGGTCAAGTTACAGTTGACTTTTTCAACTGTCCAAATATGGAAACTTTTGCATCTTGAGACTTTTTGAGCCATGCCTTGAGAATCATGATCAAGAATTGATCCAATGATGTTTGTGGCTTCAAAATAAGATGTTGACCAAAAATTTGAACTTTTGACTGTCAAATGACCATTTTGCCCCTGCAGTTAACTGCTGAGCAATTAGGGTTTTTGACTGTGCAATTTTGTGCTGTAAGTCTTGAAACTTGACATGAGGATGCTTGACAATGTTTATAGGCATGTGGGACTTGTTTGGACCCTTGGAAACTTCAACTTCTTTGCTAGAACCAAAACCCTAGTTTTTGACTGTTAGGAGGCCTTTGAACTGTGCAACCCTTGGGAGATTTTGAAGCATGCTCTTTGCAAATCTTGAAGAATATGGGAGGGCAAATTTTGGGGTACAACAGGAGCCAAAAGACAAGTGATGGTTCCTTATATCGTAGGCAGTCAATCTCTCAAAAGAGAAAAACCCACTAAGCCAAAACCTATAAAGGAGGCTTAAGAAAGCTGGGGTATCCCGCTGACTGTAATCTCGAAAACAGGAACAGTCAGGCAAAAGTTAGGGATAATAAATAAAAAAGAACGAGGTCATTACAAATCCTTAACAACATGAAAAATGTTGCAAAAAAAAAAGAAAAAAAGAAAAATCAATGCCTCCCAAAATTCAATTGGTGTGAACCATCACCAAAAAGTCGTTCCAAACTCGAATGGAGTTCGACATACAATTAACTAAGTCTAGGATTGAAGAACATCACGAAGAGCGGGTGGGTACAAATATACTTTGAGCCTTTATCCTTTGTTTCTTAAACCGTGAACCAAGCCACGTTACAACCCTTCAAAAGTCCTAATTGAAGCATGGGTTAGTTCGAAAGCATACTGTTTAAAAAGGTATCATGACTCCTGTAAGGCTTTGCTCAAAATCTTGTGTTAAATTTGTCTTATAAAAAGTTTTATGCTAAAAAACGCATTTTTCAAAAACTTCGAGACAGACATAAACTTTGCATTACTTGAATATCACTGTTTGCATTTGGCTATTTGTTTGACAACGGAGAAATTCACACAATGAATATCCAGTGAACAAAAGCCCTCTCAGTGAGCAAAATCATTTCAAAAAGGATGACAGTTCCAACGAGAAATCTTCTATCAACAAGGGGGCATGACATGTCACTATCCAGCACACCTGGGGCAGTCCAGTCAAGATTTCAACAAATATTTCAAAGTCCAGTTAACATGGGACAGTCCAGTCAAGATTTCAGCAAATCTTTCAAAGTTCAATTAACCTGGGGCAGTCCAGTCAAGATTTCAACAAATCTCTCAATTACAGATTAACCTGGGGCAAGTCTCCGTCACCGTCACCGTCACTTAGGGCATTTAAATGTCAATCTCATCAAAGGGTTACGTGCAGTCCAAGTGTCCTGACAATATCACAAGCATCTTATACTAGGGGCAAAGATCATCACCTTCCAGATTTCCTTTTAGAGACAGTTCAGATGTGACCCAGATATGGCGACATTTTGATACTTATTCCAGATTTCCTGCTAGAGACAGTTCAGATGTGACCCAGATATGGCGACATTCTGATACTTATTCCAGATTTCCTTCTAGAGACAGTTCAGATGTGACCCAGATATGACGATGTTCTGATACTTATTCCAGATTTCCTTCTAGAGACAGTTCAGATGTGACCCAGATATGGTGACATTCTGATACTTATTCCAGATTTCCTTCTAGAGACAGTTCAGATGTGACCCAGATATGGCGACATTCTGATACTTATTCCAGATTTCCTTCTAGATACAGTTCAGATGTGACCCAAATATGGCGACATTCTGATACTTATTCCAGATTTCCTTCTAGAGACAGTTCATATGTGACCCGGATATGGCAACATTCTAATACTTATTCCAGATTTCCTTCTAGAGACAGTTCAGATGTGACCCAGATATGGCGACATTCTGATACTTATTCCAGATTTCCTTCTAGAGACAGTTCAGATGTGACCCAGATATGGCGATATTCTGATACTTATTCCAGATTTCCTTCTAGAGACAGTTCAGATGTGACCCAGATATGGCGACATTCTGATACTTATTCCAGATTTCCTTCTAGAGACAGTTCAGATGTGACCCAGATATGGCGATGTTCTGATACTTATTCCAGATTTCCTTCTAGAGACAGTTCAGATGTGACCCAGATATGGTGACATTCTGATACTTATTCCAGATTTCCTTCTAGAGACAGTTCAGATGTGACCCAGATATGGCGACATTCTGATACTTATTCCAGATTTCCTTCTAGATACAGTTCAGATGTGACCCAAATATGGCGACATTCTGATACTTATTCCAGATTTCCTTCTAGAGACAGTTCAGATGTGACCCGGATATGGCAACATTCTAATACTTATTCCAGATTTCCTTCTAGAGACAGTTCAGATGTGACCCAGATATGGCGACATTCTGATACTTATTCCAGATTTCCTTCTAGAGACAGTTCAGATGTGACCCAGATATGGCGATATTCTGATACTTATTCCAGATTTCCTTCTAGAGACAGTTCAGATGTGACCCAGATATGGCGACATTCTGATACTTATTCCAGATTTCCTTCTAGAGACAGTTCAGATGTGACCCAGATATGGCGACATTCTGATACTTATTCCAGATTTCCTTCTAGAGACAGTTCAGATGTGACCCAGACATGGCGACATTCTGATACTTATTCTAGATTTCCTTCCAGTTACAGTTTCAGATACACTCCAGACACGGAAGTCATGCTGCTACTTATACAGATCTCAAATTCCAAGATACAGTCCAGATATGCTCCAAACATGGTTGCCATTCTGTCACTCATTTAGAATTTATCCTCAACCCAGAGATGCTCCGAAGGAAGATACCTTCCTGCTTCTCAGCATACAATTCAAGCTCCTGATTCCCCAACAGTGGTTCCAGGACTTCTCATTTCCAACAATCCCCTGCAGCAGTCAAAGATTCACTTTCCCCGGCAGCAGTCAAGATTCTATTATCTCCAGCTATCCAGGATTCATCTATCCTCAGCAAGACAGCTACTCAGCTTACATGCGCATCCATTACATTCAAATATATTGCATTATGCATTTCATACATCATGACATTGCATACAACTAACATTTCACCTTTTCCAGAAAAAGGTCAATCAACAGATGGTTACCAGCAACCTTTTCAAGTTCCAGATCAATACCCGTAGTAAGCCAGGAAAACCATCTGTGGACGAGGGATTCAAGATCAATACCTGTAACGAGCCAGGAAAACTATCTTTCTTTCTCAGGTTGGAGATTAATACCTGAAACCAGACAGGACAAATATCTACTCGACCAACTCATGTTTATTCAACTTCAAGACTTCTGAAAACAGTTTACGGGTTCTCCAGATATGGATGTTAACCTATCGCTTGTTCAGATCCAAGACTTATGAAAACAGTTTACGGATGATCCCAAACATGGATGTCAATTCATTGCTTATTCAGATCCCTAGTTCAGAGATGTTCCAAACATGGATACCTTTCTGATACTCACCCACTCACCAACGACATACAGTTCAACAAACATTCTTGGATGGCATCTACAAGCCCATCTCCAACAAGATACAATCACCTTCAGATGGCATCTATAAGCCCATCCTCCTACCAACAATTTCCAGATGGAATCTCTAAGCCCATCCCCCGACAAGATTCTGTCACATCTCCAGATGGCATCTTTAAGCCCATCTCCAAATGGCATCTTTAAGCCCATTCCCTCAACTACGCTTTGACGAGTGCAAATTTTTTGGGCACTCTAGTGTCCAATCTCCTTTTACCTTCGAGTCGCGAAAGACAAACTTGCCAATCTAACTCTTCAGGTTCAAGAAGATTGAACAGGGGCAACTGTTGTACCCCAAAATTTGCTCTCTCTCTTTTTCACAAGAAATCACAGCTTCGGGTTTTCCCTGATTTTTCAAATTGGCTCAAGAATCGGTCAAACAGACTTTTTCTTATCAGTCAAACAAAATTAGGGTTTCCATTAACTTTTGAATCAGTCCAAGCAGATTATTAGGGTTTGTAGTGATTTGGTTGAGTTTGGCTCAGGGTTTGATCAAGCAGACGCTTCTTTGACAATAAATCAAGAATTAGGGTTTACACGCGTACTTTCAGAAGAATTTGAACCCACAGTGTCTTAATTGGCTGTTACACTGCTTTGACGCCTGTTCAAGATTTCAGTTTGTTTCTCAAAACCTGAACCTTGGGGATAGAAGCTGAGGCTTCTGATTGAGAGTTTGAAGTGTTGGTTTAATCAGTGAAGTGAAAGGCGTATGGACGTTTGTTTGTTTAACTGTGCAATGCTATTGGTTATTTGGAACGCCGGGCTTATTATTGGTTAATGCAAGACAGTGAGATTGCGACGTTTGTTGATTATTTATAATTTCTAAGTTAAGATTATTGGGATAATTTCCAATTATTATGACTCAAGAAATTTAAATAATTAAATAAGCAATTGCAGAAGAATTAAAAGAATTAACTGAAAAAATATTTTTATTCATTTTTAATTGTTTGTTACAAATATTATTTGAATACTGTAAATTTATTTACAGTGTTTACAATAATGTTATTACAAATGATTAGAAATAAAATAAAACTATATCCTAAATATCTTGAAGTCTTCATCTTCTACTGTTGCGTCCTTCGCTCAACTGATATTTACCTGCAAAAAGAGAGGAAAGAAGTCAACACAGATGAATTAAAAAAAGGCATTTTCAGACAGTTAATAAAAAAAATTCATCATTAAAGGTTGTTGGCCGGAATCAGTTTGTTCATCCTCTCTGCAAATTGCAAGAAGATGTCTCTTCTTAGTTCACAAAGAGGGAAAGAAAATATGTTTACAAGCATGGAATTAATTAAATACAAGGCAGCATATTAAACAAAATGCACAAATTGCAAAGTGCAAACTGAAATGCCAAACAAGCCGCACATGTGCAAACTGTCAAAGAGAGGCAAACAAGGCAAACCAAACTAAGTCAAAATGGCCAACTAAGTCACAAGTTTAAGAAGCTGTCAAAAACTGTCAAAGAGGCTAACAAACTAGCAATGCAGAAAATCTGGAAAAGAAGAAAGTACAAGAGGCAGAGCAAAGCTAACATTGCAAGCAATATTTCAAATTTGCATCATTTCCCAGCCACAACCTTTTCAGAAAAATACAGTTTAAGTAATTAAATATACTTTTTCTGTGGAGAGAGAAAGAGAGAGAGAAGTGGAGGCTTACAGTTTTGCAGGCTTAAGAAGAATAGATAAATATAACAAATTAGAACAGTTCAAAGGAGGCAGGATACAAAAGAATACAAAGAGCAAGATACCACAAACCCTGTGTGACAATAAGCCTCAAAGCTTGTTCAGTTTCAAACCTGCACAGCATCACAAGCCTGCCTCAAACCAGAAGAAAACAACAGTAAGCCTGTAGCCTCAAAATTGCCTTCAAGCTTACAAACTTGCCTCAAGCCTGTCAAACACAAATCAAGCATAACAAACCTTGAAACTAGTTTCAAACCTGCTAGAAACATACAACAGACTTAAACCAAAAATCAAAACACAAGCAAGCCTGTCTCAAGCCCTCCTGCATAGCTAGCCTGCCTATACCCAAACAAGCCTAAAAAACTCATTCAAAGATAACATCAAGCCTGCATACATCCAGAAGCCTGCATGAACACAACCTGCATAAACTTCAACAAACCAAGCCTGATTCAAACTTGCATACAACTATAAGCCTGCATAAAGCACAAGCCTTGAAGCCTGAAGTAAGTAGCCTGCTAAAGCATTCAACCTGACTTCAATCCAAACCATTTCAAAATCAAAACACCAACAAAACGCCTTAGAACATGTTCATCATAGGCTAAACAAATCCAAGCATCTCAGATTTAAAATCATCATTGAAACACAAATCAAGCCAAGAGAAAAAGAAGAAGTCAGAAGTGAAACAATAGCCAACAAGCAATCTCAGAATTATTCTCATCATTGAAAGAGGAAGATTGTAAGGCAACATCAAAGTCATCAACATCAGAACAAAAAAGTCCATCAACATCATCAAGCAAACAATAACTATTGCAAGCATCTCAGAATCAAAGAACATCATCAAATGAACGAAGCATTCAAATAAGCAACTCAGAAGCAAGCAATCAGAAGAAGAAAAGAAGAGAGGAACTCAACACTCTAGGGTTTTCAGATTACAACGTTCATCATAAAACCATTCAAGGAAAGCAAAGATACAAGGTTACCAGAAAGCCAGCAAGAACAAAGCCAACGTCACGAACTCCCTGCCTTGGCCGCCTGAGGATACCGCCGGTCCACCCTCCGTCCTTTCCCCAAAGACAAAACCCCCAAAGGTATTATCTTCTTCTCCTTCAAATCTATTGATATACCCCACAAACATAAATAATCCAAGATCAAAACGGGTAAAAGCATAAAATGTATACGAATCCAGAAACCCTAAAAATGCACGAAGAGGGAGCTAAGAGAAACGTTACCTTCTTTTCATTGCCTTGAGCAATCTTGGAGAGGAGAAGGTGGAGGTGATATCCTAGTGGCCTGAGGTGAAGGGAGAAATCAGAAGCTCTGTTGAGAGCGAGGAAGAGAACGATGAAGAAGAAAGGGAACGACGCCGCTCATCAAACTGTGTAACCCTATTCTGAGCCAAAACATGTGAAACCCTAACAAAAACTTCATAAACGCGTTTTGGGCCTGTCCCTTGAAAACAAACCCTTAAGCCCAAGATTCTGGCGCATACCCCCCCTTTTTATTTAAATCTGTTTGTTTTTGTTGCTTGGGCCTGCCCCTCATATTAACACCTAAAGCCCACTCTTTTTATATATATACAAACTGATACCCTTCCTTTTTTTTATCACATTATTCCATTTCTTTTTATATAATTTATTTTGTTAAGAAAAACAATATATCATTTTTTGTACAAAACTTTTCTTAATGTTTATTACCTTTTACAAAAATATGTAAGTATTAGATTTATTAGGTTAACAATTTTTTATATTAAAACCTTTTTTTTTGTTTAATTTAAACCTTGTATATAAAACATTAATAAAGAATACATAGAATTTTTAAGGTTAAATATTTCCTTTTTTTTAAACCTTTTGTTTATATATAATTAACAAAAACACAAAAATAATATTAATACTTAATATTGCATTAGGTTAACAATTTGATCATTTGTAAATAATCACGTGCATCATACATTGTTTTTATTCTTATACCTTGATTATATTTTACATTGAGAATGCGACAATTCGATTTGATTGTAAATAATATTTGGACACTACTATTCTGATGAGACTCATCCCCATTTGTAAACATTTGTACCCCCATCCCCGGATACTTATTTGTAATAGCTTAGACTTTAAATTTCCGCAATTTATCGCTTTCTATATACTGTATAATAATTAGGGTTTGTATGCGAAGATTCAAAATCAACCACTAGATAACCTAATACAAGACAAATGCATGAAAATCAATACACAATTCACACTTGCACCTCTAGGGTAACCTCGCTTGTTGCCTCGGAAAATGCAATCATGTCCCTCGAGTATGAGACACTCTAGCAAATGTCCCTTCGATAAACAAAGATCGTTAGTCCCTCGATGACCCTCGATGTTGCCTTCGATAAAACGATCTCGTCCCTTACAAAATTGCTAGAGCGTCTCACAAGTTGCCTTCAATGATTGTATATGATGACCCGCGCCTGTCCCGTTTACATCCTAACATAAGGTTGTTCACCAAATACAATGGTGAAACAACACTGTTAAAAGGGTTAAAACACAAGAAAGATCTTTGAGTAAATTAGGGTAGATAGCTCCTAGTTACTTGATCAAACTTCCAAAACACACTTGCCTACTTTCAAAACACAACTTCAAAACAACTTTCAAAAAACATTGAAACATCTTTTCAAAAAGACAAACACCTTTGTAAAACATTCGAGTAAAGAATTGTTACAATGGTTGCCTAGACAAGGCATCTTTTTCAAAACATTTTCAAAACCACACACACAAACACCACTTCAAAAATTGAAAATCAAGGCAAGTGATCTAAAACAAGTAACTAAGAGCCCATGGATAACCATGGATGAAAAGGGTGCTAGCACATTCCCTTTTCATAATCTACCCCTCGAACCCACGAAAACATCTCAAAGGTCTTTCCTGTGCTTTTTGACCTTTCCTTAGGATACATAAAAAGTCGGTGGCGACTCTTGCTAAACCGAACAAGTGCGAATACAAATGCAAAACCTCAAGTCAGTTCTCCCACCGTATCACAAATGTCATCACTAGAAAGAGACATCACCCTATAAGCCCAGCCCATTCTTTCTTTATTTTTCAGCACGGACTTAGGGAGGTGCGAAATAAACCACCTCGACAATAAAGGAACACAGCACATCAAAGTTCCCCGCTTTCAGGCAGTACGAGCATAGAGCTGATGGAGGATATCACCTAAGAGAATGGGTACCGGATTCTGAGAGATGAAGATCTTGATGGCATTAATATCAACAAAAGTGTCGGGATTCGGAAACAATACCAGACCATAAATCAAGAGAGCCAGAATGTCCTCGTACGCCTTGAAGTCTAAGCTGTCCCAGAAGTAATTAGCTTTGTCAACCAAAAACTTAGCCAGAAAACCCTTAGCTCCACTTTTAGTCTCCCAGTTAGCCATTACCTCCTCTTTGGTCAAGTGAAGGGGTGCAAAAATCTCTTCAGGCCTGAGGGTCTTCTCTCAACCAGTAAATGGAGTCTGCTCCAAAACAGAGATACCAAGCAGCTCAGAGAACTCTTCCAGGGTAGGAACCAGCTGGAAGTCTTGAAAGGTGAAGCAATGGTATAGCGGATCATAAAACTGGACCAGGACACTCATCATTTGTTCGTCGAATTTTGAAGTGACGAAACTAAGAAGAGAACCATGCCTTCTGATGAAGGAAGTAGTGTATGGAATTCTGACAACCAAATCTTTAAGCAGGGTAGGTACTTGAACAAAGTTGATCCGGATAGTATTCCTACGCATGGGCATCATGATGACCTACAAAATAGAGCAAAGATGAAACCCTTTTGTCTTTGAAATAGGTTAGTCCTTATGCAAAATGTATGCAATGTTATGATGTCATGATGTCATGATAAAGGCACACCACAAGTATCCACAAAAGGCAAACATGGTAAAGGCACACAAGTTACACAGAAGAGCCCTTAGATTTCAGGCTGGCATGAAGCTTAGGTACTACCCTCTTTCAGTTCAGTTGGTTAAGACCTGTCCTAAAAAATAGTAACCGGGTTCTAGAGGATCTCAATATCACTGACTACCCTCAATCGGTCATAATTCCAGTTTAGCAACCTTTTCTTGCGGCCGAAATCATCGTGAGAGTTTAGTCTCAATGAGTGTAGCATAATGCTACTGTTCTATGGCCAAGTTGGTCAATTTAAGGTTCTAAGGTCAGTTGGTGCTTAATGACTCCTTAGAAGACCCATATTCTCCTCGTTCTAACACAAAGGATATCGGTACAGACCAAGGTGCCACACCAACGTAGCTACTGCTTCATCCTAGTCGGTCTACGCCGGACATATCCCTCACAGTTTATTGCTACTTATCTAAAGGGTATCCCCAGATCCGAGTTAGGATCTATAGAACTCCGATACAAGCCCACAAAATTAAAGCATTCAAAGCACACAATTGAAAACATAGTGATCTAATCCTAAGATACACCTCACTTATGATATTCCCCAGCAGAGTCGCCAGTTCTGTGATCGGTGGGAATAAACTGACTGTTTTGGAATGCTGGTTCGCGTTTGCGTTTGTTTTTGCAAAATGTCGCGGTAAGCAAGAGTCGCCACCGTCTTTTATTTTATCCAACAAGGAAAGGACAAAAGCACAGAAAAATTCCTTTTTGAGATATTTCTCGGGTTCGGGAGGTAGATTATAGAAAGGAAAGTTGTTAGCACCCTTTCTATCCGTGTTTATCCACGGGCTCTTAGGTACTTACTCATTGTGTTTTCAAAAGTTTGCTTATCTTTGTGATTGTGGGTTTGAAAAGAGTTTTTTGTTTGAAAGGTGTGTAAGTGCGAAAAGTTTTGTTTTGTTTTAAAAGGAGCAAGTACTTAAGAACCATCTACCTACTCGAAAAAGGAATTAAACTGTACAAGTGTCCTTTAGACAATGCCATCCCACTATTGAGGAGTAGGTATCATCTTCGTTTGAGTTTTCGGGTCAATTCGATTAAGGGACGTGTGGTCACTAAAGCAATGTTAGGACACCTTAGCGGTAACCCTAATGTCTTAGATCATTTTATCCGAGGCAACCGTTTCGAGGCAACTTATGATCTTTGGACAAGAGGGCGACCTCTAAAACTTCCTATACTCAATGACCATGTTCGAGGCAACCAAGTGAGGTGTACCCTAGGGGTGCCATGTGCAAGTAAGTCAATTTTCAGTTATATTATCTTTACATGTCATGGTGAGCTACTGTTGATTTTAGGTTAAAGATTATCTTGTCATGCATAGCCTATTATTCAAACATCTAACAGTTAATAGTTGCGGATTATAAATTGCGGAAAATAAATCTAAGCTATTACAAGGCGTCGGGTATTTACATCGCCAAAAACAAACCCTTAAAATTAAATTGCGGAAAGTAAATAAAACGATAAAATAAAATCCTAAGTTAAGACTATTACATCCTCGAAGCAGTTACAATATTAAAATATGGATCAAAAATTAATCGCGCGCAAGAAAATTAAATCGAAGTGTCCTTTAGGGTTTTGACCCTTTTTATTCAATAAAGCATATTTTTGTTATTTTTTGAATTAAAAATTAAGTCTAAATTAATGATTGAATTAATTAAATGAAAAGATTTTTTTTGGGTTTTTATTATTTAGGGAAATAAAATAAAAAATGGTAAAAATATTAAAAAAAAACCTAATTCTAAATCAATTTTAATTTATTGCAAAATATGTTATTATTAAACCTATTTAAACTAAATAAATTAATTAATTGTTTATTTACAAAAATAAGTAATAAAATTAATGGAATTAAATAAAAATATTTTTTGTTGTTTCTGATTTTTTTTTATGAAAAAAAGTTAATTGGTTAATTAAAATAATAATAATAATAAAATAGAAATAAAAAAAATAATGAAAAGAATTAAAATATAAACAAACTCAGGGGGGGTGTTGGGGTTAATTTGAGGTTGGAGTCAGCAATATCCAGGCCCAAGCGTCCAGCCTGTTGGACTTTTTGTGATTCCATGCATGTTTGTTGACTGAGGACTATGATGGGCGTGCAATCTGGGTCACTAGATCTGCCTGGTGGGCCACTTGGCATGTTGATCTCTGAGGCGTATGGTGGTCTTCATACCTGGAAATTCATTGGAATATATGCAAGAAAATAATAAGAAGTTTTTTGGGGGACCTGGGATTCGAACCCAGGTCCCAAGGGTATTATGCACTAACGCTTTGCCAGCCGAGCCTTGTTGTTAACTTGTTAGTGGAATATATAACTTATATTATATGGTAAACCACTAATTATGCCTGGCAAAAAAATAAAAATAAACCGCGCAATTATTCAAACAGACCAATCATGCCCGGCCACGTTATCACCTTCTTCACAAAAGCCTGGTTCATTTACCTGCAGATTTTGTTCCGCAGGAAGATTCGTAGCATCTCTCAAAAATCCTTCCTAGGCTATGTAAATGCAAGCTAAGAGTGCCAATGCATTCGTCTCTCTCCCCTGAACTCATCCATGGCCATTATTGGTCATGATTATGCCTGTATCAAGAATGCCCAAAAAACAAGAATACGAACCCTAACTTCTGGATATGGGGTTAGAGGCTATAAAAATACAATCAAATATTGCAGAATCAATGGAAATTGAATGGTGAATATGAATGTACAAGAAAATTGGCAAGAGAATGCAAGAAAAGGATTTCACGATACCATGTCCAGAGCAATGTTTGTGGAGACTTACAGAGAGTTTTAGGTAATGAAAAGGCTTCCTTTTGATTGGTATATCTCCACTGGATGTCAAGTAAGAGAGCTACATTTTTCTTTTTGTCTGAACTGGCCTCCAAGGTTGTTTTTGATCTCTCACTTTTCAAGCTTTTTTACCAACTCGTTCTGGCCGTTTCTGCAAGGTTTTATGCGTGTTTTAGGTCTGCCTCACTTGTATGCATATAATGGAACGATTCTAGGTCAAAATATGGGCCAATATCAATGTGCATTGAAGATGGAAGATTTGTTTGACCACCATTGATAAACTTTCTAAAATTGCATCAAATTTGAGATTTTGTGCATGTTTTGAATTGGCACGAGTTTGATTGAGTTGCACATGATATTTGCAAGGTGTACAAATCACAAAGATCCCTTTACATCAATTTTTAAATTTTATTTGATTTAATATTGATTAATAATGAATTAAATCAATAAAAATAGAAAAATAAATGTTTGGTCATGAAATTAAATATGGGACACGTGTGTGGCATGACAAGACCATATCAAGTGGAAAGAAGTGGGCCCTTTTGTAAAAATTGGAGTTTTGAGGATAGTTGACTTTTGGCAATTTTGGAAAAATGCCCAACTTCAACAATGCATAACTTCTTCAATTTTGAACTTTTGGAGGTGTTCTTGGACTTTTTAGAAACCTTGAGATGTCCTATAATAAAACCTTTTACTATCATCTCATTTGGATGCTCCATTCTCAAGTTATAAGCTTTGGAAAAAAAGGTGTTTTGTTGACTTTCAAAAATGACCTATAATGTCCAAATTTGTAACTTTTTGTGAGAGCATTTCTTGATCTTGGGGTGTGAATATGGATTGTAGGGAATTGCATCCTATTCAAAATGAGCTTTGGATGGGTCATTTCTCATAAAGTATGAGAAAGTTATGCTTGGTCAAAGTTGAGTTGACTTTTCCTACAAAACTCTAATTTAGCAACTTTTGAATCTTGATGAATCTTGAGCAATCCTTGATGAATCATGATCAAACCTTGATCAAATGATGATTTATCTTTCAAAATGATAATGTTGACAAAAAATCTTGAGGTTTGACTGTATTTAGGACACAGTTGACTTTTGCCCTAGCACAGTCGATTTTTGGGTCTCTTGAGCAATTGACTGACCAAACTTCCTCTGCAAGGCTTGAAATTTGACATGGATGAACTTAAGAACATATTAGGACATTGGGGAGCACTTGAGGTCATTTGGATGTGAGGACCTTGATGCAACACAAAACCCTAATTTTGACTTGACTGCCTTAGGAGGTGATTTGACTGTCCAACTCTTGAGTTATCTTGAGCCACTTAAAGATCATTCTTGACATGTCTTGAGAAACATGGGAGGGCAAATTTCGGGGTACAATAGAGTCTTAGATGGCTTACACTCTGATAATTCGAATTTCTTCAGAAGTTCTTTGACATATTTGCTCTAGTGTATGTAGGTTCCTTCTGGAGTTTGATTGATCTGAATGCCCAGAAAGAATTTGAGTTCTCCCATCAAGCTCATTTCAAACTCTGCCTGCATAGACTTAGGAAATTCTCTTCCCAGAGAGGCTTTAGTAGATCCAAAAATAATACCATCTACATAAATTTGACAAACTAAAATGTCATTCTTAAATGACTTACAGAATAAGGTTGTGTCCACTTTTCCTCTGGTGAATTCCTTTTCTAATAGAAAGCTACTTAGTCTTTCATACCAAGCTCTAGCTCTGGGAGCTTGTTTCAGACCATATAGTGATTTCTTTAGTTTGAAAACATATTCTGGATGTTTGGAGTTTTCAAAACCAGGGGGTTGGTGCACATAAACTTCTTCATCAATGTATCCATTTAAGAATGCATTTTGACATCCATCTAATAGAGAGTGATGCCATTATTCACAGCGAAGGAGATTAAAAGTCTGATAGATTCTAACCTGACGACTGGAGCAAAGGTTTCTATATAGTCTATCCCCTCTTGCTGACTATAACCTTGTGCAACCAACCGTGCTTTATTTCTGATGACTTCTCCTTGTTTATTCAACTTGTTTCTGAATACCCATTTTGTTCCAATGACGTTGAACCCTTTTGGTTTGGGAACCAGATCCCACACATCATTTCTAGTGAATTAATTTAATTCCTCCTGCATAGCCAATATCCAATCATTGTCCAAGAGAGCTTCATTAATGGAATTGGGTTCAATCAGAGAAACTAATCCCATAAGAGATTCTTCAGAGTTTTTGAATGTGGATATTGTTCTGATCAGGTCTTCCCTCTTTCCCAGAATTTTGTCTTCGGGATGAGCTAGGCTGCTTCTGGATAGTCTTTTCTGGAGATGTTCTTCAGATGTTGCTGTAGTCTTTATGACATTTCCTTCTGATGTTATTTGTGAGTCTTTGTTGGGAACTTCTGATGCAGTGTCTTCAGTATCTGTAAATTGGACTTCTATATCTGCAAGAGATTCATTTTGCTTTGACTTTTGAGAGCCAAGCTTGTCATCAAATCTAACACTGATTAATTCTTCTATAATCTGTGTTTCTGTGTTGTATACTCTGTAGCCTCTTGAGCGTTCAGAGTATCCTAACATAATACACTTATGTGCTTTAGAGTCAAACTTGTTCAGATGATCTTTGGTGTTAAGAATAAAACAAATACATCCAAATGGATGGAAATACAAAATTTTGGGCTTTCTGTTCTTCCACATTTCATATGGAGTCTTATCCAGAATAGGTCTTATGGAGATTCTATTCTGAATGTAACACGTTGTGTTAATTGTTCTGCCCAGAAGTTCTTAGCAATGTTAGCCTCGTTGATCATGGTTCTGGCCATTTCTTGTAAAGTTCTGTTCTTTCGTTCTACAACTCCATTTTGTTGGGAGTTTTAGGATAAGAGAAATCATGAGAGATGCCATTCTCATTAAAAAATATTTCAAAATTTTTGTTTTCAAATTCTCCACCATGATCACTTCTAACTTTAACAATTCTAAGATCTTTCTCATTTTGGACTTGGTTACAGAAAGCAAAGAACCCAGAGTGTGACTCGTCCTTGTGTCTTAAGAAATTTACCCATGTCCATCTGCTATAGTCATCTACGATCACTAACCCATACTTCTTGCCACTAATGGATGCAGTTTTTACTGGTCCAAATAGATCTATGTGCAGAAGTTCTAATGGTCTAGAGGTAGAAACAACATTTTTTTGCTTTAAAAGGGGGTTTTACAAACTTGCCTTTCTGACATGCTTCACACAAAGCATCTGAGTTGAACTTCAGATTAGGAAGTCCTTTGACTAGATTGAGTTTGTTAATCTGAGATATTCTTCTCATACTAACATGCCCCAATCTTCTGTACCAGACCCATTGCTCATTGTTAACAGACAGTGGGCACTTTACGTTCTGAATTTTAAGTTCAGAAAGTTTTATTTTGTAAATGTTTTTCTTTTTCTTTCCATTAAAGAAGATAGATCCATCTTTCTGACTAACAACTTTACAAGATTTTTGATTAAAGATTATATCATAACTGTTATCACTTAATTGACTTATGGATAACAAGTTATGCATTAATCCATCTACTAACAGAACATTATTAATAAAAGGGAGGTTACCATTACCAATAGTTCCAGAGCCAATGATCTTCCCTTTCTGATTGCCTCAAAAACCTACGTAGCCTCCAGATTTAAGTTCCAAGCTTTGGAATATATGCTTTCTTCTCGTCATGTGTCGAGAGCATCCAGAGTCCAGGTACCATGATTGGTGTTTCAGTCTCACTGTCAAAGATATCAGCTACATATACAATTTTATCCTTAGGTACCCATATCTTTTTGGGTCCTTGTTTGTTAGTGTTACCAAAGTTTTGTTTGAATTTTGGTTTAGCAGAGAAATCATTACTGGTATATTTTAAGTCATGTGTGTTCCCATAGGTAAAGTGAGATTTCAAAGGAGTGCGTTTAATAACTAAGTCCTTGACTTTCTTATGTTAGGGTGCTTTACCTTTGTATTCTATACCTTTTCTGCTATTTCTGCTAACTCCATAGATCATTGAAGCCATCTTGCTTCTATCTATGTTTGTAGCAAGGAACATCTGAAAGCTATGATCATATTCCTTTATGATCTTATCAGAGTTACTGGGAACCTCTAAGATAGTTTCCTTCTGAGTGTTTTGTAAGTCGCTTTCAAGTTTTGAAATTTTTTCTTTCTGCTCAGAATTTTCCAATCTCAGATTCTCAGTTTCTTCAGAGTCAGAAACTAGATCCTTTTTCAAGTTCTTGAATTTGACTCGAAGCTGCTGATACCTTTTAAGAATTTCACTTAGACTTTCTCATAATTCAGCTTTAGTAAAATTTACAGTAAAGTCAGGAAATACCTCTTCAGTGTCTGATTCTGATTCTGACCCAGATGATTCAGTATCTTCTGACACATTGGCCATAAGAGTAATGTTTGCTCTTTCATCTTCTGATTTTGTGTCTGCTTCAGAAGTATCTGAGTCATCCCATGTTTCCATGAGACTTTTACTTCTTCTCCTTAAAGAACTTCTTTTTGGGTTTCCCCTTCTGAAGCCTTGGACAATCGCTTTTGTAGTGCCCTTGTTCATTGCATTCGTAGCAGACAATGTCCCTGTTTCTTGACTTCCATTTCCTGCAAAACTTTAGAATCATTTTTTTTAGATTTAAGGGCTAAAGGCTTACCTTACTTCTGGGGCTCATCATCTTCTAACTTTATCTCATGACTTCTGAGAGAGATGACAAGTTCTTCTAGAGATATCTTGTTAAGATCTTTTGCCAGTTTAAGAGCAGTGACCATGGGACTCTATTGCTTTGGTAAACTTTTGATGATCTTCTTTACATGATTAGCAGTTGAATACCCTTTGGCCAGAACTTTCAGCCTAGCAACCAGAATTTAGAATCTTGAGAACATTGCTTTAATGGTTTCACTTTCTTCCATTTTGAAGGCTTCATACTTCTGAATGAGCGCAAGGGCTTTGGTTTCTTTTACTTGCATGTTGCCTTCATGCGTCATTCTCAGAGGATCAAACATGTTCTTTGCTGTCTCTCTGTTTGTGATCTTCTCATACTCTGAATATGAGATGGCACTCAAGAGAATAGTTCTAGCCTTGTGATGATTTCTGAAGTCTCACTTTTGATGATCAGACATTCTTTTCCTATCAATCTTCTAACCACTTTCATCAATAGGATGTATGTACCCATCAATCACCATATCCCAGAGATCAGTATCATGAGCCAGCAAGAAGCTTTCAATTCTCTCTTTCCAGTAATCAAATTTTTCTCCATCAAAGATTGGAGGTTTTCCGTTGATTCTGTCTTTCTTATCATGGTAGTCATTGCTGATGTTCTGACTTGGTCCCACCATAGTGTTTTTCTTAGCTTGGATCTTTTACTGACTCAATTAAGTGCTTGAACTCAGAACCAGGCGCTCTGATACCAATTGAAGAATTGAAAAACACAAGAAGGGGGAGTTGAATTGGAATCTTAAAAATCAATGGAAATAACACAATAATTTTTATCCTGGTTCATTTGAACTCAAACTACTCCAGTCCACCCGCCAAGGTGATTTCTCCTCTCTCCAATGAGGTCTTAAATCACTAATCAATCTTGATTACAAATCTACTTTGACTACTACCAAAGTCTTCTTGAGTATAACCACAACCCGGTTTTTCTCAAGGAATTGCACTAAATAAAATATGAATAAAACAGTGTACAATATGTTTTCCTACAAAACAGTATCACAGTATTGTGATGTATTACACAGTTGAAAGAACAGTATGAATGAGGAGTAGAAAGGGTAGTAGCGTTGATGTGTGTTGTAAATTGTTGTGTTAATTGTAAACAATTTATCCTCATGCCTTGTTTAAATAGGCGCAACATAATTGATCATTTGGAAACTTGATAAATGACAGTTAATGCGCTTTCCTCAAATAAAAGATCCTTGTTTGTAGCTGTTACATTTGATATAGCTTTGATGAATTGTAACGCTTCAGAACATTGAGATATCCATTGCTGCTTGCTTCAGAACATTGGAAGGTTAGAGCCATAAGATCTTATTTGCAGCATTAGACTTAATTTCAGAGTTATGAAATCAGAGTTAAAACATCTTTCTCTTAGCGCAACTTCTGATCTTCTTTAATCAGAACTTTCTGAGAATAGTCTACATTCACAGCAGGAACAACCTTGTAGCTTATCTTCTGATCTTCTTCCATCCGAATTTCTCTATAAAACAGAATATAACTTTAGAGTGCATAATTGTTCTTTGTGTTTGTTATCATCAAAACTCTTACGAGGGTTATAGAATTAAACTATGTTCTAACACTTATAAATACTATGTTATTGTTTCAAAGGATGTCTAACAATCTTTATTCCACCACACTGATTGATCTTTTCTGAGTAGTTTAAATATAGGCTCGCAAGTGGCATTTAGGTGCAATATGAACCTCGAGATGTAGTTCAATCATCCTAAGAAACCAAAAACCTCTTTTTTTTGTTCTCGGAGCTGGAATTTCTTGTATGACTTTCACTTTGTTAGGATCTACCTCAATACCTCGTTGGCTTACAATAAAACCCAATAGTTTGCCGGACCTAACACCAAATGTACATTTGTTTGGATTCAACCTTATTTTGAATTTTTGCAGTCGTTCGAATAACTTCTGCAGGTGAATGATGTGATCTTCCTTTGTATCGGATTTGGCAATCATATCTTCCACGTATACCTCGACTTCTTTATGGACCATGTCGTGAAATAACCTGACCATTGCTTGTTGATAAGTTTCCCCTGTGTTCTTTAAACCAAAGGACATTACTTTGTAATAGAAGGTTCCCTAAAGAGTTATTAAAGTAGTTTTTTCCATATCCTCAGGCGCCATCTTGATCTGATTATATCCAGAGAACCCATCCATGAAAGAGAATACTAAAGCTTGAGTTGTATTGCCTACAAAAACATCTATGTGAGGTAACGAGAAATCGTCCTTAGGACTTGCTTTGTTTAGATCATGATAGTCTACACACATGCAAAATTTTCCTTCTTTCTTGGGTACTAACACAATGTTATCTATCCATGGTGGATAATCTACCACGACTAGAAACACTACATCAAATTGCTCGAGGGCTTCTTCTCGAATTTTTCCAGACATGTCTGGACGAGTCCTTCTGAGCTTCTTTATAACCGAAGAACAACCTTATTTGAGAGGTAGTTTATACACCACAATATTTGTATCTAAACCTGGCCTGTCTCGGTAAGACCATGCAAATATATCCATGTACTCATGTAGGAGCTTGATCAGCCTTTCTTTAACACTTCCCTTGAAGGTTGTACCTAGCTTGATTTCTTTTGGGTCCTTTTTCGGTCCCAAGATTGATGGTCTTAATATATTTTTGGAATGGTTGTATATTGTCTGCTTTTTTCTCTAGTAACCTTGCCAATTCTTCGGATAGTTCAAGATCTTCCTCATCTTCCTTTTCAGTTTGGTTAATTTGTGCATCAAAATCATATCAGATTGTAGCAGTATCATTATCGGTGAGTTTTGATATGGATCTGCACAATTTATCATGTTTTGGTGCTTTTTAGAATGAGAATTGGAAAATGTATATGAAGAAAAGGTATTGACATTTGAAAATAAAAGATAAATGCAAGCGAAAGACAAAGATCTTAATTGAATGCAAAACATAAATTTTATTAATTGGAAATACTTTTTGAAAATAAATGGGGGCTCTTAAAAGCTACCCCTATGCCTCGAGCGGGACATAGGTTCTTTTAAAAACTAAAAAATTACTTTGGAAAGAAAAATATCTCTGGAATCTCCACAAGTGTCCAATTTTTGAGCTCTTCGCCTGAAGCATATTCTCGGATGAGGTTAGATGGTCATTTATTGTTTCCTGTGTTGGATAACATTGACAGTTATCCACCGTGTTTACCCCTTTGATGACGAAAGTTTCCTGGATGGGAGGAAATTTCCCTTTGTCTTTCTGCATAGCCTTTGACGGTTTATACCTCAAACGAAAATGATCTTTCTTTTCAGGTATCTCCACAATCTTACCCCAACCTTTAGATGCTCAAACCTCTACAACTGTTTGTAACTCTCCATGATGCCACAGGGGTTCCAAGTTTTGAGACTTTCTCTACCGGGAATGTAACCACTGTAGCCACTTCTAAGACCTGGAATAACTTCTCCACATAATCTTCTTCCACACTGATATATTTATAAGACTCCAAATGACTTATGAAAATATCTTCTTCTCCGTCAATTATCACCAATTTTCCTTTGACAAGGAACTTTAATTTTTGATGTAGGGTTGAGGTGACAACCCTTGTAATATGTATCCAAGGTCGCCTGAGTGGGAAAATATATGCCGATTCTATATCCATTACCTGGAAGGTGATGTAGAACATATGCGGACTAATATTTACCAGGAGATCTACTTCTCTAAATCTAGTGATTAGGGAACCATCAAAATATTTGACCACCATAGAACTTGGTCTTATAGCGATGCCATCCATTGTTAGTTTCATCAGGCTAGCCTTCAGTAGCACATTTAGGGAAGAACCAGTATCGATGAGTACTCTGGATAGGCTAGTGGTCCCTATCTGGATTGAAATATGCAATGCTTTATTGTGAGCTCTACCTTGTGGAGGAAACTCACTATCATCGAAGCCTAGGCGTGTTTCTGATGTTAGATTAGCCACGACTCCATCAAACTGGTTTACTGTGACCTCCTTTGTAACGTGCGCAGAACTTAGAATTTTCATTAGAGATTCTCAGTGTGCCTCTAAATTGATTAGTAGTGAGAGTATTGCAAACTTGGTTGGGGTTTGGTGTAGTTGGTCCACCACTCTATAGTCACTCTTCTTGATCATTTTCAAGAATTCATCAGCCTCTTGATATGTGAACGTTTTTCTCAGAGGTTATGGCTCTTGACTAGTATCAGCCACAATCTTTCCCTTATCCATAACCATAATATTATCATTCTTTTGTTGTTTGGGACCATATATCCGACCACTACGGGCCATGCCCCCTGTTCCTTCTATATTCATAACTGTAGGTCTTTGACTTGTTGATGGTTCACATTCTTGATTTAAACCATTAAGATAAACAATAGTATCATAACTCCACGACACAACTTTATCACTTTCATATGGAGTGGGAGACAGACCCCTGATCACCATTGTACTCTTTGGAAGTACTGGTATTGCTATTGGTACTTTTGTTAAGATTGTCTCTCCACATGGAATGACAAGGGGTTTCTTTGCAGAACTTGGACCTTGGCAAGGAATCACTAGAGGTGGCAAAGTGGGCGGCCTGCCCCATTTAGGCCCACCCCGTTTAAGCCCATCCAAAAGTGGGGCGAGGCGGGCCAACCTAGGGGTCTGAGCTTAAAAGTCAAGTCCGCCCCATTTACTAATGAGTTGGCGGGTTGGCGGGCCGGCCCACCAATTTTTAATTTTTTTTAATTTTACAATTTGATTTAATACATAATTTAGAAATTTTTTAGTTATTACCAAAGAGGTTGATAAAGAATTTTTTTTAACAACGCATATTAGAATTTCAAGATGTCTTAAGTTCAAACAATTCAAAAAATTTAATAAATAAAGACCAATTACAACAAAAAAACAAAATAAACTCAAGCACAATAAAAAATATCAAAATAAATCAACAATACATATCATCCTAATCCTATTTATAAACTAACTACTAAAAGAACCCAATTTAGAATTTACACAAAACCAACAATGATAACTTTAACATTGCATAAAACATCACAGTGCATAAATAGTAATGCGTAAAATATCAACACCAAACTTTCTCATTGTTTAAATTATATAGATCTTATATTTACTGATTATTTAATAGTTAAATCCTAAATTTGTCACACGTATACACTAATCAAATCCTTCCTTTTCATAAAATTAACATCTATTTCTAAAGAAAACATCTGTGCTAATATATTGAAAACTTAACAATTATGCATGTCATATATTTGTTCTTTTATTTCAATCATTTTCAATCAACGTATGTATTAGAAAGTTATAGAAAGAACGTTACAATTATAATTCAATTTGTCTGTATAGTAATTTATAATACAAACCAAAGAGATAAGTGTTGTTTTTATAATTGAAGTTGTTTTAATTCTTAATAAAAAGAGTAAAAGTTTTAACAAAAAGCCCGCGGGGAAAACCCGTTCGCCCCGCCTCGGCCCACTTCTTTAAGCGGGTTAGGCAGGGCAGGCCAACTTAAGGTACCGAGCCGAAAACCTTAGCCCAGCCTGCCAAAAAGGGCAGGTCAAACGGGCCAACCCGGTGGGCCCAACCCATTTTGCCACCCCTAGGAATCACCAATGATCTTCTTGTATTCCCATTAATTGCATCTACATATCCTTCTTTAGGGTAATGCCCGAATTGGACTATCCCTTGATCCACCAATTTCTTGAAAGTGTTTTGAATTGGACTATCCCTTGATTCACCAATTTCTTGAAGGTGTTTTCGAAGGCATCATTGTGTTCCAAGAGAAATCCATGTTCCAATAAATGCCCCTTTAACATATCTATTAGGGCTTTTAATCTTTTAACCTCTTTATGATTAATGACGATCTCGATCGCGCTCACAGCTAGACCACCATGTTGAGGCTTGGGGTTCGTCTTGATATTGGGCTTATCAAAAGTGATATCTTAGGAGTCCAGTAAATCTTGAACCTCGTGTCTTAAGGCCCAACATTTCTCTATGGTAAGTCCTGGAGAATTGGCATGATACTCGCACCTTGTATTTGCATTATATTTTGGCGGAAGTTCCCCAATTGGAGGAGCAAGTGGCTTCATTTCTACCAAGGATGCCTTGAGTAAGTGTTGCAGTAATTGACTGTGTGGCATATGGAGAGGACCAAATGTTCTCAGAGACCTTTTGAACCTTTTTTGCAGTTGTTGTTCTCGTGGGATCACCAATGGTTGTTGTGCCCTTGGATATGCTGCGACAATGTTATTTTCTCCTTCCTTCTTTTTTGATAAGTTAGGAACATGCTTCTTTGAACTGTAAAGAGTACTGGATAACGCCTCTTATATCTTGCCACTTTTCACACCAGCCTCGATTCGTTCACCAATTGTCACCAAATCAAAAAATCTAGAAGAGACACTGCCTACCATTTTCTCATAATACAAACCTTGTAGCATACCCATGAACATGTCTACCAACTCATTTTCAAGGAGTGGTGGTTGAACATGTGCTTCCATTTATCTCCATTATTGAGCATATTCTTTAAAAGATTCTTCCTTCTTTTGGGACAAATTTTGAAGCTGCATGTGATTAGGAGTCATATCCAAGTTATATTTGTATTACATTAAGAAGGCATTTGCAAGATCTGCCCATGATTGGACACGCACTTGCTCCAAATGCATATACCAATCTAGGTATGCCCTACTCAGGCTATCTTGGAAGAAGTGGATCATTAGTTTCTGATTGTGGGCTTAAGAATGCATCTTCCTACAGTACATGTGTAGATGGTTCCTTGGGCACATGAGTACCTTATATTTTCCAAAGTCAGGTACTTTTAACTTTAGAGGAATTACTACATCCGAGACTAGACCTATTTCAAGAGCATTGACGTCGAAAGCGTTATAACCTTCTACTACCTTCAGTCTTTCTTCTAGGGCTTTATATTGGTTGACTGGCACAGGATCTTAAACAATCTTTGGTTAAGGCACTTGAGCAATACCTTCCATATCATGATCTTCATATTGCAGATCTATGTAGTTATCCATGTTATTGACTGAAATTTGCAAAATATGGGATGCCCCCACCTTCGAAGGAGGTGGAATGAAACCTTCAGTCATGATGGTCTCTTGTTGGGCAACACTTGGCTTTACTAAACCAGATTCTGGCTTATGTCTTGGTTGGTGACCGTTTGACGCGTCAATGGTTTGGGCTACTTCTTAGAAAGCTTCCTTGGGAATCTCATCTTGTCTTGCTATGATATTTTTTAGAGCGATCAAAACTTGACTCATGTTTCCTTTCATCGAGTCAATACTCCCTTTCACTTGTTCCAGGTCTTCCTGGAAGGCCGCTTGGTTTTCCTTAAATTTCTCCATTACTTTCTTTTGATGAGATATTGTTTGATACGGAGGTCGGGAAGGTATTATGGTTTTGCCAATGATTTAACTTGAGATTCTATGAAAATAATAAGTTTTTTGTATGAAATGTGAAATGTGATGCTTGTGTTTGGATGAATGCGTATGAATATGCTAAGATTTTATTCGAATGTCTTATTCACATTTGATTTCTTTTTATTATTCATTATTTTTTCTTTCAGGTTTTACTTTTTTGTCGGTGAGTATCCCAAAGTAAATACACAAATAAGATGTTAAACCCAAAATACTTTTATTGAATAGAATACAATCTAAATACCGAAGTAAATACTGAATGAAAATAAGTGTCAAATACTTAACGAAATAACAAGAGGGGAGCTAAAATCTCCTAAGCAAGTTTGCGGATATTTGCCACCATATCCCTACAATGCTTGAGGAAGTCTTCAACGTCCTTCGGAAGAGGGACCATCATGGCTTCTGCATCTCTCAAGCTTATAGGAATATCACCAATGAGATTATATTCCAGGAAGGCAAGCTTTACGTGTTTGTCTTTGTACCTTAGATACTCCTTGTAAAGTGTAGGGATTATGATCTTGTTGTCTGCTCCCGCTTGATTTATCTTTTCATATTTCTCTTGCCAATACCTCTTTTCAACCCTCATCTCCTTATAGAGTTCCCTTTGTATAAGGAAATCATTTCGGAGGCCTTCCAACTCTTGGTAGACTTGTTCATATTCCTCCATCTTTTGAGAGAGAAGTTTTTTTGCTCTCATTTTTCTAAGGTGTTCTCTCTCCTCTTCTTCTTAGCTTTCTTGGAGGCTTGTGAGAAGGATTTGGATTTTCTCCTTCGAATCTAGAGCACCTTTTGCTAATCCTTGAATTTGGGCTCTCAGATCTTCTTCCAATTCTATTTTATCTTGCAATGCTTTATCATACCATTACGTTAGCCTTGCAATTTCCCTAGCAGCATCATCCAATTGTTGATTGTGGGAATCAAGTTTGAAAGTAGCACTTAGAAACCCCTCGATCAAACGCTTTCTTTTAGACCTTTCTTTCTCAGTTAATTCACGGTCGCTTTAATTCTGTTGGTATTTCATCTCGAGCTCTCGTTGAAATTATTCTTCTCAATAGCAAGGTCATATAGGTCATGCTCAAAATTCTCCTTGTCCCTTTAAGCTTGCTCAAGGGAATTTTTTAGCTCTTCTATCTCTTCCACTGACATCGGAAGAGGATCTGGTATGTATGGTATGTATGTAGGATCAATATCAAATGGTAGTTTGAAGATTTGAACCCTCTCCAAAACCCATTGAGTATAAATCTCTCTCGCCACCGCATTCTTCCTTCCAAATTCGGCGCCTTTCTTGTGAACCTTACCCTAAGCTCGGATGATATTTACAAGTAACTCGGGGTTGTTTTTACCCATATCATAAAGAACTAATTGTTGAAGTTGTTCGTTGGAAGGTTTATCTTCCAAAGAGTACCCAAGTTGACATAAAGCCAAAGTGGGGTTATAGTTGATACAACCTCTCGTTCCAATCAAAGGAATGTTTATAAATTCTTCCCAGCTAATGACAATATCACCTATGATCAACTTCCTAGTATACCACAAAAAAAATCAGCAATAAGAGCCCTCAACTTTGTAGACCATTCTGTTGTAACCAATTTTAAATTGAGAGTCACCACCCTTAATTTTTATCTCTAGGAAGGGGATATAAAGGATAACCCTGATTTTTTTAGAGATTCTAAGTTGCTGGACTCGTTCTTAGACGAAGGGAAGGTGTTAGGCATCCCTCATCTACCTTGTTCACAAGGATACTAGGGTTTAGAAACACAATCTTTAAGGAAATAGGGTTTTAATTTTTATTAGGGGAACTCGTCACGATTTTAGTCATATTCCTACATATCCTCTTAGGAGGAATCATAGTCTCAATTCGTAGTACGTAGTTGGTTGGTGGTTTTTATAGATTACAAACATATTTTGAATTCCCCTTGAACCAAGTCTGGGTGTGTGAATAGCGGAATTGTTAGACGAAGTTCGCAGTCGATTAAAAGTATCTCCATAATCATTTTTGAAAATACTTTTGAATTAATTAGATTATTAATAAAATTATATTTGATGTTAGTTAAGTATTTTTTAAATATATTAATATATAAAAAATATTTTTAATGCTTGACAAAAAATAATTTTAATGCAATAAATAAATATTTGGATGAGTTAGAAAATAAAAACTTGATTTTATAATAATAGTAAAATAATATTAGAATTTATAAATATTAAATTATAAAAAATAATAATTACAAATAATTAAAAGGAAAATAAAAAATACAGGGGGGTGTATTTTGTGTTGGGCTAGCAAAACATGGGGGTATAGGAAGTAGGGCCCTGAATTCAGATGTTGAATTCAAGAACAAACGCATAGAGGTAAGTTATTGCATAGGTTAGTAAAAATAGGGGGTTTAGTTAGCAGGGGACCAAGTCCAGATGTTGGACTTGGCCCATTAGCGTTAGGGGGTATGGGTTTTGTTAACGTAGCAAAAGAAAACATAATAGGGGTGTGATTATCATAGGATTAGGCCCAAAACAACATAAGGTCCGTTTAGGCAATGTGCGGGAGGGGACACAATGTTATCATGGGCGTGAAAATTAAGAATGTTTGATGATGATCTGAAGGCTGTGGTAGGGAGCGCATGGTAAGGTTTTTAGGCGCGTGGATACTGGATCAGAGAAAGTTTATAAGAACGAACCACTTGGATGAGAGCCCATTTTTTCTTTTCTTTCTCTCTATACAACGAAACAAAACAAATACTTTATAAAACTTAGAGAGAGAGAGAGAGGCTCTGACCTCTCTCTAAAACTCAGGCGGTCGGAAATCGCCCTGACTGCACCATCCTCCGTCAACCACCCCTTTTCCCCAGTTTTCTGGTTTATATTCAACCGAAAACTTCAAACCTTCAAACCCTCCACCGTGAATCTTCATCTGGGTTCATAGAACCATAAGAACCCTAAGAGTTCATGAATAACCCAAACCTATCTTACCCAGAACCTTCAAAAAGTGATGAACCCTAACCATAAGTTTATAGAACCCTAACCTATCTTACCCAGAACCTTCAATAAATGATGGACCCTAACCCTAAGTTTGTAGAACCCTAAACCCAAGTATGAACCCTAACCCTAAATCGAACCCAGAAAACCCCAATTCAAACCAAAACCCCACAATTAAACACAATCAAAACAAACCATAACAATCAATCGAGCCCTAAAAAGCTAAGTATTGATGGTTATCATTCATGCCGTGAATCTTTTTGTATAAATTCTCCTCTTATGATTCTTATAGTTCTCTCCCTCTAATCTCTTGTAAGGTAAAACCTAATAAAACACCAAACTTACATGGGCCTTTCTGATTTTAGAAAGCCCATAAAGTCTTTAGATAAAACACACACCCCTTATACCCCACAGTGATTTGACAATAATAAAAAAGGAACAATGTTAATAAGAAATAATCTAATTAGAAATCCCTAGGGAAAATTTGGGGTATGACAGCTGCCCCTATATAATTATTCTTTGATTGGATAGTGCGAGAATACACAGGTCTCGCACAATTGAATCGGAGGTTCATTAAATAATGGAAGACCCCAAAATTTGTCCGATAGAAAGTAAGGATACGCTGTACATCGTTACCATAAGGATGAAAAAAAGTAGGCATAAATGATGATGTAGCATTTCACCAGAGTTTAAACAAAAAGTTTTGATTTGACTTAGATATGACGATGTAGATAACTCGTCAATATAAAAGAGATCGCAAATTATATTTACCATAACCCAGGAGCTAAATAATACACGTTTAAAAAGTCGACTTACTAATGCTTCAAGACTAATATAGTAAGTTTATAGCGCATATTTCATCAATTCATCGCAACCTAGGGGGTGAACAAAATTTGATAACACATTGCTGCATGGAGGCTGATGCAATGAATTATGCAGATTTCATTATGCTTACTACGACCTAGAGAGTAAACAATATGATGATGAACATGTGTATTTATCACAACCTAGGGGATAAAAGACAACATGGATGAGGGTTATGTTGCTCATTACAACCTAGTGGATGAACAATATACCCCTGAAAATTTGCATACCTATCACAAACTAGGGGATAGATATTTGAAGAATTTGTGCATTCACCACAACCTAGGGTATAAACGGCATAAGGATAGATTCACATATTCATTACAACCTAGGGAATGAATAATATGAACCTGACAATTTGCACACCTACCACAACCTAGGGGGTATATGATTGAAGAGTGTTTTGGTGATCAACTCTTAGAACTAGATCGAAGATGAGATCGGAGTTTTACTGGTTGTGTCTGCTCTCAAACAAGGTAAATGCTTGCTTTGATAATTTGACAAAGGGCCCCAAGATATTAGTCTTGCCCATTGTGTGTTTGAAAAATGCCATGTATGATATATGTGCATAATGTCCTAGATTAATATGGAACCCAAAATGTATATATGCATCCAGTATTTTGTACATGCACCCAAATGTCTAAATATGCACCAAATGTATGTATATGCCTCAAAATGTAATGAAATTTTATCTCTCGATATTCTCTCCTTTTAAACCACTGGTTTTGTGTTATTAACTCCCTAATGTTGCGTTGTTGTGGTATTTTTGAACTGATTTGAACATGATGAAAAGTGTCTGCAGGATCTTGATATTTGTATCGTAGGCGCATGCGTAGGTGTGGACGTATTTGTGGATGCAGGCATGGATGTAGACATAGACGTGGACATAGGCGTGGACATGGAAGTAGGCATGGACGTGGACATAGGCATGGATTCTCTTTTGATGTTTTTCTAACCAAAATTCTTTTTGATGTTTCATCAAGTGATTTTATTTGTCGAATCCCCAAAATGATTTCAATGCAGTATTCACAAAAATAATGGTAGTATTTTGCAAACAAGTCCGAAAAGGAAAAACTGCAATTGAAAGAATTGAAAAAGTCAATGTTTTATTGATAAATATGCCTCGAAATAGGCGAGAGTACAATATGCAATTCCTTGAAAGAGGTAATTACAGAAAGTTTTAAAACTTAAAATGGAAATGAAAATGATAATTTTTACTACTGTTTCTCCAATATCCTTTTGATAGCTCCAATCTCCTTTGCTTCTGAGTTAAATGATTTAGATCAATCTCTTCCTTTGTGGTTTGTAGTCGTAGTTCTTAGATCACAGTCTTTTTGTTCTTTATTTCTTAATGAGATCCCTAATTTTTGCCTGGATCGCCCTTTCGGGTTTTCAATCCACGGGATAATTTTTTTGTGTATGTCCCTAATTTTTGCCTGGATCTCCCTTTAGGGTTTTCAATCCACTGGGATGCTCTTTTTTGCCTAAGTTGCTTGTTTAGGGTTCAAACTTAGCAAGCCTTTTTATACATAGTATTTTTTGACTGCGTCTGAATTTTCTGGATGTGGTAGTTCTTCCCAATCCATTGTTGTGAGGATGAGACCACCACTAGAGAATATCATTTTTACCATATATGGACCTTCGTAGTTAGGGTCCATTTACCACGTGAATCAAGGTGAGGTAACAAAATCTTCTTGAGCACCAAATCGTCTTCTTTGACACTCGAGGATAAACTTTCTTATTGAATTCTTTCTTCATTTGCTTTTGATATAACTGACCGTGGCACAAAGCTGTAAAACATTTTTCTTCAATGGGGTTAAGCTTATCAAATCAAGTTTGAACCCACTCTGCTTCTTCAAGCTTTGATTCCATTAGAATTCAAAGTGACAGAATTTTTAACTGGGAGTACTGCCTCCATGCCATATACCAGAGATAGAGGAGTTGTACTTGTTGATGCATATATGGAAGTATGATAGCCATGTAAAGCGAAGGGAAGCATTTCATGCCAATCTTTGTATGTCTTTACCATTTTCTGAATGATTTTCTTGATGTTCTTATTGGCACCTTCAATGGTCCCTTTCATCATGGGTCGATATGGCGAGGAATTATGATGCTCGATCTTGAAATTATCACATAACTCCTTCATCATTTTGTTGTTCAAATTGGACCCGTTGTGTGTAACGATTCTGCTTGGGATCCCATATCTGCTTATGTGATTTTTCTTGATGAGTCTAGTAACCACTTGACTTATTACATTTGCGTAGGATGACACTTCTACCCATTTGGTGAAGTAATCAATGGCAACTAGTATGAAGCGGTATCCGTTAGATGCTTTTGGTTCAATCATGCCTATCATATCAATTCCCCACATTGAAAATAGCCAAAGATAGCTCATGACATTTAGAGGAGTTGGTGGCACATTCATTTTGTCGGTGTAGATTTGGCATTTTTGACATGTCTTTGATAATGGTAGCAGTAGGCTTCCATCGTCGGCCAATAATAACCTGCTCGCAGGATTTTTCTAGCCATGGTATGTCCATTTGTATGCAATTCGAAAGCACCTTCATGAATTTATCTCATAAGTGTATTTGCTTCCTGTTTCTCCACACACCTGAGTAACACCATATCATAGTTTCTTTTGTATAACATATCACCACTCAAAGAATTTTAAGGCTAGCTTCCGCATAGTTTGCTTGTCAATGATAGAGGCATTTTCTGGATATTCTTGCTTCTCAAGGTACCTCTTGATTTGATAGAACCAAGGCTTGTTATCCGGTCCCTCTTCAATAGCAAGGCAATGTCCAGACTCTTCAAAATGTCTGGTCGTAATGCACGGTTTTTGGACAAGTTACTTTGAACGTGGCTGATAGAGTTTCCAAGGCGTTTGCCATCTAATTTTCTTCTCGTGGGATATGGATGAAGGTAATCTCAGTGAATTCTGTATCAAGCTTTAAAAGATGATCCTGACATGGAATCAACCTGGGATGTTTAGTGTCCCATTAGCCGTTGACTTAGTATATGACTAGCGCGAAGTCTCCAAATACTTCAAGATGTTAAATTCTTAGATCGATAGTAGCTTCTAGGCCCAGGATACAAGCTTCGTATTCAGAGATATTGTTAGTGCAGTCAAAAACACAACCTTGCAGTATAAGGTTTATGGAAATTCTTCAAAGAAGTTAAAACTGCCCCAACACCGTGCCCCAGTGCATTTGAAGCCCCGTCAAACATGAATGTCGACCGTGCCGCTGGTTTAGATCCTTCGTCGGGCCCTGGTATTTCGTAGTCACCTATAACCATGATGTATTCGTCTGGAAAGTCGAACTTCATTGATTGATATTCTGGTAATGGCTGATGAGCTAGATGGCCAATGAGTACACTACCCTTGGTGGCCTTTTAAGTAACATATTGAATGTCGTACTCTGATAGTAACATCTGCCATCAGGCAATCCTTTCTGTAAGAACTGGTTTTCCGAACACATACTTTAAATGACCCATTCTTGTTATTAACCACGTGGTGTGAGTTAACATGTATTACCTCAATCTTTTAGTAGCCCAAGCCAATTCACAACAAGTCTTCTCGAGAAGTGAGTACCTAGTTTCGCAGTCAGTGAATTTCTTACTGAGGTAGTAGATTGCATGCTCTTTTCTACTTGTTTTGTCATGTTGTCCCAATACATATCCCGTTGATCCTTTAAGCACTGTCAGATACATGATGAGTGGTCTTCTGGGAACTGGTAGCATCAATATTGGTCGCTCTTGTAAATACCGCTTTATTGTCTTGAAAGTTGTCTGACAATCATTATTACATACCACCGTCTGATCTTTTTGCAGTAGTTTGAATATAGACTCGCACGTAGCAGTTGGGTGCGATATGAACCTTGAAATTTAATTCAATCATCCTAAGAAACCATGAACCTCTTTCTCTATCCTCGAAGCTGACATTTCTTGTATGGCTTTTACCTTGTCGGGGTCAACCTCAATACCACACTGACTTATAATAAAACCCAGTAACTTGCCTGATCTGACACCAAATGTACACTTGTTTGGGTTCAACCTCAGTTTGAACCTTCACAGACACTCGAATAGCTTTTGTAAATGTATAATGTGATCCTCCTCCGTATGAGATTTGGCAATCATATCATCTACGTACACCTTAACCTCTATGTGAATCATATCATGGAATAGTGTGACCGTAGCCCGTTGGTAAGTTGCCCATGCATTCTTTAGGCCAAACGACATTACCTTATAACAGAAAGTTCCCTAAGGAGTCATGAAGGTAGTATTTTCCATATCTCCGGGTTCCATTTGATTTGATTATAGCATGAGAAACCGTCCATGAACGAGAATACTGAAGCTTGAGCTGCATCGTCCACCAGAACATCCATGTGAGGTAACATGAAATCGTCTTTGGGACTTGATTTGTTCAAATCCCTATAATTTACACACATGTATACTTTTGCATCCTTCTTGGGTACTGGCACGATGTTAGCTATCCAAGGTGGATAATCTACCATCGCTAAGAACCTTGCGCTAAATTGTTTAAGGACCTCTTCTCGAATCTTATTGGACATTGTGATACGGTGGCAAAACTGACTGTTTTTTTTACTACTGGTTTTGCGTTTTTTGTTTGCAAATGTTGCGGTAAGCAAGAGTCGCCACCAACTTTTATTTTATCTAACAAAGGAAAAGGTGAAAAGAATAGAAAAAGAACTTTTTTCGAGAGTTTTCTGAGTAAGGGGGTAGATTATGGAAAGGGAAGGTGTTAGCATCCTTTCCATCCATGGTTTTCCATGGAATCTTAGGTACTTGCTCATTTTTTAAAATTGCTTGTGTTTGTGTGTTTTGAAAAGCTTTGAAAATGCCTTAGTGCGGCGATTCACTTTATGGTAACTCTTGTATCAGTCCTCAAGAGTGTGATAAAGTGTTTTTTTGAAAACTTTTGTTTAAAAAGTATGTTTAAAAGTGTATGGTGTAAAAGTTTGTTTGAGAAAGTACTTAGGAGTTTCTACCTACTCGAAAAAGAATGTTCGTTTTCTTATTTCCTTTAGACAGCGCTATCCTACTATTAAGGAGTAGGTAGCTCCATTGTTGGAGTTGAGGAACTATCGAAAGGGACGTAATGGTCATTGAAGGCAACATGTAAGGATACCTTAGCATTTCAAAGGGACTATCATCATAAGATCATTTCTCGTAGGCAACTCGAGGGACAGTAAGGGACTATGATCTTTATGACGACTTTTGAGATACAACAGTGTTTGTTTTCAGATATCTTATCTTGCAATTAAGTGGTCTAAGATTGATTGATTAAGCATATAAGCCTAGGTTGCTAACAATTATATACAAGCATAAGATATAAAAGCGAGAAAGTAAAGGGTCCTACGCTATTACAAGGATTTTGGACAGATACATAAAGAATTGACTGAAAGTAAATTTGCAGAAATAATAAACCCTAATTAATCTATTACAAACCGGGCGCAGTTACATCAATAAAAAATAATCGTACGGCAAAAGTAATTACGCGCGAGAATAAATACTTGGAAAAATTTCAAAACCCTAAAAATCTAATTTTGCTCATTAAAAATATTTTTTTGATTTTTTGTGAAAAAAGATTTGAATATAATCTAATTTTTCTAATCAATTTTAATTAATGAAGAAAAAATTAAATTTAATGGAAATAATTAATTTGCAAAAAATAATTTATTAAAAAAAACTAAGTCCTATTTTTTTGTGGTTTTGATTTTATGATTTTATGAAAAAAATTGATTTAAAATAAATAAGACAATTGGAATAATTAAATAAAAAAGAATTAAATAAAGAAAGAAAGAGATGGGCCTGAGGGGATGAAGCCCAAATTGGAGGGGTTGCAATCTGAATCTTGTCCAAAGCCCAATCCTGTTGGCCCAATGCAGCGCTGGATCCAGTGAGAAGCTGGCCAAGGGAGTCCACCATGTGTCTGCATGCTTGAGGCGTTGGATCTGGATACAAATTGATCCAATGATCATGATATACAGGCGTACAGTGTATGCACATGTGATGAGACCACTGAATCTGCAAATAAATATTGAGAAAAATATTACGTAGGAGGTAGGGATCGAACCCCTGACCTCCTACACACGCGCCTTGTAAACCCTTCTCCTTTGCCACTGAACCAAGCTTCTCAATCGTTAATACCCACACATAACATATATTATATAATATGAAAATGTCAGTTTTTATAAAAACGCACAAAAATTCAAATGGGCCATTCAGGATCTGCCACGCCTTCATCTTCTTCGCTGGGACTATTGTCTTAGGTAAAGACTTTTACCTACGGACGTTTGCCATAGCTATAACCTGTGCATCTCAAAAATCATATCCAGGCAATATAAATCAAATCTAATTACACAAATCAATTGGTTTTGATCTCTGGAATGCAGTGGTATCCATCATTGGCCCTGATTTTACCTGAAACGAAAAGCCCTAAAAGGAAGCTCTAAACCCTAACAATGGCAGGTTGTCCAATAAGCATCAAAACTCACAATTAAATATGCAAACATGCTCTAAATAATGATACAAACATGAACTTATAGTTAGAAATCATTTATCATTCGTGTATTTCAAAAACCAATTTCAAGAACAAGAGCAAACCGTGATTGCTATATATGTTGTTTCTGAAGGTGTTGATGCGTGGTAATGCTCCATATAGCTCCCAAAAGACGCCCAGGAATGGATTGCAAGCCTTCAAAGTCCTTGAATCTCCTTGTATCTCAAAGTCAGATCAGCACTTTTTGTCAAAAACTTGAGTTTTTTCCTCTCAAATCTACACGGCCAATCCTTGTTTTTATGCTTTAGAAATGTTGTTTATATATAATAGAAGCAATTAGGTTAACAAAATTGTATTCAATCTTTGTAAATTGTTGAAAAAGATTTGATTTTTTTTCCTTGTATGATTTGTTTCTAAAACAAACCAAATCATGATCTTTTCCAATCAATTAGCCCTTGCACGAATTTTCCTGATTTGCTAGCCGTTCATGGACTCATAATGTGCTCACAAAATCAAATCTTTGATTTTATTTGATTATTCCACTATTTAAATTGATTTATTGTGATTTAAATGAATAAAAAATAAAAATAAAAAATAAAAATAATGAAATAATAGGTGGATAAGATCAGGGGTCGTGGGCCATCTTAGGAACAAGTTTCAAACAAGAAAACATGGGCCCATTTGGAAAAAAAGTCACTTTGATCAATGTTGACTTCATGCACATTTCCAAAAATTGGTCAGCTTTAGAAATGCACATCTCTCATTTTTAACCCTAAGAAGGTGTTGTTTGACTTTTTAGAAAGCTTAGGATGTCCTCTAAACAACCCTTTTAGTTTCATCTCAATTGGATTTTCCATGTTCATGTAAGGAGCTTTGACCCAAAAGGGTTGTTTAGAAAGCTTAGGATGTCCATCTCAATTGGACATGAACATTGGATTTTCCATGTTCATGTAAGGAGCTTTGACCCAAAAGGGTTGTTTAGAAAGCTTAGGATGTCCTCTAAATAACCCTTTTGGTTTCATCTACGCGATCAATCATATCTTTCAAATGGTGCATTTCTTGGACTTGAGGGCTGAAGAGAAGTTGTAGGTAATTGGACTCTATTCAAAATGAGCATTGGATGAGAAATTTCTGATAAAGTATGAGGAAGTTATGCCTGGTCAAAGTTTGGTTGACTTTTTCTATAGGAACCCTAATTTAGCAACTTTTGAGTTTGGATGAATTAGGAGCATTCCTTGAAGAATCATGATCAACCCTTGATAAAATTATGGATATTACTTCAAAATGTTGATGTTGACCAAAAATCTTGAAGTTTGACTGTATGTGGGTGACAATTGACTTTTGACCTAATACAATTGATTTTCAGGCATTTGAGCAGTTGACCGAGCAAGCTTCTTGTGCAATGCATGAAACTTGGAATGGATGATCTTGAGGACATATTAAGGCCATGGAAACCATTTAGGACCCTTGGAACTCAAACATCCTGATGAGGAGTGAAACCCTAGTTTGAGGCTCATTGTCTTAGGAGGAGGATTTGTCTGGTCAATCCTTAGTCAACTTGAGCAATTGAGGACCTATAGGAGTATGTTTTTGAGTAAAATGAGAGGGAAAATTTTGGGGTACAATAGGTGCCCCTTTTCAATTTTCTTAAACATGAGGATGTAGATTGGCTTGTCTGCCTTTCGTGATCTAAAGGTGGAATATGATTGAACACTAGAGTACCCATAAATTTGCACTCGCATAAAGTGAATGTCGATCGATAATATCGGGAATGGGCTTACAGATTCCATTTGGAAGGCAACGGAGAACCGTCGGAGATGGGTTTAAATATGCCATCCAAAAAATATATCGGTTGCATAAGAGATTCCTTTGAGAGAATTCTTGTACCTGCCGTTTGGGAGGACTTCGCCGGGGAATGTTGATTTATGTCCTAGGAAATTGAGTTTAGGAGCTTCGGTTGTCCATTACTCTACTAGGGAATTAACTCTTGATTGATGAGACAAAAGTGAGCTGTTATTTGGTCGAGTCTGAGTTTCACGGCGACTTACTGGGGAATATGAAATCGACCGTATCTGGTTGGGTCCAGGTTTTACAGTGTTGTGAACCGTTGTCCGGAGATAAAAGAGAAGGAACCTGCATAGCGCTTTCTCGGGATAAGTCCCTGCAAAACTACGTCAGGTAATTCATGAAAAGGAGCCTGGATAGTAGGGCTATGAGAAGGAACCTGGGTAGTGGGGTTACTTCGAAATGAAAGCCTGGATAATAGGGCTATGAGAAGGAACCTGGGTAGTGGGGTTACTTCGAAATGAAAGCCTGGATAGTAGGGCTATGAGAAAGAACCTGGGTAGTAGGGTTACTTCGAAATGAAAGCCTGGATAGTAGGGCTATGATAAGGAACCTGGGTAGTAGGGTTACTTCGAAATGAAAGCCTGGATAGTAGGGCTATGAGAAGGAACCTGGGTAGTAGGGTTACTTCGAAATAAAAGCTTGGGTAGTAGGGCTATGAGAAGGAACCTGGGTAGTAGGGTTACTTTGAAATAAAGCCTGGGTAGTAGGGCTATGAGAAGGAACCTGGGTAGTAGGGTTACTTTGAAATAAAAGCCTGGGTAGTAAGGCTATGAGAAATAACCTGGGTAGTAGGGTTACTTCGAAATAAAGCCTTGGTAGTAGGACTGTGAGAAGGAACCTGGGTAGTAGGGTTACTTTGAAATAAATCCTGGGTAGTAGGGCTATGAGAAGGAACCTGTGTAGTAGGGTTACTTCGAAATAAAAGTCTAGGTAGTAGGGCTATGAGAAGGAACCTGGGTAGTAGGGTTACTTAGAAATAAAAGCCTGGGTAGTAGGGCTATGAGAAGGAACCTGGGTAGTAAGGTTACTTAAAATAAAAGCCTGGGTAGTAGGGCTATGAGAAGGAACCTGGGTAGTAGGGTTACTTCGAAATAAAAGCTTGGGTAGTAGGGCTATGAGAAGGAACCTGGGTATAGGGTTACTTCGAAATAAAGCCTGGGTAGTAGGGATTCCTCATTTGACCGCGTAGATTAGTTAACCCGTTTGGTTTCGGGAACTGATTCTCCATTAGCTATCTGCAGATATGACATGTATAGCTTCATGATTTAATCTTGAACTGTTGGAATTGTTGATGATAACCATATTTCTTGAAAAGGTACATGATTAATTATACGAGATGCATGAAATGCATTGTGTGATGATGTTCTCAAAATAAATGAGATCATGCTGTATGCAATATGTATGCGCACATCATAATGTATGAACATGAAATGCTATTGTGACATATCCGAATCTGGGAAGATAAATCCTCGACTGCTGCTGGAGAGTACTGGAAATTGAATTCCTGACTGTTGTAGCGAAAGTGGTTCTTCTACTTCCGTCGGGGATGGTGAACGGAGATGACTCTGTCGTGGATTTACTCCTTTCTGTTTGTGAATATTCTACCGGGGAGAGACTCTGCTTGAGAATAACACTGTGGGGGAATAACTCTGTTTGAGAGAGCAGATGCTTTGCTGGAAGATTTTGCCGAGTCAGAGAAATAAACTCCGCTAGGGGATGAACTTCCGTAGCTGGAGAAATAAACTCTATTGGGGATTGAGCTTCCGCAGTCAGAGAAGTAAACTCTGCTCGGGAGGAGGTTCCACAGTCATAGAAATAAATGCTTCTTGGGAGAAAGATTTTATAAACCGTTTGTGATTATAAAATTCGGCTGGGGAATATATACGTCGGCTCTCTGAAGGAAATTTGCTGGGGAAAGTATCCGCTGTTTGGGGAAGCCGATGTAAAAGCTTTGGTTTCCCCTACTCTGTGGGGAGTGTAGATGTCACGGGGGTGCATGTAATGGTGACTTCATATTAGGACATTTCTTCTCATGTGCCTGTTGGAGATAGTACCTACGGAGGCTTTGTGGATAGATCTATATGTTGAAATAAGTGTCAGAATGACATCTGTCTCTGGATTGTATATGAACTGTACTTGGAACTTGTATTGAATGAGTGTCAGAATGACATTCGTCTCTGGATCGTGTCTGAATTGTACTTGAAAAGAATCTGAATAAGTATCAGGATAACATCCGTCACTGGATTGTACCTGAACCGTTTCTAGAAGATGATCTGAATATGTATCAGGATGATATCCGTCTCTGGATCGTACCTGAACTGTTTCTAGAAGATAGTCTGGACTAAGTATCAGGATGACATCTTTTTGGATCATACCTGAACTGTTGCTAGAAGATGATCTGAATAAGTATCAGGATGATGTCCGTCTATGGATCGTACCTGGACCGTTTCTAGAAGAGAATCTGGAGTAAGTGTCGGGATGACATCCGTATTTGGATCATACATGAATCGTTTCTAGATGAGAATCTGGAGTAAGTGTCGGGATGACATCCGTCCTTGGATCGTACCTGAACCATTTCTAGATGAGAATCCATAGTAAGTGTCAGGATGACATCCGTATTTGGATCATACCTAAACCGTTTCTAGATGAGAATCTGCTTTATTCAGAATGTGTCTGTTGGGGAAAGGAAACTCCATAATCCACTTGGGGAATCCTGAGAAGCTTGGCGAATTCACTGGGGAGTTTTCGTTGGAGAAATAGTTTAGAGATTTTTCTCTACTGAGGATATGAGAACACCTGACATCAATAGGTTGTAAGGTGAGAATATGGCGGTGGCCTTGTAGTAGAATGCCCCTGTCTTGATACCTGTTATAGAAAATATCAACCGGGGATTTTGTAGATGGTTTGACTATTATCCTAACTCTTGGAGTCCTTGGTGAATGAAGATCAGGGTAATAAACCTTTTATTGATTAGACAAGTGACGAGATGACGGGACGTAGTCGTACACTTTAATCCCTAACTTTTTCCTAGACTGTCATTTCAGATTTTCAGTCCACCGGGATACCCTTTTTGCTCAAGCCGCCTTTTCAGGTTTTTGACTTGTCGGGTGTACATATTTTTTTTGTTTTTATCCCTAATTTTCACCCGAACCCTTTTGGTTCGCCGGGATGCCCTTATTTTTGCCTAGGCTAGTCAACCTAGCGGGTCTTTGTTCACGCGAAGTGTTTTCCGACTATGTTCATGTTCACTAGGTACGGAGAATTATCACTGTCCATAGTAGTAAGTGTTGCCATATTTCCAGAAGATGTTTGTTTGATTGTACAAGATTCGTTACTGGAATTCATGCCCAATGTCCCAAGTGATTCAGACGGAGATCTGCCCCTGGCTATTTGACATTTTTGAGAGATTCCTTGAATCTTGACTTGACTTCCCTAGATGATGGACAATGATCCTGCCGTGCCCCTTGGTTGGAAGTGTCTTTCCATTTGAGGTGATTCTTTTTGTTTGAGAAGGTTTTTGTTCACTAGATATTCGTCATGTGAATTTCTCTGCTGTTGAACAAATAGTCATATGCAAACAATGGTATTTTAAGAATGCAAAGCTTATGTCTTTCTTGAAGTTCGAAAATTCATTTTGTAGTAACAAACAAATTTTGTAAAAGTGTGATATCAACTCGGGATTTATAGCAAGTCCTAAAGGAGTCAGGATACCTTTTGTAATAGTATGCTCTCAAACTAACCCATGCTTCAGCTAGGACTTTTAAAGGTTGTAACGTGGCCTGGTTCACGGTTTAAGAAACAAAGGATAATGGCTCAAAATTTATTTGTACCCGCCCGCTCTTCGTGATGTTCCTCAGTCATATGCTTAGTTAATTGTGCGTTTAAATCCCGATTGAGTCTGGCATCTTGTCCTTGATGTTCCGCTGATGGTTCGGATACTGACAATTTATTTTGAATAGGCAGTCATCTTTTTTGTCGAGGATTTGTAGGACCTCTTTCTTTTTGATTTTACTATCCCTGTCTTTTGCCTGAACTGTTTCTTTTTGTGATTACAGTCAACGGGATGCCCCAATTTTTTTTCTTAAGTCTCCTTCATAGGTTTTGACTTAGCGGGCTTTTATTTTGAGAGATAATGACTGCCTGTCTTGACGATTATGCGGAACCATCACCGTCTTTTGATTTGGAAGGATGTCTTCGATGCCATTCATTGTGTATGAAGCGGAAGATTGCGACTGAATGCGCGTCTGAATTGACTGAGAAAACTACCCTGCCCTAGGTTATGATTAAGGGTTTTAATTAGTGTGAAAAGAAAAACTCCTACTTCTTTGGCTCAAAGGGGTTGACTAGGGATTATCTTCCTTATAACTCCACTGTTTGGGATTTGAACCAACGCCTGTACATCGTTAGCGGAGTCTGCTCAAAAGCATACTGTAGAGATTTTGGTATCATTTTCGTCATCCTGCCTCTAAAGGCTTAGAGCTTTTTAATCAAGAATTAAATATCACAAAAGGAAGTAAGAAAACAATTTTGAAATAGTGAATACGAATGAATTGATTCAAGACAAACATATGCAATGCAATTATGAAATAACAAGGTTTGATATGAATAAATGTTCAAACAATCGAAAGAAAATTACAAATTGAAAATTCTAATGAACAAAAGCCTTCTTGTCTGATCTTGTCACTTCAGATGGTGTGCCTTGGAGGGATGGCAGAAGACTTTAGGCTGATCACCTTGTGTGAACTCCATCACTTCTTCATTGATCAGGTCCTGAATCTTATTTTTCAATGCCCACAGTCATTCGTATCATGTCCAGGACTATCAGAATGGTATGCACACCTTTTGTCGGGGTGGTAACTAGGAGCAGAAGTATGGATTTTGCAAAGGAGCCCTTAACGTAATCAGATCTACCTTCAACATGTGTTGTAAAACTTGGGCTAGTGACATATTGATTCTGGTGAATTGTCTCTTGGGATTGTCTTACTTTTGCTGATTACCCTGTTGTGGTTGGTGAGATTGTTATTGGGCTTGTGACGTAGCAACAATTTGGAAAGGTCCACTCTTCACCAAACCAACTCCTTGTCTCATCAGGGGCTGACTAATGACCTGATCCTCGGCCTCGACTGTTTGCTTCATACGATTGTATCCGTCTTGATGAAGTTGGTTGATGATGGCTCTTATCTCTTCTTGTCCCCGGGCTAGGCCTTGGATAATAGCCGTCTGCCCCAACATCTGGGTTCTCATTGCCTCTACCTCAACTTGCAATTGTTCCAACCGTTCGTCCTTATCGTCTTCAGAATTTTTCTTGACCAAGTTCCTAGCGAGGAGTGTTTTCAAATCTTCCTACCCCTTGGATAGGTTTAGGAACATTTCCCTGAACTGAGCCTCTTGAGTTTGGGGATTTCTGTTGTCTTGTTTAAGAGCCATTATTGAAATAAACAGCGAGAACATGAGAGATCTGCTTTGAAACCTGCTTATGCAATGATATGTAGGATATATGTATGCAATGTTTTCAAGGATCCGCTGGGTAAACAAGAAGATGTCAGCATTTGAAGTTTGTAGGTTTGATTGAAGAACTTCGTATCGTTAAGTGTCCTTCTATGAAAGTCAAGCTCACCATATCGAGTGGGCCATAGCCCCTGACTCAAGTTGTTGAGTTTTGATCTTCTGACGACACTGGCTAGAGGAAAATAAATCCCCTTTCCCCGTGCTAGATGTCTGATTTATCATAACCCGCATCACAAACCCTTGAGATCCTTGAAATGGTTAAGAAAATGCTGTGGTATGATGTTATGATGTGTATGCTATGCGTTAAGCAAAAAGGTAAGGTGATGAAAACAAGTGACCCCTGCAAGAAATCCAAGTTATTATATAATGACTTTAAACAAATCCTGCAAGGAAATCATGTTGTCAGATAATAAATCTCTGCAAGTAGTTCAAGTTGAAAGCAAACAAGTCACATAAACAGCCTTAGGTTTAGGCTTGCAAGGGTTTTAAGGTAGTACCCTCTTGAAGTTGGGTTGTTCAACCTGTCCTATATATAGTAACCAGGTTCTAAGGGATCCCAATATCACCGATCTTTCCCCAAAATTTCGTTCTGATAGACAATTGACTTCCCACCAAACAAAACTCAAGATTCAAACCTCAATGAGTGTAACATCGAGTATCAACCGACTTTGGGTTTACACCAAAGACGACTATCTCACTATGTTATAAAAGCCAAGTTGGTCAATTAAGGTGCTAAGGTCAGTTGATTCTTTATGATACCACGCATCGGCCCCGTATTCTCCTTGATTACTCAAGGGCTACCGGTTCACACCAAAGTATCGCATCAACGTAGCTACTGTTTCAACCGTGTCGATATACCCCACACAACTCCCTCTTAGTTTATTGCTACTTACCTAAAAGGAATTCCCCGATCCGGGTTTAGGATCCAAACAAACCAAACAAATACCCTTAAAAGTATATCAAACAAGACGAGCCAAAGAAGCAATTAAGAATGACCTAGATCCTAAGGTAAACCCCAATTTATAATTAATCCCCAGCAGAGTCCCCAGTTCTGTGATACGGTGGCAGAACTGACTGTTTTTTACTATTGGTTTTGCGTTTTTTGTTCGCAAATGTTGCGGTAAGAAAGAGTCACCACCGACTTTTCTTTTATCCAACAAAGGAAAGGGTGAAAAGAACATAAAAGACCTTTTTTCGAGAGTTTTTTTGAGTAAGGGGGTAGATTTTGGAAAGGGAAGGTGTTAGCACCCTTTCCATCCATGGTTTTCCATGGGCTCTTAGGTACTTGCTCATTTTCTAAAATTGCTTGTGTTTATTGTTTTGAAAAGCTTTGAAAATGCCTTAGTGCGGCGATTCACTTTATGGTAACTCTTGTATCAGTCCTCAAGAGTGTAATAAAGTGTTTTTTGAAAACTTTTGTTTGAAAAGTATGTTTAAAAGTGTATGGTGTAAAAGTTTGTTTGGGCAAGTACTTAGGAGTTTCTACCTACTCAAAAAAGACTGTTCATTTTCTTATTTCCTTTAGACAATGCTATCCTACTATTAAGGAGTAGGTAGCTCCATCATTGGAGTTGAGGGACTATCGAAAGGGACGTAATGGTCATTGAAGGAAACATGTAAGGATACCTTAGCATTTCGAAGGGACTATCATCATAAGATCATTTCTCGTAGGCAACTCGAGGGACAGTAAGGGACTATGATCTTTATGAGGACTTTTGAATTGAGGGTCTTTGCTAAGATATCCCTATGTTCGAGGGACATGACCATTGTTTCTGAGACAACCAAGTGAGGTATACCCTAAGGGTGCAAGTGTGCAACAGTGTTTGTTTTCAGATATCTTATCTTGCAATTAAGTGGTCTAAGATTAATTGATTAAGCATAAAAGCCTAGGTTGCTAACAATTATATACAAGCATAAGATATAAAAGCGAGAAAGTAAAGGGTCCTACGCTATTACGAGGCATTTGGACAGATACATAAAGAATTGACTTAAAGTAAATTTGCGGAAATAATAAACCCTAATTAATCTATTACAAACCGGGCGCAGTTACTTCAATAAAAAATAATCGTACGGAAAAGTAATTACGCACGAGAATAAAAACTTGGAAAACGTTCAAAACCCTAAAAATCTAATTTTGCTCATTAAAATAATTTTTTTGATTTTTTGTGAAAAAAGATTTGAATTTAACCTAATTTTTCTAATCTATTTTAATTAATGAAGAATAAATTAAATTTAATGGAAATAATTAATTTGCAAAAATTAATTTATTAAAAAAAACTAAGTCCTATTTTTTTGTGGTTTTGATTTTATGATTTTATGAAAAAAATTGATTTAAAATAAATAAGACAATTGGAATAATTAAATAAAAAAGAATTAAATAAAGAAAGAAAGAGATGGGCCTGAGGGGGTGAAGCCAAAATTGGAGGGGTTGCAATCTGAATCTTGTCCAAAGCCCAATCTTGTTGGCCCAATGCAACGCTAGATCTAGTGAGAAGCTGACAAAGAGAGTCCACCATGTGCCTGCATGCTTGAGGCGTTGGATCTGGATACAGATTGATCCAGTGATGATGATGATATAGAGGCATACGGTGTACGAACATGTGATGAGACCACTGAATCTGCAAACAGATATGGAGAAAAATATAATGTAGGAGGACGGGATTGAACCCCTGACCTCCTACACACGCTCCTTGCAAACCCTTCTCCGTTGCCACTGAACCAAGCTGCTCAATCGTTAATACCCACACATAACATATATTATATAATATGCAAAAGTCAGTTTTTATAAAAATGCACAAAAATTCAAATGGTCCATTCAGGATCTGCCACGCTTTCATCTTCTTCGCTGGGACTATTGTCTTAGGTAAAGACTTTTACCTACGGACTTTTGCCATAACTATAACCTGTGCACCTCAAAAATCATATTCAGGCAATATAAATAAAATCTAATTACACAGATCAATTGGGTTTGATTTCTGGAATGCAGTGGTATCCATCTTTGGCCGTGATTTTACCTAAAACAAAAAGCCCTAAAAGGAGGCTCTAAACCCTAACAATGGCAGGTTGTCCAATAAGCATCAAAACTCACAATTAAATATGCAAACATACTCTAAATAATTATACAAACATGAATGTATAGTTAGAAATCATTTATCATGCGTGTATTTCAAAACCCAATTTCAAGAACAAGAACAAATCGTGATTGTTATATATGCTGTTTCTGAAGGTGTTGATGCGTGGTAATGCTCCAGATAGCTCCCAAATACGCCCAGGAATGGATTGCAAGCCTTCAAAGTCCTTGAATCTCCTTGTATCTAAAAGTCAAATCACCACTTTTTTTGTCGAAAACTTGAGTTTTTTCCTCTCAAATCTACACGGCTAATCCTTGTTTTTATGCTTTGGAAATGTCGTCTATATATAATAGGAGCAATTAGGTTAACAAAACTGCATTCAATCTTGGCAAATTGTTGAAAAATATTTGATTTTTTTGCCTTGTATGATTTATTTGTAAAACAAACTAAATCATGATCTTTTCCAATCAATTAGCCCTTGCACGAATTCGCCTGATTTGCTAGCTGTCCATGGACTCATAATGTGCTCTCAAAATCAAATCTTTGATTTTATTTGATTATTCCACTATTTAAATTGATTTATTTTTATTTAAATGAATAAAAAAAATCAAAATAAATAATAAAAATAATGAAATAATAGGTGGATAAGCTCAAGGGTCGTGGTCCATCTTAGGAACAAGTTTCAAACAATAAAACATGGGCCCATTTGGAAAAAAGTCATTTTGATCAATGTTGACTTCATGCACATTTCCAAAAATTGGTCAACTTTAGCAATGCACATCTCTCTCATTTTTAACCCTAAGAAGGTGTTCTTGGACTTTTTAGAAAGCTTAGGATGTCCTCTAAACAACCCTTTTGGTTTCATTTCAATTGGAATTTCCATGTTCATGTAAGGAGCTTTGACCCAAAAGGTGTTTTTGTTGACTTTTTGAAATGACCTATGATGTCTGAGCTTGTATCTTTCAAATGGTGCATTTCTTGGACTTGAGGGCTGAAGAGAAGTTGTAGGGAATTTGACTCTATTCAAAATGAGCATTGGATGAGAAATTTATAATAAAGTATGAGGAAGTTATGTCTGGTCAAAGTTTGGTTGACTTTTCCTATTGGAACCCTAATTTAGTAACTTTTGAGTTTGGATGAATTAGGAGCATTCCTTGAAGAATCATGATCAACCCTTGATAAAATTATGGATATTACTTCAAAATGTTGATGTTGACCAAAAATCTTGAAGTTTGACTGTATGTGGGTCACAGTTGACTTTTGACCTAGTACAATTGATTTTCAGGCATTTGAGCAGTTGACTGAGCAAGCTTCTTGCGCAAGGCATGAAACTTGGAATGGATGATCTTGAGGACATATTAAGGCCATGGAAACCATTTAGGACCCTTGGAACTCAAACATCCTGATGAGGAGTGAAACCCTAGTTTGAGGCTCATTGTCTTAGGAGGAGGATTTGTCTGGTCAATCATTAGTCAACTTGAGCAATTGAGGACCTCTAGGAGTATGTTTTTGAGTAAAATGAGAGGTAAAATTTTGGGGTTCAACAGACATGCCTGGATGAGTTCTTATGAAATTTTGCCTAACTAGAGAGCAACCTTCCTTGAGAGGTAGTCTGTGCAACACAATGTCTGTATCCAATTATGGCATATCTCGGTAAGACCAGACAAATATATCCACATATTTATGTAGCAATTTGATTAGTCTCTTTTTGACACTTTTCTCCAATGTTTCCCCTAGCTTGATCTCTTTCGGATATTCTTTTGTGCCAAAGTTAATGGTCTAAATGGACTCCTGGTAGGGTTGTATATTGTCACCTTTTTGCTCTATCTCCCTCACAAATTCTTTAGAAAGTTCAAGATCTTCATCATCTTCCTCTCCCGCTTGGTTGATGGGTACATCAAAATTATATCAGATAGCAGCAGTAACATTATCTGTGATTTTGGGCATGGATATGCACATTTATCATGTTTTGCTACAATTTTTTTAATATATGCATTTGGAAAATGCATATGAAGAAAAGTATTTCCATTTTTAAATATAAGAGATAAATGCAAGAGAAATACAATGATCTTAATTGAATGCAAAATATAACTTTTATTAATTATGAATAATGTTTGAAACAAATAGGGGACCCTTACAAACAACCCCTATGCCTCGGGCTTGACATATGTTCTTTCAAAATAAGAAAAATTACTTTGGAAATAAAAAGATCTTCGGAATCTCCATAGCTGTCCAATTCTTGAGTTCTTCTCCTGGGGCGCTTTCGTGGATGAAATCAGATGCCTTTTTTATGTTGCTCTTGTTAGATATCATTGCCAGATGTCTGCCATGCTCTATTCCTTTATTGACGAAGGTCACCTGGACTGGAGGAAACCGTACTTTGCCTTTCAGAGTAGCCTTTGATGATTCATAGCCCAAATCAAAACAATTCTTATTTTCAGGTATTTCCGGGAGCTTACCCTAACCCTTTGAGGTACCACTTTCCATCGCTATTTGCAAACCTCTCCACGAAGTCACAATAGGTTTCTTGATTTTTCCCACCGGTAGGGTTACTATTGAGGTACCCTTTATGACTTGAAATGGTGTGGCTATACAATTTCATCAACACTGATATACCTGTAGGATTCTATGTAACTTACAAATATGTCTTCTTCCCCATCGATTATGACCGATCTTCCTTCAATGAAGAACTTCAGTTTTTTATGTAAAGTTAAAGTGACTGCCCCTGCTGCATGAATCCAAGGTCATCCAAGTAAACATGTATATGCCGGTTCTATATCCATGACTTAAAAAGTGATATAGAACATATGTGGGCCGATCTTAACAGGAAGGTCCACTTCTCCGAATACTGAACTTTGAGAACCGTCGAAAGCTTTAATTATCGTAGAACTTGGTCTTATTACAACACCATCTAGTGTTAACTTCGTCAAGCTAGATTTTGGTAACATATTGATGGCAGAACTAGTATCAGTGAGCACCCTAGACATGTTTTTTGTACCTATCTGAATAGAGATGTGCAATGCTTTTTTGTGAGCTCGGCCTTGTGGAGGAAACTCAGTGTCATTAAAACCTAGTTATGACCTAGATGTTATATTTGCCACAACATTGTCAAATTGATTTACTGTAATTTCCTCTGCAACATGAGAAGAACTGAAAACCTTCATTAGAGAGTCTCAATGTGCTTCCTAATTAATGAGAAACGAGAGTATAGAAATTTTGGATGGGTTTTGGTGAAGCTGATCCACCACCCTATAATCGCTTCTTTTGATTATTTTCAAAGATTCTTCTGCCTCTTGCTCAGTAAAGTTCTTGCTCAAAGGCTCTTGTTCTTGACTTGCTTCCACCACTGCTTTTCCTTTGTCTTTCACCAATGTATCTTTTTTATTTTTCACTGTAGCATCATTCTTATTTTGTGGTTCGAAGCCAAAGATTCGACCACTACGAGTCATGCCCCCTGTTCCTTCTATATTTGAGATTGTAGGTCCTTGAATTGTCAATGACTCACATTCTTTATTCAAACCATTGACGTATACAGTAGAGTCATAACTCTATGGTAATGCTTTATCACATTCATAAGGGGTAGGAGATGGTCCCCTAATTACCATCATAGTCTTTGGAGCTACTGGTATCCTAAGAGTTTGTCTTGGTTCCATTACTAGTGTTTTTATTGATTCTCCCGATGGAATTACAAGAGTCTTGTTATTAAGTTTTGGCCCTTGGCAAGAAATTACCAGTGGCTTCTTTACACTTCCCTCGATTGCCGCTACATATTCTTCTTTAGGGTATGACCCAAATTGGACTATCCCCTGATCCACTAATTTTTACAATGTCTTTTCAAACGATTCGTTATGTTCCAAAAGGAACCCACACTCCAACAGATATTCCTTCAACAAATTTATTGGGGCCTTTACTCGTCTGGCTGCCCCAGAGTCTGTGACTACTTCAATTTCATTTATTGCTGGTCCACCATGCGGAGGCGTGGGGTTTAATTTAATATTCGGTTTATCAAAAGTGATATCCTGAGAATCCAACAAATCTTGAACCTTATGTTTGAAGGCCTAACATTTTTCTATAGTGTTCTCGGGAGAATTGGCATGATACTCGCATCTGGTATTGGCATCATACCTTGGTGGGGGTGCCAAAATTGGAGGAGCTAGAGGTCTTAGCCCTACCAAAGACGCCTTGACCAAGTGTTACAATAATTGACTGTGTGACATAGGGAACGGGTCAAACTTTCTTGGTGGCCTTTCAAATTTGTTCTGTTGCTGTTCTCGTGGAATTATTAATGGTTGTTATGCCCTTAGTTGTGAGGCTACAACATTAATTTTTCCCTCCTTATTTTTTGTGAAGTTAAGAACATGTCTTTTTGCATTGTAAGGGACACTAGATGATCCCCCTTGTATCTTTCCGCTTTTTATTCCAGCTTCAATCTTTTCTCCAATAGTTACCAAATCCAAAAACCCATAGGAGACGCTTCCTACCATCTTTTCATAATATAATCCTTGCAAAGTTCCCATGAACATGTGGACTAATTCTTTCTCCAGAAGCGGTGGTTGTACACGGGCTGCCATTTCTCTCCACCTTTGGGCATATTCCTTTAAAGACTCCTCCTTTTTCTGAGACAATTTATGGAGTTGCATCCGGGTAGGCGCCATGTCTAGGTTATATTTGTACTGTTTCAAGAAAGCATTAGCAATATCTTCACATGTCTGGACATAAACCCGTTCCAACTGTATATACCAATCCAAGGATGCCTCACTCAAACTTTCTTGGAAACAATGGATAATCAACTTCTGATCTTAATCATAGGCATGCATCTTCCTGTAATACATGCATAAATGGTTCCTCAGACATGTGATCCCATTGTCTTTTCCAAAGTCAGGTACTTTGATTTTCGGCGGGATCACCATATCAGGAAATAGACCCATTTCGAGAGCATCGATATCGAAAGCATCATAACCCTCCATAACTTTTAACTTTTCTTCAGGGGATTTGTATTGGTTGAGCGCCAATGGATTTTCAGTAGCATGGTTATGGGTTATTCTTTGAGGTGCTTGATTGATGTCTTCTAAGTCGTGGTCTCCATATTGCAAGTCTAAGTAGTTGTCTACGTTTTTAAACGGAATCTGTAAGGTATGAGATGCCCCTATCTTTGGTGGAGGTGGGACAAATCCTTCAGTATCAGCTTGTCTTGTTTCCTGTTGAGCCATAGTTGAATTTTGGGGTCCTTACTTCAGTTCTTTCCTTGGTTGGTGACCACTCGATGCACCAATGATCTATGCCACTTCTTCAAAGGCTACCCTAGGGATTTACTCCTATCTTTCAATGATATTCTTCATGGCTAGAAGAACCTGACTCATATCTCCTTTCATTGAGCCGACATTACCCTTGACTTTCTCAAGATCTTCCTTGAATGCAGCTTGATTATCTTCAATTTGTTCCATCACTTTTTATTGATGAGCTCTTGTCTGATATGGAGATCGAAGAGGAGATACTTTTCTAGCTCTTCTACCAATTGTTTACCTGGAGAAAATTTTGAGAAATGATGAGTTTTTTTAATGAATTTAAGAGATGCAAATGCAAATGTTTTTGAATGTCTTATTCACTTGGATATATATATATATATATATATATATATATATATATATATATATATATATATATATATATATATATATATATATATATATATATATATATATATATATATATATATATATATATATATATATATATATATATATATATATATATATATATATATATATATATATTCATATACTTTCAGGTTTTGCTTTTTCATTGGTGAGTTTCTTAAAAATAAATACGCAAACGAGATACGGAAACAAATATCTTTATTAAAAAAGTAATTGTCTTTTAAAAAATTATACAATTCAGATATTGAAAAATATTTAAACTAAAAACATTAAAACTTGCTGAAAGAAATAATCAAAGGGAAACAAAAAGTCTTCTAAGTGCGTCTGTGAATGTCTACTCTGAAACCATCGATCATTATCCTATAAAGCTTGAGGAAATCTTCGACATCTTTTGGAAGAGGAACCATCACATTCTCCGCATCTCTTAAACTCCTAGGGATGTCTTCAATGAGATTGTTGGATAAGAAGGTGAGTGTGGCATGCTTATCCCTGTAGAATCGATTTTCTCGGTAGAGAACAGGAATTATCCGGTGGATATCTTCCCCTACTTTGGTGATCTTTACATACTTCTCTTCTCAATACAACTTTTCAACCCTTATCTCTGTATAGAGTTTCTGTTGTATTAGGAAATCCTTTCGGAGGCCTTCTAAATCAAGGCATACTGTAATACGGTGGAGAACTGACTTTTGGTTTTGCGTTTTATCGCAAATGTTGCGGATAGCAAGAGTCGCCACCAACGTTTCTTTTATCCAATAAAGGAAAAGGTGAAAAGAAAAAGAACGACCTTTGAGAATTTTTCTGAGTTCGGGGGGGGGGGGGGGGTAGGTTATGAAAAGGGAAGGTGTTAGCACCCTTTTCATTCGTAGTTATCTACAGGCTCTTAATTGCTAGCTCACTTTGAAAATGCTTTGTGAATGTGTAAGTTTGAAAATATTTTGAAAATGCCTAAGTTTGGCAACTTTGTAATGATTCTCGTATCAGTTGAGAATGCATACAAAGTGTTTGTTTTGAAAGTATTTTAGAAAAGTGTTTGTGTAAAAAATGATGTTTTTGTGAGCAAGCGATTAAAAGCTATCTACCTACTCAAAAGTCTTTTGCATTATTTTCCTCTTCCTTTAGATAGTGCTATCCTACCATTAGTTAGTAGGAAGCTCTATCGTTGGATGTTTGAGGGACAGGCGCGGGTCATCATACAATCATTGAAAGCAACTTGTAGGACACTTTAGAAATTTATCGAAATGGACTAAGTTTGTTTACCGAGGCAGCATCGAAGGGTCATCGAGGGACTATGATCTTTTAACCGAGGGTCTTTGCTAAAGTGTCCCACGTTCGAGGGGACATGATTGTTTTTTATTCGAGGCAACAAGTGTGGGTCACCCTAGAGGTGCACGTGTGCAAATTGATTTGTTTTCAGTTATCTTGTCTTGATTATGGTTATCTACCTTTGCTTTTAGTCTTTTCATACAAGTTTATTAACATACATCTAGCAGTTATAAGGAAAGCGGTAAAAGACAGAAAATAAATTTCCTACATTATTACAAATCCTCGGGGTAGGGGGTACAAATAATTAAACAAATGGGGGAAAGAAAACGTAAACCTTAGTTTAAACTATTACATCCCTTAACAGTTACAAATATTATAAAAAATAACAATGCGAAAATAAATAAGCATGTGGAGATTGTGAAAAGGGGAAAGATATGGAAAGAAAAATGTCTTAATATAAATCATAGAAAAGAAATTAGTTATTAATAATAAAATCCCTAAAGAAACTAAATTAGTTATTTCATTAGAAAAAAAATTAATTTAATTAGAAAAAGGTTAAGTGAATTTTATTTTAAAACAAACCTAAATCTAAATTGATTTTAGTTAGTTACAAAAAATTTTAATAAAGAAAAAGAAAAATAAACAAAATGACAAAAAAAGAAAGAAATGGGCCTAAAAAGAGTAATTTTGAGGGTGTAAGGAAGCATATTTCGTTAGGCCCAAAACATGAGCCCTAACCTGATGAGTGATCCAGTATGGCTGATTCCAAGGACCCCATGGTGCACATGCAAGCCTAGGACACTAGATCTGGTCCTGTGATGATCAGGTGGTGAGGAAGTGAGGCACATGGTACGCATGCTAAGCTGCTTTGCACCGGATCTGTAAATAAGAAAACATGGAAAATAAAAATACTAGGGACAGGGATCGAACCCGTGACCCGGTATACTAATGCCTTCGCACGCTTTCTTCTACCGCTGGGGCGGCGGTTTCATCCGTTCCTATAAACCAATCAATAAAAACAAAAATAAAACAAAATACTATTGGCCAGAGAGGCGCCTGAGCCCTAGCTTCGGTCATCTTCTCCGGCAACCTGTAAAACACAAAACATGCAAAAATCAGTTTTTTAAGGATCCAAAAACCATGTCCCCCCTAATTCAACCCTCCTGGATCCGAATTTGGACTTAATTTTGGCCATGGGTCTTTGTATCATGCGTATCGAGTCAAATTACACTGATCGGAGTAAAAATGGCATGTTGCAAACTAGCGTGCATGGGACTATAACACTTACTCATACCTGTTCAAGCATATCTCAAAATCATGTTAGAAGCATCAAATTAATTTAAAATAAGACAAGATTAAAGATATGATTTTTTGCAAAAATGGAATTAGTTATGACATGTGATGTGATTTCATGTGTTTGGGATCATGACAAACGATCCCAACCTACCCTTTGATGCTCTAGGAGGTGATTGGTATTGGAGTTTTGCATTGAGGAGGCTTGCAATGAGTGTTTTGACAATTTAGGGATATTACAAATTTTTTAGTGTATTGGCAAGTTCTTGAGGTAGAGATCGTGTGCCCTTTTGATCTAATTTGTTGTGCTTAAATAGAGGAATGGAAAAAAGCAACCAAAATCCAAAAATCTCAAGCAATCATGGCTATACTAGACAAGAATCCAACACATTAAAAAAACTTCCAATTTTGAGAATTTTCTTGCCTTTTTGAGTCCAATCGATTTCGGAAACTTGTGCTGAATTGTTTTGGTCCTCTAAATGACTTAAGAAACCAATCATGTGCTTGGCCCAATGATCTTGTACCTTATTTAATTTATTTTGTACTTATTTGAATAAAAACAAAATAAATATAAATAAAATAATAATAAAACATAAGACAAAGTATGAGTGAGCTTATTAGTCTTCCATAAGGTCATGTAGATGTTTGGAACCTAAAAAGTTAGGACCACAAGTTCAAAATTTCAAGTTTTCTTACTTTGCACTTCATGCATTTTACCAAAATTTCCCAACTTGCACTGGTCACAACTCTCTCAATTTTCATATTTTGAAGGTGATCATGGAATTTTTGGAAAGCTAAAGATGTCCTCTTTAATTTATCTTTTGATAATATTTGCATTTGGAGAATTTATATTGATGTAAGTTTCCTTGACAAAAGTGTCTTTTTGTTGACTTTTGAAATGACCTATAATGTATTGGCTCATATATCTCAAATTAAGCACTTTTTAGACTTGAGCATACATATACAAATTTTAGAGAATTGAATTTCCTTCAAAATTGGTTTTGGTTGGGGAAAAGTTGATGAAACATGTGATAGTTATGCTTGGTCAAAAATATTGAAGTTTGACCATATGTTGATCATAATTGACTTTTTACCCAATATAGTTAAGTTTCAATCATCTGAGCCATTGTCTGAGAAAACTTATGATGCAAGACTTGAAACTTGATATGAGCATTGTTGAATACCTATGGAGAACCATGAAAACCATTTGAGACCTTTGAAACCCATTCTTCCATGTGCAATATGAAACCCTAGTTGTGGACTCATTGCTTAAGAGTAGCATTTGTTTGATCAACCCTTGAGCATCCTTGAGCATTTGAGAACCTTAGAAGAATGTCTTGAAGAAAATGGGAGGAGAAATTTTGGGGTGCAACAACTGCCTCTGTTCAAGCTTCTTAAACCTTAAGAGTTATATTGGCATGTCCTCCATTCGTGACTTAAAGGTAGAAGATGATTGGATAAATAAGTGCCCAGAAATTTGCACTCGCCTGTGCCCGAAGTAACACTGTTGGTTGATCATACTGGGAATGGGATTAAATATGCCATTTGGAGAGGTTATAGAGAGTCTTCAGAGATGGGCTTATAGATTCCATCCAAGGTAACCGTTGATAGAAATTAGACTAAGTCTATGCCCGACTTTGTCCAAGAGGATAATCAGAATAAATCTACGCTTGATTTAATCTGGACCAGAAGATGTCTGCGCCTGACTTCAACCGGAAGAGGTATTGGAGTGAATCTACGCCCAACTTTTTTTCCAAAAGAATATCAGAATAAATGTACGCTTGATTTTATCTGAATGATGCACTAGAATATGTCTACGCCCGACTTCAACTAGAAGAGATATTGGAAAGAGTCTACGCCCAACTTTTTTGAAGGAGTATCAGAATAAATCTACGCTCGATTTTATCTGAACCAGAAGATGTCTACACTCGACTTCAACTAGAGGAAGTATTGGAAGGAGTCTACGCCCGACTTTTCCAAAGGTGCTTCAGAAGGAATCTACGCTCGATTTCGTCTGAATGATGTACTAGAAGATGTCTATGCCCGACTTCATCTAGAAAAGGTGTTGGAAAGAGTCTACGCTCGACTTTTTCGAAAGAGCTTCAGAAGGAATGTATGCTCGATTTCGTCTGAATGATGTACTAGAAGATGTCTATGTCCAACTTCATCTAGAAAAAAAGTTGGAAAGAGTCTACGCTCGACTTTTTCGACGGAGCTTCAGAAGGAATCTACGCTCGATTTCGTTTAAATGATGTACTAGAAGATGCCTACACTCGACTTCATCTAGAAAAAATGTTGGAAAGAGTCTATGCTCGACTTTTCTAAAGGAGTTTCAGAAGGAATCTATGCTCGATTTCGTCTGATTGATGTACTAGAAGATGTCTACCCCCGACTTCATCTACAAAAATGCCCCTTTTAGAATGACCCTCTGAGGAAATTGCTTAAGTAGCCATTTGTCAGATGTAGCCTTTGAGAAGACTGCCTGCTCATATAGGTAGTTGATGATGTTTGTCTGTTGATTGATCTTTCCTGAAAAGGTAAAGAGTCATTTGTATGAAATGTCACGATGCATGAAATGCGTGCGTAATGATGTTCTCAAAATAAATGAGACTGTGCTACATGCGTTTTGTATTCACATGATATGACGTTTGTAAATGATGTATGAATATAAAGTGCATTGGTAGCTTCGTGTAACATTTTTGACCAGGGAAATAAATCCCCGACCGTTGCTGGGGATGAAGAGTATGTGTATCTTTGATCTCGATGGGGATTTCTGCTTGCTATTTGAGGAAACTCCACTGGGAACATTGATTTCTGCTTTGGCGAGAAGAGTTTAGGAACATCAGTCGTTCACCACTCTACCGGGGAATGTAGTTCTTATATACCAGACTAGGGATAAAAGAGATGGATGAATTTTTGAGGTGCTGTCTGACCGAGTTTCTAATATGGATACCAACTCGTCTGGAGAGAATAAGGTCAAACGATATCTGATCCAATTTCAGATTCAGTAGCAAACTCTCCGGGGATAGTGGTCTGGCTGCCCTTTTCCGGAGAGCGAAATTTCGTAGTAGTCAGAGAAATAAATTCAAGCTGGGGAGACTGAACTCCACTAAGGAAATAAACTCTGTTGGGGAAATAAACCATGTTGGGGAAATAAACCCTGTTGGGGACATAAACCCTAAACTTGAGAGAGAAATACTCTCTTGAGGAAATACTCTTGCTGAGGAAATGAGCTCTACTGGAAGAAAGAAATTTGCAGGGGGTTTATAGTTCTGGAGGAATAAGCCCAACTGGGGAAGAGAATTTTCATAAACTGTACCGATGATGGAGATTGGGACTCCGTAGGTTGCTGACATTACCGGGAAAAGATCATATTCCCTTATCTGCCAGAGTGATCTTCCGGTGAAATTGATTAGTGTACTCCAACTTGAGGAAAGTGGACTTGTGAAGATTACTCTGTGGGGATAATCCTGTAAGGATTTTCTATGGGGATACGTGGACGACTTGAACATTATCCCAACTCCTAGAGTCTTGAGTGACTGTTTATTCCTGTTTTTATGCATATATTTTTTAACGGTTAATCATATTCATATGTGTTGTACCCCAAAATTTGCCCTCCCATATTTCTTAAGACATTCCAAGAATAATCTCCAAGTTGCTCAAGATTGCTCAAGAATTAGACAGTCAAATCATCTCCTAAGGCAATCAACCTCAAAATTAGGGTTTTGTGTTGCATCAAGGTCCTTGCATCCTAATGAACTCAAGTGCTCCACAATGTCCTAATATGTTCTCAAGTTCATCCCTGTCAAATTTGAAGCCTTGCAGAGGAAGTTTGGTCAGTCAATTGCTCAAGAAGTCCAAAAATCGACTGTGTTAGGGCAAAAGTCAACTGTGACCTACAAATAGTCAAACCTCAATATTTTTTGTCAACATTCTCATTTTGAAGGATAATTCATCATTTGATCAAGGGTTGATCATGATTCATCAAGGATTGCTCAAAATTCATCAAGATTCAAAAGTTGCTAAATTAGGGTTTTGTAGGAAAAGTCAACTCAACTTTGACCAAGCATAACATTCTCATACTTTATGATAAATGACCCATCCAAAGCTCATTTTTAATAGGATTCAATTTCCTAAAATCCATCTTCACATCTCAAGATCAAGAAATGCACTCACATAAAGTTACAAATTTGGACATTATAGGTCATTTTTGAAAGTCAACAAAAACACCTTTTTTTTCCAAAGCTTATAACTTGAGAATGGAATATAAAAATGAGATGAGACCAAAAGGGTTGGTTAGATTACATCTCTAGGTTTCTAAAAAGTCCAAGAACACTTCCAAAAGTTCAAAATTGAAGAAGTTATGCATTGATGAAGTTGGGCATTTTTCCAAAATTGCCAAAAGTCAACTATCCCCAAAACTTCAAATTTTATCAAAAGGGCCCACTTTTTTCCACTTGATTTGATCTTGTCACACTACACACGTGTCCTATCTTCAATCTTGTGTCCACTCATTGATTTTTCTATTTTATTTGATTTTTATTAATTTAATTCATTTTAAATCAATTTAAATCCAAATAAAATCCAAATATTGATGAAATAGGATCTTTTTGATTGATACAGGTTTCAATTATCATCATGAACACAATCAAACTCGTATCAAGCCATAACATGCACAAAATATTGGATTTGGGACATTTTTGGAAGCTTTGTAATGGAGGATCATATCAAATCTTCAATCATCAATTCACAAAGATTCAAAGCCAAAATTTTGACCTAATGCATTGTTGGATACATATACAAACCAAAGGCACACGATTTGGGACCATGAGGCCGCACAATCTGGAAAACCAAAAACTTGAAAAAGCTTGAAAAAGTTGGAAACTGAAATCTTGGTTAGAGGCCAATTCAACACAAAAATTCAACGTAGACTTCTTGCTTGACATCCACTGAAGCAGTAGCAATCAAAAGCAAAGCCATTCGCATCCTAAAACACACTGTAAGTTTCCCTGAAAGTCTCCCTGTACATGAAATCATATTCTCATATTCATGCGTTTTTTTGCCAAAATCTTTGCACAATCATGCTAATCGGTCCATTTAGAGACTTTCTGCATTAACCAATTGAGTTTTCATGGCCTGTAATGCCCTACCCGAAACTAGGGTTCATGCTTCTTGTTTTTAGGCGTTTGAGTTTCAGGCAAAATTGAGGCAAATCATGGACATGGATGAATTCAGGAGGGAGAGACGAAGCGAACCATGGTCTTAAGATCAATTTATATGGCCTACAGCTGATTTTAGGAACGAGCTATGAATTTAGCTACGGATAAAATCCGCAGGTAAATAACCAGTTTACAACGAAGAAGACGATGATGCGTCCTCTTCCCATTGGCTGTTTCATAATTTCGCGCTTTTGTTTTTATAATTCTGGCATTTGTTGATTTTTCCAATATAATGTTTAATACTTATTCCACTAACAATAAAAACAAAGTGATGCAGTGGCAAGGGCGAGTGTTCATTGGCTAATAGGACCTGGGTTCGAATCCCAGGTCCCCCATATATTTGCTATTATTTTATTTCAGGCGTTCCAGTGTGCTTCATGCCTTGCAACGCACCATACACCTTCAAATCTCCAGGCGCCAGATGGCCTCCAAGCCAAATCTGATGGTCAAAGATTGAGCATCCACCATATGCCAAGGTCAACATGTCACATGGAATTGGAAAAATCAAACGAGGCTTGCAGCAAATGGGCCAAACAACTGCAATTTTCACCTCCAGATTTGGGCCCATACCCCCTGAGTTCTATTTCTCTCTTTTATTTATTTATTTTATTTATTTATATTGTTTATTTATTTTTTATAATTTCACTAACCAATCAATCTTTTTTTTCTTAATAAAAATAAAAAAAACAAAAATATATTTTATTTATTAAAATTAAATTCATCACTTTATTTTTGTAAATAAATGTTAAATTAATTAATTTAGTTTTTAATTAGATATAACTTTTAATGTTTTTACAATAATTAAAATTAATGTAGAATATTAGGTTTTACTAACTTTGGCCAAATTAATTTATTTCTTCAAATACTCAAAAAATCCAAAAAAAAAATTATTTTTATTAATTAATTAATTAGCTCATTTAATTTAATAATTAATTTAGATCTAGTTTCTTTTTTAATTCAAAATAACAAAAAATGCTTACTTTCAAAAAAGGGAAAAAACCCTAAAAAATGTGCCGATTTAATTTTCTCGCACGCGATCCATATTTTCATATTATTGTACTTGCTTCCGGAATATAATAGCTTTAAATAGGACTTTAATTATTTTATCGCTTTCTTTATTTTCGGCAATTAAATTTCAAGGGTTTGTTTTTGGCGATGTAAATACCCGACGCCTTGTAATAGTTTAGATTTAATTTCCGTAATTTAAATTCCGCAACTATAAATTGTTAGATGTTTGATAATAGGGAATGCATGACAAGATCGAATGTATGAACTCAAAATCAACATAGCTCACCCATGACATGTACAAAGATAAAATTAACCGAAATAACACACTCGCACATGCGCACTCTTAGGGTACACCTCACTTGGTTGCTTTCGAACATGGTCATTGAGTATAGGAAGTTTTAGAGGTCGTCCTTTTGTCCAAAGATCATAAGTTGCCTCGAAACAGTTGCCTCGGAAAAAAATGATCTAAGACATTAGGGTTACCGCTAAGGCATCCTAACATTGCTTTAGTGACCACACGTCCCTTAATCGAATTGACCCTTAAAACTCCAACGACGGTGCTACCTACTCATCAATAGTAGGCTAGCATTGTCTAAAGGACATTTGCACAGATTAATTCCCTTTTCGAGTAGGTAGATGGTTCTTAAGTACTTGCTCATTCTAAAACAAAACAAAACTTTTCGCACTTACACACCTTTCAAACAAAAACTTCTTTCAAACCCACAAACACAAAGAAAAGCAAAATTTTGAAAACACTTTGAGCAAGTACCTAAGAGCCCGTGGATAACCATGGATATAAAGGGTGCTAAGACCTTCCCTTTCTATAATCTACCTCCAGGACCCGAGAAACATCTCGAAAAAAGGAATTTTTCTGTGCTTTTTTCCTTTCCTTGTTGGATAAAATAAAAGACGGTGGCGACTCTTGCTTACCGCGACATTTTGCAAAAACAAACGCAAAACGCAAACCAGCATTCCAAAAACAGTCAGTTCTCTTCCCACCGTATCACAGAACTGGCGACTCTGCTGGGGAGATTAGTAAGTGGGGTGTACCTTAGGATTAGATCATTGTGTTTTCAATTGTTTGCTTTGTATGATTTATATTTGTGGGCTTGTATCGGAGTTTCTATAGATCCTAATCCGGATCTGGGGGTACCCTTTAGGTAAGTAGCAATAAACTGTGAGGGAACTGTACGGCGTAGACCGATGCGGTTGAAGCAGTAGCTACATTGGTGTGACACTTTAGTCTGTACTGATATCCCTTGTATTGGAACGAGGAGAATATGGGTCATCTAAGGGGTCATTAAGCACCAACTCACCTTAGAACCTTTAAATTGACCAACTCGGCCATAGAACAGTAGCAGTATGCTACACTCATTGAGACTAAACTCTCGCGATGATTCCGGCCGCAAGAAAAGGTTACTAAACTGGAATTATGACCGATTGAGGGTAGTCAGTGATATTGAGTTCCTCTAGAACCCGGTTACTATTTTTAGGACAGGTTAGAACCAACTGAACTGAAAGAGGGTAATACCTAAGCTCCTTGCCAACCTGAAATCTAAGGGATCTCTGTGTGACTTGTGTGCCTTTACCATGTTTGCCATTTGTGAATACTTGTGGTGTGCTTACTATCATGACATCATGACATCATAACATTGCATACATCTTGCATTGGACTAACCTATTTCAAAGACAGGAGGGATTCATCTTTGTTCTGTTTTGTAGGTCATTATGATGCCCATGCGTAGGAATACCATCCAGATCAACTTTGTCCAGGTTCCCACCTTGCTTAAAGATCTGATTGCAAAGATGCCTGATACTACTTCCTTCCTCAGGAGACATGGTTATCTTCTCAGTTTGGTCACCTCCAAATTGGACGAGCAGATGATGAGTGTTTTGGTCCAATTCTATGATCCGCTGTACCATTGCTTTACCATCCAGGACTATCAGTTGGTTCTTACCCTAGAAGAGTTCTCTGAGCTGCTCGGTATCTCTATTCTGGAGCAGACCCCGTTCACTGGTTGGGAGAAGATTCTTAGGCCCGAAGAGATTGCTGCAGTCCTTCATTTGACAAAAGAGGAGGTAATGGCTAATTGGGAGACTAGAAGTGGAGCAAAGGGCTTTCTGACTAAGTTTTTGGTTGGTAAGGCTAACTATTTCTGGGATAGTCTAGACTTCAAGGCATTCAAGGATATTCTGGCGCTTCTGATATACGACTTGGTATTGTTTCCGAACTCTGACTCCTTTGTTGATGTTAATGCGGTAAAGATATTTATCTCTCGGAATCCGGTACCCACTCTCTTGGGTGACATTCTTCATCAGCTCTATGCTCGTACTGCCCGAAAGCGGGGAACCTTGATGTGCTGTGCTCCATTATTGGCGAGGTGGTTTATTTCTCACCTTCCCAAGTCAGTGCTGAAGAACAAAGAAGGCATGGGCTAGGCCTATAGGGTTATGTCTCTCTCGCATAATGACATCATCTGGACTCTCAAAGGTATGGACGAGGTGACTATCATTGATTGCTGTGGGGAGTATCCCAATGTTCCATTGATAGGAACCCATGGAGGAATTTCTTACAATCCGTGCTTAGCCTTACGTCAGTTTGGGTGTGCCAGAAGAGAAGGACCTCATGAGCTGCTAATGCCTCATATAATCTTTAATTTTCAAGGGGATGGCGACGAGCTACGCCGCAGATTCATAAGGGCTTGGGATAGAGTTCACCAATCTGATCCACATGAGCTGAGCCCAAAGACTTCACTTCCAATGGAGCCATATCTCAGATGGGTTCGCATCCGTGCCCAAAAGCTGGGTATGCCATATGAAGCTGTTCGGCCTGTCATTCTTGAAGTTACTAATGAAGAAGGGGTTCTTCCAACCATCCTCCATCCTTATATGCCCACTGACATTGGGGCACTGAAAAGGTCTTGGATGCAACTGAGGGAAGAACAGGATTCTTACTGAGAGAAGTTCAACGAGCAAGAGCAGAAGATCCAGAAGTTGATTAGGCAGCTGGAGAACGAGCGAATTCTCAATGACTATGTCCGCACCGACAAGAAGAGACCATGGGAGCATTGATTGACCTTTGATGATTTCCTTTCTAGTTGTTATTTACTTTTCAGTATTTCCTTTCATGTAACGCCTTAAGGGCATCAGTTGAACAATTTGAATTCCAAAGTTTATCTAATAAAGTGTGTTTCTTTTCTGGTTTACAAATTTGAATCTCTTGACTGTCTTTGAAATCATAATCATACGCATTTCATCCCATGCACTCCATAACAGGTACCCATTACAGGTCTCTTATCTTCTTCGCTGTTTATTTCAGCACTCATCATGTCTGCTGAACCTTCAACTGAGAAAGCCATCAAGGTCCTCCAGGCCCAGAATGCCCAATTTCAAGAGTTGTTCATGAATCTAGCTAAGGGTCAGCAAGATCTGAAGACCCTGATTCTGAAAGGAAGAAGAAGAAGAAGAAGAAGAAGAGGACAATCTTGTTCAACACAGGGCACATGTTTGGAAACAGGCTACAGAATGAAGTTGATTTGACTACCTCATCTGGAGAGAAAGATAGTCAGGAAGAAAGGAGGGCTCCTAGCCCTGTGGTCTCCGACAATGAGACGGACTTCGACAAAGAATAGTATCCTCCGGCTGAGGATAAATACAAACAGCTGGAAGACCGGTTGAGTGCGATGGAAGTTCAGAAAGTACCTGGTATGGACTTTGGTGATCTGGGTCTATCATCTGGGGTGGTGATTCCCCACAAATTCAAAGCACCAGCTTTTGATAAGTATGACGGAGTTTCTTGTCCGAAGCTGCACCTCCGGTCATATGTAACGAAGATTCAGCCGTACACCGCTGATAAGAACTTATGGATCCATTTCTTTCAAGACAATCTCTCAGGGACTCATCTTGAGTGGTTCTATCAGTTGGACGGAGCCAGTATCCGTAGTTGGGAGGATTTAGCTACTGCTTTCTACAGGAAGTATCTGTACAATTCCGACCTCGCTCCTACGTGTACCCAACTCCAGGGTATGCCAATGGGAACGGGTGAAGGATTCAAAGATTATGCTTAGAAGTGGAGAGACCTCGCTGGAAGAGTGCAACCACCCTTGGCTGATCGGGAACTTGTGGATATGTTTCTGGGGACCTTGTCTGGTTCATTTTTCAACCATCTGATTGGAAGCTCTTCATATGGGTTTACAGAGCTAATTTTGACTGGTGAGAGGATTGAGGCTGGTATTAAGGCTGGTAAGATACATAAGGGTGCCTCATCAAGCACCGAGAAGAAGCCATTTAAGAAAGAGTCCAGTGCTGTCTACAGTTCAAGAAACCAGAATAGACCGGAACGCTGCCAAGCTGTTAATGCGGTTGTTATTTCAAAACCTGCTGGTGCTTCTCAGCACAACAATCAACAAAAGGATGAGAGACCTCGAAGGCAATTCACTCGTCTCAGCGTGACTTTATCTCAGATTCTGCCACAGTTGCTGAAGACCAATCTGGTGATTCTAAAGGAAGCCCCAAAGAATTCAAATACAACTCCACTGAGGTATAACCCTAATGCCCGCTGTGCATATCACTCTGATAGCCTGGGGTATAATACAGATGATTGTTGGACTTTGAAGAATAATATACAAGACTTAATTGATGCGAAGGAGATTGAGTTTGAGGCGCCCGAAAGACCTAATGTTGTGACTGCTCCTATGCCTAAGCATGGAGTAAATGCTATAGAAGAAGACTCGTTTGTGGTCTCTGTGGACGACATTGTTACCCCTTTGATAGCTGTGAAGAAGAACCTTTTGCTAGCCGGTTTATTTCCGGGCTGTGACGAAGATTGCTGTATGTGTTCTGTTCTGCCAACTGGTTGCCATCTTTTGAAGTCAGGTGTCCAACGCCTGATGGATAGTAAAGAGATTCTGTTTGAGAAGACTGTTGTTCCCTTAGTTCCTTCTGAAGAAGTTGCTATCATTACCATTTTCGACAATTCTTCCCAGGTTCCCTCGAGGAAGCCTGTTAGAATTACATCTGTTCCGAGAATCGCACCTGTGATCATCACTATTCCAGGGCCCATCCCCTATACCTATGATAAAGCTGTCCCTTGGCACTATAGGGCTGATGTTTATTTTCATGGAGTTAAGCAAGAGTTGGATGCTGATACTGACGTCAACAACATTGTTGGACCTGCTAAAGTCACCCGCAGTGGAAGACTTTTCTCACCCGACATCTCTCCAGCAACTGCCCGAAGACCTGTTGTTATTACACCTGCCAGTGTACCTGCTACTATTCCTATTCAAGTTCCTATTCTTACCCCTGTTGCCGAGTCCTCTGACGCTCGGGGCAAAAGGACCACTAACGAGCCTTCCCGGACGGAGGCACCAAAAACAATTATTGTTGAAGCTTCTAAACAGGAGATGGAAGAGATTCTAAAGATCATCAAAAAGAGTGATTACGATGTAGTTGAACAGTTGGGGCAAACCCCGTCTAAGATTTCTATGTTGTCACTATTGCTATGCTCAGAAGCCCATGCCAAGGCTCTGATTACCTTCTTGAAGACTGCCCACGTACCATAAGAAACATCAGCTGATCAGTTTACAGATTGCGTGGCCAATTTAACTGCTGATAATGGGTTGGGTTTCTCTGACGCCGACTTGACTGCTAAGGGGAAGAATCACAATGATGCCCTGCATGTCTCCATTGAATACATGGGCACTACTCTTGCTCATGTATTGGTGGATACGGGTTCCTCATTGAACGTCTTACCTAAGAAAGCTCTAGACCGGTTGGACTGTGAAGGGTTGGAGCTGAAGCCAAGCAACATTGTCGTCAGGGCCTTTGATGGGTCTAAGAGAATGGTACATGGCAAAGTTGATATCCCGATTAAGGTTGGTTCTTAGGTTTTCAACTCTACATTCTATGTGATGGACATTCGACCATCTTAGGTCGTCCATGGATCCACAAAGCTGGGGCCGTAACCTCAACGCTCCACCAGAAGCTGAAGTACCCGGTCAAAGGGAAGATTGTGACAGTGCAAGGAGAGGAAGAGTACATGGTTAGTCACCTCAACTCTTTCCTATATGTAGAGATGGATGGGGAATTTATTGAGACCCCATTTCAGCATTTTGAAGAGGTTCCCCAGACATTGGCGTCAGCTGAGACTATTGTTGAAGATTCTCCTATGAAGATGGCTTCCCTCAAGGATGCCCGGGCTGTTGTTGAGAAAAGTGGGTGTGCAAATTAGGGATAACTCCCTGATTTTACACAGAAGACTAACAAGTTTGGTTTGGGTTTCACTGCAGAAGCTCAAAGGGCTGTTCGTAATGCACGGATCGGAAGGCCTCCCGTGTTCATCAGCAACTCGGGGGTGAATGCCATTGAAGACGATGTTGAAGAGTCTGAGTTCGACAACTGGATCTACCCTACGACCGACAGTGGACCAAGCAACTGGACAACAAAGGACTTCATCCCTATTAATTTTGTTACCCAGTAATGAAACTTTTGTTTTGAATTTGTAACAAATAATGTTTTAAACTTTACGGCCCGGTGTCTTACCCGGGGCACAGTGGCTTCATTTGTGAGGGCTTTATGTGTGTCATTTTCATATATCATTAATAAAAGCATTGGACGTTCTTGCATTTCAAATTTTGCGCTCCTTGTTTTCTTTATTATATATTGCAAAACAGCTATTTTACACACACTCACATATACAGGTCCACATCCACTCTGGATCTCACTGGTAACGACTCTGCTACTGCCAGTTATGACTTCGAAAATCCGATCAACTTAGCCGAAGACGAAGGTGAAGATGATTGCGAAGTTCCTGGTGAACTTGCAAGACTATTACTTCAAGAACAGAGGGCCATACAGCCACACGAAGAGCCAGTGGAAACAGTGAATCTGGGTACCGAGACAGACAAGAAAGAAGTCAAGATTGGTGCAAATCTAGAGCTTAGTGTGAAACAACGGTTAATTCAGATGCTGCGTGACTACGTCGAGATATTTGCCTGGTCTTATGAAGATATACCTGGTTTGGATACTGATATTGTGGTTCACCGCCTACCTACCAAGGAAGACTGTCTTCCCGTGAAACAGAAGGTCCGCCGAATGCGGTCGGAGATGTCTGAGAAAATCAAGGCTGAAGTTATGAAACAGTTTGACGCCAGTTTTCTAGCAGTTACCTCTTACCCTCAGTGGGTGGCCAACGTGGTTCCTGTGCCGAAGAAGGATGGTAAGGTTCGAATGTGTGTTGACTATAGGGATCTGAACAGGGCAAGCCCCAAGGATGATTTTCCTCTACCACATATCGACGTTCTGGTTGACAACACCGCACAACATAAAGTCTTCTCCTTCATGGATGGTTTCTTCGGTTATAATCAGATTAAAATGGCTCCCGAAGACATGGAGAAGACAACCTTTGTTACTCAGTGGGGTACTTTTTGCTACAAGGTCATGCCTTTTGGGTTGAAGAATGCTGGGGCAACGTATCAGCGTGCCATGGTTGCTTTGTTTCATGACATGATCCATCATGAGATTGAAGTTTACGTTGATGATATGATTGCAAGGTCCCAGACTGAGGAAGAACACCTTGACCATCTGCAGAAGTTGTTTGACAGGTTGAAGTTGTACAAGCTGAGGTTAAACCCGAACAAGTGCACCTTCAGGGTGACATCAGGTAAACTACTGGGTTTCATCGTAAGCGACAAAGGTATACAAGTGGATCCTGCCAAAGTGAAAGCTATACAGGAAATGCCAGCTCCTAGAACATAGAAAGAAGTCAGAGGCTTTCTGGGACGTCTGAATTACATTGCCCGATTCATCTCGCACCTAACCGCTACTTGTGAACCAATCTTCAAGCTGCTGAAGAAAGATCAAGTGGTACGTTGGAATGATGAATGCCAGGCCGCTTTCGAAAGGATCAAAGAGTATCTCCAAGAGCCACCCATTCTGATGCCACCAGTTGAAGGGAGACCTTTGATCTTATACTTGACAGTACTCGATAACTCAATGGGGTGTGTGCTGGGTCAGCATGACGAGTCTGGCCGAAAAGAGCATGCTATTTATTACCTTAGAAAAAAGTTTACCGACTGTGAGACCCGATACTCACTGCTCAAGAAAACTTGCTGCGCTTTGGCATGGGCTGCTCGCCGGCTGAGACAATATATGTTGACTCACACTACTCTGTTGATATTAAAGATGGATCCAATCAAGTATATCTTCGAAAAGCCTGCCTTGTCCGGAAGAATAGCAAGATGGTAGATGATCTTGACTGAGTATGACATCCAATATACGACCCAAAAGGCAATCAAGGGAAGTGTGTTGGCAGACCATTTGGCACATCAGGCAGTGGATGATTACCAGTCTATGAACTTTGAATTTCTAGATGAGAATATCATGTTGATAACTGATTGTGAGACACCTGGACCGGTTGAAGGACCTGAGGAAGGATCCCGATGGTCTATTTACTTTGATGGAGCTTCAAACTCTTTGGGTAATGGCATTGGCGCTGTGATCATATCTCCTAAAGGCTCTCATACTCCGTTTACCGCCCGACTATGTTTCAACTGCACCAACAATATGGCGGAGTATGAAGCGTGCATCATGGGTCTTCGAGCAACAATTAACCTAAGGATTAAGTTTATAAGTGTCTTCAGAGATTCCGCTCTCGTGATCAGTCAGATCAAAGGCGAGTGGGATACGAAACACCCAAATCTGATTCCTTACAAGGAGTATGTATTGACTTTGCTTCCCATTTCGAAGAGATAAATTTTGACCACTTCCCTAGAGAGGAGAATCAGTTGGCGGACGCGTTAGATATGATGTCTTCTATGTTCAAAGTCAATTGGGACAACGAAGCTCCTCGGATCATCATTGAAAGATTGTACGAACCTGCACATTGCTGTGACATTGAGACTGAAGAGGTAACAGAAAAACCCTGGTATCATGAGGTGAAGAGGTACCTTGAGACTCAGGAACACCCCGAGGGTGCATCTGTTAATGACAAGAAGTTTCTGAGAAGGTTCACGACAAAGTTCTTCATCAGCAATGGCATTCTTTACAAGCGTAACCATGATTCAACCTTACTGCGATGTGTGGATAAGAATGAAGCAGAAAGGGTCACGACGGAGTTACATGAAGGTACTTTCGGAACTCATTCCAGTGGACATACCATGGAAAAGAAAATCCTACGGGCAGGATATTATTGGTCCATAATGGAAGCCGACTGTTATCAGCATTCTCGGACATGTCACAAGTGCCAAGTCTATGCTGATAAGGTGCACATACCTCCAGTTCCTCTAAACATGTTGACGGCACCTTGGCCTTTTGCAATGTGGGGCATTGATATGATCGGCAAGATCAGACCTACAGCGTCCAACAGGCATCGTTTCATCTTGGTAGCTATCGATTACTTTACGAAGTGGGTAGAAGAAACTTCCTTTGCTACTGTAACCAAGAACGTTGTGGCACGATTCATTCGGCACAATCTGATCTGTCGATATGGTGTACCAGAAAGGATCATTACGGACAATGGTACCAATCTCAACAACAAGATGATCACTGAGCTCTGCGAGAAATTCAAAATACAGCATCATAACTCTTCTCCCTACCGGCCGAAAATGAATGGGGCTGTAGAAGCGGCTAATAAGAACATTAAGAAGATTGTGCAGAAGATGACAGTGACCTACAAAGACTGGCACGAGATGTTACCATTTGCTCTCCATGGGTACCGTACCTCAGCGCGGACGTCAACAGGGGCAACACCCTATTCCTTGGTATATGGTATGGAGGCAGTCTTGCCCATTGAAGTTCAGATACCCTCTCTTCGGATCATGAAGGATGCAGGTTTAAGTGAAGATGACTGGATTCAGACCTGGCTTGATCAGCTGAACTTAATCGATGAAAAGAGACTTACTGCTATTTGTCATGGTCAGACGTACCAAAAACGGATGATCAAGGTATTTAACAAGAAAGTCAGACGACAAGAGTATCAAGTTGGGGATCTGGTAATCAAGCGCATTATTCTACCTCAAGGTGATCCCAGGGGAAAATGGACCCCTACTTACGAAGGGCCATTTGTGGTTAAGAACATTTTCTCAGGAGGAGCTATGATTCTGACCACCATGAATGGTGACGACCTTCCTCACCCCGTCAATGCAGACATAGTGAAAAGATACTACGCATAATCAAAGACCCGCTAGGTCGACTGGCCTAGGAAAAAATAAGGGCTTCCCGGCGAACCAAAAGGGTTCGGGCAAAAATAAGGGATGAAAATGAAAAAATTTGTACACCCGACAAGTCGAAAACCTGAAAAGGCGGCTTGGGCAAAAAGGGGTATCCCGGTGGACTGAAAACCCGAAAGGGCGGTCCAGGAAAAAATTAGGGATCAAAGCGTAACACTACGTCTCATTGGATCACCTTGCATCCAGACTTCGGTATCAACTGTCAAGCTCAGACGACACTAATCAATCTGATTCATCTTCAATCAAGCAACAAAGTGATGAGATGCTCGAGGATTTAAAGGCAATAGCAGAGTTAGAACCCAGTGGGATTATTCACATAGCTGTTTTGTTTTGTTTTCACAAATTGTGTAAATTTTATTATTCGGCGGCGTTCTCTTACTAGGACGTCGGCCTCTTGTACAAAAACGCCTACTCATAGGCAAAACTTCAAAATCAATACAAATTTCAAACTGTTTTTCCTTTATCTGTTTTGTTTTGCAAAGAACGTCCAATGTTCATTTTTGATATATGCATTTGACATTAATTGCTGCTCATAAATATTTACATGTGAAACAAAGATGAATTACTGGTAACATCAGAAACAGGGGCATAAGAAGTGTCCAAGCTGTGTAGTTGCTCTGTCCACCAGGTATACGGTAAATTCAGCTGAAGGATATGGCTAAAGTACTTTCACTCCCCGCAAAGTAAGGCAGCAATGGTAGCTTTCCCAGCTGAGACTTGCAACTATGAACGAATCAGCAATACTCTCCCCAAGCAGAGTTAGTCTACCATCAGCACTAAAAGGGTCTTAATAGTCCCCAACGGAGTATAAGAATGTTCCCCAGCAAGTATAAGAGTATCCCCGACAGTTTTAATATTCCTTAACGGAGTATAAAAATGTTCCCCGGCAGAATACAAGATACCCTCCAGTAGAGTCAATATTTCCCTAGCACGGTCTGAAAAAAAGCTTCCCCATCGGAGTCGAAGCATCATACCCAGTAGACTCTGGAAGTTTATCCTCAGCGGAGTACAAAAATAAATCTCCCCCAACCAAGTTCAAAGGATCATTCCCAACAGAACTCAAAGGTTTTTCCCCACTAGAGTCTAACAGGGTTATCCCCAGCAAATTGCAACTGAAAGATTGTCCCCAGCGGAGTTCTTTCCTTTCCCAAGCGGGAATTCAATCCTTAACAGATTCAGTATCACCAGCAACGGTAATCCACCCCCAGTGGAGTTTATCAGTGGGATCTTCAGCAGAATATCTCTTCCCCACAGAGTAATTCCCCTCAGAGTAATCTCCTCATTAGTTTATTCCCCAACGGAGTTCTCCGCTCCTGCAGGTTTATCATCCTCGTTCATCATCCCTAGCGGAAGCGAAGAATTCAACTCTCGTCTCCAGCAGCTATCCGGGATTTATTTTCCATAGCTAAAACCTCACATTCCCATACATGATGATACATGCATATATGCATCATATAATACAATCTCATTTATATTGAGAACATCATTGCTTGATCCATATCATGCATTGCATATGACTGACCTTTGCTTTTCAGGAAAGATACAGTTAAAGTTCTCAACAGTCAAAGGAGACAAATCCAGTTAAATCGATTCCTAAAGATTTTTCTGATGCTAATGCAGTCAAAGGAGACAAATCCAGTTAAATCGATCCCTAAAGATTTTTCTGATGCTAATGCAGTCAAAGGAGACAAATCCAGTTAAATCGATTCCTAAATATTTTTCTGATGCTAATGCAGTCAAAGGAGACAAATCCAGTTAAATCGATTCCTAAAGATTTTTCTGATGCTAATGCAGTCAAAGGAGACAAATCCAGTTAAATTGATTCCTAAAGATTTTTATGATGCTAATGCAGTCAAAGGAGACAAATCCAGTTAAATCGATTCCTAAAGATTTTTCTGATGCTAATGCAGTCAAAGGAGACAAATCCAGTTAAATCGATTCCTAAAGATTTTTCTGATGCTAATGCAGTCAAAAGAGACAAATCCAGTTAAATCGATTCCTAAAGATTTTTCTGATGCTAATCCAATCAAAGGAGACAAATCCAGTCAAAGGAGACAAATCCAGTCAAAGGAGACAAATCCGGTCAAAGGAGACAAATCCAGTCAAAGGAGACAAACCCAGTCAAAAGAGACAAGACCAATTAAATCGATTCCTAAAGATTTTTCTGAGGCCAACCCAATCAATAAAGACATGACCAGTTAAATTGATACCTAAATATTTTTCTGATGCCAATCCAGTCAAAGAAGACAAGACCAGTTAAATCGATTCCTAAAGATTTTTCTGATGCCAATCCAGTCAAAGAAGACAAGACCTCATCTGGTTCAGTCAGATCACCGATAAGATCTCCCTGATTCGTATTCCAGTTGAAGTTCAGAAAACCTACCAACAGTCTCTAAATGGCATCTATAAGCCCATTCCCGACATCACAATGTTGATACCACTTCATGCGAGTGCAAATTTCTGGGCACTCTAGTGTTCAATCATCCTCCACCTTCGGATCACGAAAGGCCCGAAAGCCAATCTATATCCTCAGGTTTAAGAAGATTGAACAGGGGAAACAGTTGTACCCCAAAATTTTCCCTCCCATATTTCTCAAGACATTCCAAGAATAATCTCCAAGTTGCTCAAGATTGCTCAAGAATTGGACAGTCAAATCATCTCCTAAGGCAGTCCACCTCAAAATTAGGGTTTTGTGTTGCATCAAGGTCCTTGCATCCTAATGACCTCAAGTGCTCCCAAATTTCCTAATATGTTCTCAAGTTCATCCCTGTCAAATTCCATGCCTTGCAGAGGAAGTTTGGTCAGTCAATTACTCAAGAAGTCCAAAAATCGACTGTGCTAGGGCAAAAGTCAACTGTGACCTACAAATAGTCAAACCTCAAGATTTTTTGTCAACATTATCATTTTAAAGGATAATTAATCATTTGATCAAGGGTTAATCATGATTCATCAAGGATTGCTCAAAATTCATCAAGATTCAAAAGTTGCTAAATTAGGGTTTTGTAGGAAAAGTCAACTCAACTTTGACCAAGCATAACTTTCTCATACTTTATGAGAAATGACCCACCCAAAGCTCATTTTAAATAGGATGCAGTTTCCTACAATACAACTTCACACCCCAAGATCAAGAAATGCACTCACAAAAAGTTACAAATTTGGACATTATAGGTCATTTTTGAAAGTCAACAAAAACACCTTTTTTGCCAAAGCTTATAACTTGAGCATGGAATATCAAAATGAGATGATACCAAAAGGCTTGGTTAGAGGACATCTCAAGGTTTCTAAAAAGTCCAAGTACACTTCCAAAAGTTCAAAATTGAAGAAGTTATGCATTGATGAAGTTGGGCATTTTTCTAAAATTGCCAAAAGTCAACTATCCCCAAAACATCAAATTTTGTCAAAAGGGCCCACTTTTTTCCACTTGATTTGATCTTGTCACACTACACACGTGTCCTATCTTCAATCTTGTGTCCATTCATTTATTTTTCTATTTTATTTGATTTTTATTAATTCAATTCATTTTAAATCAATTTAAATCCAAATAAAATCCTAATATTGATGAAATAGGATCTTTTTTATTGATATAGGTTTCAATTATCATCATGAACATAATCAAACTCGTATCAAGCCATAACATGCACAAAATATTGGATTTGGGACATTTTTGGAAGCTTGGTAATGGAGGATCATATCAAATCTTCAATCATCAATTCACAAAGATTCAAAGCCCAAATTTTGACCTAATGCATTGCTGGATACATATACAAACCAAAGGCACACGATTTGAGACCAAGAGGCTGCACAATCTGGAAAACCAAAAACTTGAAAAAGCTTGAAAAAATTGGAAACTGAAATCTTGGTTAGAGGCCAATTCAACACAAAAACTCAACGTAGACTTCTTGCTTGACATCCACTGAAGCAGTAGCAATCAAAAGCAAAGCCATTCTCCTCCTAAAACGCACTGTAAGTTTCCCTGAAAGTCGCCCTGTACATGAAATCATATTCTCATATTCATGCGTTTTTTTGCCAAAATCTTTGCACAATCATGCTAATCGGTCCATTTAGAGACTTTATGCATTAACCAATTGCGTTTTCATGGCATGTAATGCCCTACCCGAAACTAGGGTTCATGCTTCTTCTTTTTAGGCGTTTGAGTTTCAGGCAAATTTGAGGCAAATCATGGACATGGATGAATTCAGGAGGGAGAGACGCAGCGAACCATGGTCTTAGGATCAATTTATATGGCCTACAGTTGATTTTAGGAACGAGCCATGAATTTAGTTGCGGATAAAATCCGCAGGTAAATAACCAGTTTACAACGAAGAAGACGATGATGCGTCCTCTTCCCATTGGCTGTTTCATAATTTCGCGCTTTTATTTTTATAATTATGGCATTTGTTGATTTTTCCAATATAATGTTTAATGCTTATTCCACTAACAATAAAAACAAAGTGATGCAGTGGCAAGGGCGTGTGTTCATTGGCTAATAGGACCTGGGTTCGAATCCCAGGTCCCCCATATATTTGCTATTATTTTCTTTCAGGCGTTCCAATGTGCTTCATGCCTTGCAACGCACTATACACCTTCAAATCTCCAGCCGCCAGATGGCCTCCAGGCCAAATCTGATGGTCAAAGATTGAGCATCCACCATATGCCAAGGTCAACATGTCATATGGAATTGGAAAAGTCAAACGAGGCTTGCAGCAAATGGGCCAAACAATTGCAATTTTCACTTCCAGATTTGGGCCCATACCCCCTGAGTTCTATTTCTCTCTTTTATTTATTTATTTTATTTATTTATATTGTATATTTATTTTTTATAATTTCACTAACCAATCAATCTTTTTTTTCTTAATAAAAATAAAAAAAACAAAAATATATTTTATTTATTAAAATTAAATTCATCACTTTATTTTTGTAAATAAATGTTAAATTAATTAATTTAGTTTTTAATTAGATATAACTTTTAATGTTTTTAAAATAATTAAAATTAATGTAGAATATTAGGTTTTACTAACTTTGGCCAAATTAATTTATTTCTTCAAATACTCAAAAAATCCAAAAAAAATATTATTTTAACTAATTAATTAATTAGCTCATTTAATTTAATAATTAATTTAGATCTAGTTTCTTTTTTAATTCAAAATAACAAAAAATGCTTTCTTTCAAAAAAGGGTCAAAACCCTAAAAAATGCGCCGATTTAATTTTCTCGCACGAGATCCATATTTTCATATTATTGTACTTGCTTCCGGAATGTAATAGCTTTAAATAGGACTTTAATTATTTTATCGCTTTCTTTTATTTTCCGCAATTTAATTTCAAGGGTTTGTTTTTGGCGATGTACATACCCGACGCCTTGTAATAGTTTAGATTTAATTTCTGCAATTTAAATTCCGTAACTATAAACTATTGGATGTTTGATAATAGGGAATGCATGACAAGATCGAATGTATGAACTCAAAATCAACATAGCTCACCTATGACATGTACAAAGATAAAATTAACCGAAATAACACACTTGCACATGCGCACTCTTAGGGTACACCTCACTTGGTTGCTTTCGAACGTGGTCATTGAGTATAGGAAGTTTTAGAGGTCGTCCTTTTGTCCAAAGATCATAAGTTTCCTCGAAATGGTTGCCTCGGAAAAAAATGATCTAAGATATTAGGGTTACCACTAAGGCATCCTAACATTGCTTTAGTGACCACACGTCCCTTAATCGAATTGACCCTTAAAACTCCAACGGCAGTGCTACCTACTCATCAATAGTAGGCTAACATTGTCTAAAGGACATTTGAACAGATTAATTCCCTTTTCGAGTAGGTAGATGGTTCTTAAGTACTTGCTCATTCTAAAACAAAACAAAACTTTTCGCACTTACACACCTTTCAAACAAAAACTTCTTTCAAACCCACAAACACAAAGAAAAGCAAAATTTTGAAAACACTTTGAGCAAGTACCTAAGAGCCCGTGGATAACCACAGATAGAAAGGATGCTAACACCTTCCCTTTCTATAATCTATCTCCCGGACCCGAGAAACATCTCGAAAAAAGGAATTTTTCTGTGTTTTTTTCCTTTCCTTGTTGGATAAAATAAAAGACGATGGCGACTCTTGCTTACCGCGACATTTTGCGAAAACAAACGCAAAATGCAAACCAACATTCCAAAAACAGTCAGTTCTCTTCCCACTGTATCACAATATGCATATATTAATTCAATTTTAGTCATTGGACATTTTTGAAAACAAAACAGAAAAAGTAACATAAAAAGTTTGAATTTTGAAATGGTATCTCTATTGATAATTTTCCCATAAACATGCGATTGTTGTACAAAGAGACAGAAATCATAGTAAGAGGAAATCTTCGTGAAATGAGAACAATACAAAGTGAAAACAAAATATATAGCTATATGGAAATAATCTCGTCGGGTTTTAACTCTGTTATTTCCCCTATGTCTTCAAGCATCTCATCCCCTGCTGTCAGAAGAAGTTAACTAAACTGATTTGTACCGTTTGAAATTAAAGTTGGTAATAAAGCTTGCTGTAAGTGATCCAATGAGGCATAGTCATACGTTTTAATCCCTAACTTTTTCCTGAACCGCCCTTTCGGGTTTTCAGTCCATCGGGATACCCTTTCTTACCCAAGTCGCCTTTTTAGGTTTTCGACTTGTCGGGTGTACAATCTTTTATATATATCCCTAATTTATTCCCGAACCCTTTTGGTTCGCCGGGATGCCCTTATTTTGACTAGGCTAGTCAACCTAGTGGGTCGTTTTTCGGGCATAGTATCTTTTGACTATGTCCGCGTTCACAGGGTGTGGAAAATCTTCTCCTCCATGGTGGTCAGTATCGAAGCCCCGCCAGAAAATGTCTTCTTGACTACAAATGGCCCTTCGTAGGTGGGAGTCCATTTTCCCCTGGGATTACTGTTGTGCCCAAAAATTTTCCCTCCCATTTTCTTCAAAACATGCGCATAAAGGTCTTAAATACTCAATGCCACTCAAGAGTTGACTGGTCAAACCTCCTCCTAAGCAAGGGTCTTCAACTAGGATTTGGTGCTTCTCAAGGAAGATTGGGTTGCAAGGGTCTCAAATGAGTTTCATGGTTCATTACGTGTCCTTAATAATGCTTATGTCAAACTTCAAGTCTTGCATCACATGTTTGCTCAGTCAATGGCTTAGAAGATTGAAAGTTAACTATATTAGGTAAAAAGTCAACTATGGTCAACATATAGTAAAACTTCAAGATTTTTTGTCAACATCAAGATTTTCAGGTGATATTCATCATTTCATCAAGGGTTGATCATGGTTCCTCAAGGAAAACCTTCAAATCATCAAAGGTCAAAAAATTGCCAAATTAGGGTTTTGATTGAAGATGACTAATCATTGACTTCTAGCCTAGTGCATGACCTAATGGATTAAAGCATGATCTCAAGGGATCAAATACAACATCTTGACCTAATTACATGGCTCAAGACATTTCTAAAGATACAAGTGATTGATAGTTGGAGAATTGAATCAATTGATAACAAGTCAACAATCACACAAAAGTCAAATTTTGACTTTTTGGTCAACATTGGAATTCAAAAATCAAGAATCATCAAAACATTCAAAATTATCAAGTTTGACCATAAAGAATACAAAAAAATTCAACAAAAGTCAAAAGTTGGAAAGTTTTCCATCACTTAGAAAAATTTCTAAGTGTTTTTGTTCTTAACAAAGTCACTACTTTATGGCCATTTTTCACTAAGATACAAACTGATTCAAGGAAAACTTTCAACATTAAAGTTGTAGGGATTAATGAATTCTACAAATTTGTTAATGTGGGATGATCCTCAAAAAGTGCTTGGATTAAGAGATATGAATCCATGAAGTTGTGATATTTTTTATCTAACACTTAGAAAATTTTTCAACATGTTTTGATCAGTTTTTTATCTCAACTTCTTGGCCAATTTTTATCAATTTCCCTGTTGATCTAGCCAAAGTGGCCAACATGAAAGTTTAAGATATTGATTTAAGCTTTCCAAAATGTCCAAGAGCATGAAAAGATCATACTTGAGCTGAGAGATTCAAAGAGTTGAAGTTGGCATTTCATTCTTGAATTATAGGTCATTTTTGTGATGAACTCATGACCAAATCTCATAAACTTGCTACACCATCTCCCTTTTCAAGTATATTAGCTTTCAAATATCTCCATAATCAGAAGATTACACATTCTTTATGACTATTATCCAATTGGTTCAAGCTTTAACCAAAACATTTTGCTATTTTGCGAAGAAAGGCAAGACTTCTATTTTGACAAAGTTTGCTTTATGCATTTGTCCACTCTCCTTGAGCTTATCACTTGCTCCCTCTACATACACTCAACCTAAAAGCTCATATAAGCATGTTTAAAGTATCCAACAACTCTATGAGACAAGGTATAATGCATTGGAACCATGTTCTTCAAGGTTACTTCAAAACTAAGCTTCCAAACCATAACTTGTTATCTTTCAAATCTGGTTACTTCAACTTCTCAAACCTTTTTCCTATAAATAGAGAGGTCATTAGAAAGCCAAGGGACGAATTCAGAAGCCCTCTATACCTCTCATATACTCTCAAACTCATAATCACCAAGAAAACTCCATTAGTGCATATCTTGAGCCTTAAGAAGCAAACTCTCAATCCACTCGTGCGTTTTCCCTTTTTATCATTCAAACATCATCTATACATCATATATAAGTTTTCCAAGAACTCAAACAACTTCAGGAACACCTCCATCATCATCCAAACTTCACTTTCACTATTTCCAACTTGACTTGGTTGGAAAGTTTCAGAGGGTTCTAAGGAAAGCTGAGCATATCATTAGCTTCCTGGGAGTTCAAGGAAGCTTTTTGCACCATTACATTGTCTCTGGGAGTGGTGGAACGAGTTCTAAGTTTTGCTTCAAGAGGTAGGTTTTCTTGAATTTCAAAACTCCATATACACGCATCATTTGCTTTTAATTTCAAAAGATAAAATGTAGATATGATTGACCAGAAACTAACCATGTAGTTAGTTTTCATTTATGTTATCTGTGTGTTGAGAATTTTTCCTCTGAACCGTTAGGGTTTGTTTTTGGTACCAACAGAAATTCTTGCTTATCTTTAAGCGTTGGTTAAAATAAGTTATATAGTTGAATTCGTGATTGAATTTCAAGCAAATTTGGTGTTTACACTTTTTAAAAAGGTTGAGAAATGAAGCTTTTAGAAATTCATCAATGGTGTTGTTTTCATCTGCACGCACGAGGAAGAAGAAGATAACATTTCAAAATTTCAAAATTCATTTTATAATATATTGACTGGGGGCGTTTCATAACCAGATGAAACAACCACCCCAGTGGTAAACTATGTGCGCATATGATCCTAGGGACCTGGGTTCGAGCCCTAGTGATACCCTTTTGTTTTTTCACATATTTTCCTTGCACATCCAGTGCAATCAACCAACATGCGCATGCCATACACCTCCTCAATCATCACCCTCAGATCCAGATCTAATGGACTCAAATCAAGCCCCATGATACACCTCCTGAAAGTCATCCATACTGAATCCAGCGTAGACCTGGGCTTTGTCCAGTTTGGGCCTATTCTTTTTGCTTTTTATCACCCCCACTTTACTTGTTTATACCCAGGCCCATTTTACTTTGTTTTTTTTTGTTTTAACTAACTTTTTTTCTTTTTTAATTATTTTTATTTAATCAGAAAAAAAATCATAAAATCATAAAATCAAAGAAGATTTAGATTTAGTTTTTTTAAATTAGTTGATTTAATTTTCATAAATTAAAATTAATTAACTTAATCATACTTTGTTTATTAATTAACTAATTAATTAGAAATATGGTTTATTTTTATTTTACACTTTAATTTTTTTTCTAAACAAAAGAACACCTAAAATATTTTCTTAAACACTTAGAAATATTTTAGGGTTTTTAAAAACATCTTTCCCCTTTTCAATCTCCGCGGCTCATTTTATTTTTTTCGCATTATTTTTCAATATTGTAAATTGTCAATGGTTTGTAATAGATAATTAGGATTTATTGATCTCCTCCTCATTTTTATGGTTTGTACTCCCCATCCCCGAAACCTTGTAATAGCGTAAAGCATTTAATTTCCGCAATTTACTGCTTTCCTTATTACTGCTAGATTAATTAGGCGTGCATGGCAAGACGTAAAAAACAAACATTAGAAAATCTAATCTCAAGATAAATACTTGAAATCAAAACACTTTGCACATACACACACACACATACACACACACACACACACACACACACCTCTAGGGTAATTTCACTTGTTGCCTCGCACAAAAAACAGTCATGTCCCTCGAACATGGGACGCTTTAGCAAAAGACCCTCGGTTAAAAGACCGTAGTCCCTCGATGACCATTCGATGCTACCTTCGGTAAACGATCTTAGTCCCTTACGACAATTTCTAAAGCATCCTACAAGTTTCCTTCTATGGTTGTACGATGACCCACGCATGTCCCTCACATCAAATGATAGGGCTTCCTACTAACTAATGGTAGGATATCACTATCTAAAGGAGGAGGAAAAGAACAAAGACTTTTCGAGTAGGTAGACCGCTTGTAATCGCTTGCTCACAAACTAAAATAATTTTCACACCTCACACTTTCAAAAACATCACTTCCTTTCAACAAATATTTTCAAAACAAACATTTTGTATACATTCTCAACAATACGAGAATCATTACAAAATTGCCGGACTTAGACATTTTCAAAATATTTTCAAACATACACAAATACAAAGCATTTGAAAAAGTGAGCTAGCAATTAAGAGCCCGTAGATAACCGCGGATGAAAAGGGTGCTAATACCTTCCCTTTTCATAACCTACCCCCCTTACTCAGAAAATTCTCAAAAGGTCTTTCCGGTTCTTTTCGCCTTTACTTTATTGGATAAAAGAAAAGTCGGTGGCGACTCTAGCTATCAGCAACACTTGCGTTAAAAATAAAAAACCTAAAAGTCAGTTCTCCCACCTTATTACAGAATTGGCGATTCTGTTGGGGACATGTCCAAAAGTGGGGTTACCTTTAGAGTTAGTTCACCTTTATTGCTTTACTTGTTTGCTTTGTATGCTTTATATTTTGGGATATGTTTGGGTGTATTTATTGTATAGATCCTATACGCGAATATGAGGGCATTTTAGGTAAGTAGCAATAGATCGTGAAAACTACACGACGTAGACCGATATGGTTGAAATCACGAGTATGTTAGTGCGAAAAATTAGTTGGTGCTGGTGTCCCTTGAGTCAGTCAAGGAGAATGATGGACTGTCGCGTGGTGTCATAAGCACTAACTAAACTTAGAACCTTAGTTGACACAACTTAGCAATTAGAAAGTAGTGAGATGACCGGATTTGGTGTAGACCGAAGTTGGTTGATACTCGATGCTGCACTCATTGAGATTGGACTCTCGGGATATTTCGGCTGCAATTCAGATGCTTGAGCTGAAACAATGCTTGAGAGAAAAATCAGTGATATGAGATTCCTAGATCACAGTTACTTCTTTTAGGACAAGTTAAGCCAACTAAACTCAAGAGGGTACTTACCTATAAACTCCATGCAAGCCTAAACCTAAGGCCTGGTGTGTCTTGTTTGTGTTTGATTAAATTTGTGCGAACATGACATCATGACATCATGATATCATTACACTTGTCATTTTCACTAGCCATTTCAAGGACCTAGGGATTTATCTTTGTTCTGTTTCGTAGGTTATGGCCTCCACTCGCAGAAGCACTATCTGGATCAGTTTTGTGAGGATACCTTCTTAACTTAAGGAGTTAGTCTCAAAAGTTCCTAAAAGCTCTCAATTTACCAAGAGGCATGGTCATCTACTCAGTTTGGTTACCTAGGGTTTTGAAGAAGACATGATGAGTGTTTTATTCCAGTTCTTTGATCCTTCACATCGCTATTTCACCTTTCCAGATTATCAACTGGTATCCATAATGGAATAGTTCTCTAAGATACTGGGAGTACCTGTTCTTGATCAGACACCTTTCACTGTTTTAGAGAAACATCCACAACCTGAATAAATTGCAGCAGCCTTACATTTCGAGCGGTCCGACATTGTAGCTAATTGGGAAACAAGAAGTGGAGTCAAGGGTTTTCTTGCTAAGTTTCTGTTAGAGAAGCCTCAGTTATTTCTGGATGCTATAAGTTTTCAGGCTATCGAGGAAATCATGGCTTTGTTGATCTATGGTTTGGTGCTATTCCCTAATCCAGACCAACTCATAGACGTGAACACCATTAAAATATTTCTTTCTCGTAACTCTGTGCCTACTTTTCTTGGAGATATTTTGCATTCTCTTCACACTCGTACTAGGAGGAAGCGAGAGACTCTTATGTGTTGCATACCTTTGCTATCCAGGTGGATTATTTCCCACCTTCCCCTATTAGTAGTGAAGAATGAACAGGGTTGAGGTGGTCTCAAATGATGATGTCGCTCTCTCATTCAGATATCTTTTAGTGTTCCCGATCTATGGAAGATGTTACTATCATTAACTGCTGCGAAGAATTCCCTAATATTCCAATACTTGGCATTAGGGGAGGTATTTCCTACAACCTTTCTCTAGCTTTACGCTAATTTGGTTATACTCGAAGATATGGTCCTCATGACATGCTTATCCAGGGTATTGTATTCGATTACGAAAATGATTTTCAAGGTTATCGTCAAAGGTTTATACGTGCTTGGGGCATGGTAAACAAGATTGATAGCAAGACTTTAGGATAAAAGAATTCCATCCCTTTGGAGCCCTACCTCAAATAGGTACGAGCTTGCACTAAAAACCCCATGATACCATATCCAGCTATTTTACTTGTAATCATAGAGCCTGTTGTCGAAGGAGACGTTTCTCGCACCATCATCTATCCAGACATGCCCACTGACCTCAAAGAATTGCAGAAGTCCTAGATTTAACTCAAGGAAGAATGAGACACTTTTGAAACTAAATTCTATGCAAGTGAAAAGAAAGTGTTGGAGCTCTCAAAGCAACTTCACGAGGAGCAAAGCCTTAATGCATAAGTCGACACGAAGAGGAAGCGTCTGTGGGAGACTTGAGTTTTAGGTCTTATAAGTTCATATTGTTGTATCTTTGATACCCTTTTTCTTTTCATTGTAAGCCTAAGAGGCAATTGTAATTTTGAACATACTAATGAAGTCTTTGTTTTTGTTTCCTTTTGATTAATGAATTTAAATCTCCTAAGGTCCTTGAAAACATTGCATCTACATATCATGCATCATTTCATAAACAGGTTTTCCAATACAGGTCTTCTCATCTTTTTACTATTTATTTCAATAAAAGATGGCCCTCGAACAAACTGTCAAGGATCTACAGGCTCAGTATGCACAATTTCAAGAGACTCTTCTGAATCTGGCCAAAGGGAAATAAGAGATGATGGCACTCCTCGTCAAGAAAAATAAGACTAAGAAGCGGGCTGTTATCCTCAACATAGGGATAAAATTCAAAGGTCTTGCTCAATTGGTTCAAGCGGATGATGTTTCCTCTAAGGAAGATGAAAATCAAGAGGAGGATGTAGAAGCGTCAGGGGTGAAGGTATAAATAACCAGGGTTCTGAGAATATTCCTAAAGATGAAGACTACTCCGCCGAACAGAACCCTTCTGCAGATGAAAAATACAAACAATTAGAAGACTGTCTTAAAGCTATGGAAACCCAGAAAGTTCCTGGATTGGATTTTGGAGAGCTAGGTCTGATCCCGGGGGCGGTCATCCCTCACAAATTCAAGGTCCCTATCTTTGCTAAATATGATGGGGTCTCTTGTCCCAAAATTCATCTGAGGTCATATGTTCGAAAAATCCAACCTCACACTGCTGACAGGAAATTATGGGTTCATTTCTTTCAAGAAAGTTTATTAGGTAATCAACTTGAAAAGTTCTACCAACTGGAAGGAACCAACATTCACACGTGAGAAGACTTGGCTGCTGCTTTTTCAAGCAGTATCAATATAATTCTGACCTTGCACCGACTCGTGTACAATTGCAAAACATGTCCATGGGCTCGAATGAAGGGTTCAAGGAGTATGCCCAGAAGTGGAGTGACTTATCTGGAATGGTCCAACCTCCCTTGTCTGACCAGGAGTTAGTTGATATGTTCCTGGGTACTCTGACAGGCCCATTCTTTAATCATCCGATTGGGAGTTCTTTATCTACCTTTACTTAGCTGACAAGAGAAAGAGTTGAAAGTGGTATTAAGAGTGAGAAGATTCCAATGGCTGTAACTTCTAATGCTGTGAAGACGCCGTTCATTGGTAAAAAGGAAACCAATGTTGTCTATGGCCAGAAGAGACATGGTAAAATGATTGCCATCAGTCCGTGGGAGCGGTGTTGATCTCTAATCCAACCCCTTTTCAACAAACACAACAGGGCAACCGTCAAAGGCCAGACTCTCTGTTAAGGAAGTTTACCAAGATCGGTATGCCTTTATCTCAGGCATTACAATATTTGTTAAAGGCTGAACTCATTTCACTGTGGGATCCTCCTCAGAATCCTAACACATCCTCTCTAAAGTACAACCCAAATGCAAGGTGTTCCTATCATTCAAACAATCCTGGGAACGACACCAACAACTGCTGGGCCCTGAAAAGCAAGATTCAGGATATGATTGATAATAAGGAAATTGAGTTTGATCCTCCGAAGACTCTGAACGTGATTACTGCACCTATGCCTAAGCATGACAAAGACATGAGTGCTATTGAAGATGTTTTGTATGTTTCCTTTGTAATTGATATGGTTACTCCTCTCTCAACAATCAAGGAGAATTTCCTACAATCCAGTTTATTTCCGGGTTGTGTTAAGGAATGTTATTGCTGTACAGTTCAATCCAATGGCTACGGGTTACTGAAGGAAGGTGTTTAGTGCCTGATGGATGAACATATAATTTTGATTGAAAAAGTTTGTATGCTGAGAACTTATGCCGAGATTTGTCTGTCATATATGGTACTCCTTTTAGGTTCACTTCCAAGGGTCCTGTAAGGATTACTACCAATCCAAAAGCTGCTCCTTTAATCATTACAACACCTGGTCCCATCCCATATTCCTCGGATAAGGTTATTCCCTAGAATTATGGGTCTGACGTATATTACCATAGAATTAAATAAGATTTGTCTGATAAAGATGATGAAGAGGCTGATCCCAATATTGACAATATTGTAGGGACCAACAAAATTACTAGAAGCAGAAGGATTTTCTCGCTAGAAATCTCTCCAACTGTTCGAGTCACAGTTACCAAGACAACTGCCAAGGCTCAGGGTAAAGAGCAAATGATAGATCCTGCCTAGATAGAGGCGCCAAAAGAAGCTACAATCAAGGACACCTATGGGCAAGAGTTGGAAGAGGTTTTAAAAATGATCCGCAAGAGAGACTATAAAATTGTTGAACAGGTAAGGCAGACCCCGTCCAAAATCTCCAAGATATCTTTACCATTGTGTTTTTAAGCCCATGCGTAGGCTTTAGTAAAATTATTGAAGACTGCTCATGTGCCGCAAGAAATTTCGGCTGATCAATTTGGAAGTTACGTAGAGAGTTTAACAACTGATAATGGATTAGGCTTCTCCGATGTTGACTTGACTCCGGAGGGGAGAAATCATAAAATGCAAGGGCACTACGTTGTCACATGTGATAGTTGATACTGGCTCTTTTCTGAATGTTCTGCCAAAGGGAGCTCTCGATAGACTGGATTGTGAAGGGGTTGTGCTGAAACCCAATGGCATTATAGTTCAGGCCTTTGACGGGTCCAAAAGAATGGTAAATGGAGAAGTGGATCTTCCAATCAAAGTGGGTTCACAGATCTTTGAATCCAACTTCTATGTAATGGATATCTTGCCAGCTTATTCTTGTCTATTAGGACGCCCCTGGATCCATGGGGCAGGCGCTGTTACCTTCACCTTACACCAGAAAATAAAGTATCCTGTGAAAGGGAAGATTGTTACTGTCTGCGGAGAAGAGGTGTACATGGTCAACCATCTGAATTCATTCAGGTATGTAGAAATGGATGGTGAATTCATCGAGATTCCCTGCCAAGATTTTGAAGTAATTTCCCCTGCTGCTATTAAAGATGTTTCTATCATTCCAAAGACTACCAGGGTTTCGCAAATGATAGCTTCGTTGAAGGATGCCAAAGCTACTATAGAATAAGGTTGTTACATTATTTGGGGTCAGCTTCCTGATATCCCCGATAAATCTGATAAGTTTGGTTTGGACTTTACTGCAGAGGGTCAAAGGGTTATACGTCGCGCTCGTGCTGAAAGACCTTCATTCCGTATCAGCAACAACGAAATCAATGCTATAGAGGATGCTGACATTGATTGTGACTTCAACAACTGGATCTTTCCTACCATTGGCAACGGGCTCAGCAATTAGAAGGTGAAAGACATTATCCCTATCTCCTTTAACCATGAGTAATATCTACTTTTGTTTTTATTTTGCTTTAAGAAGTTTGGTTATGTAATATCTTTTAAAAACAATGACTTTAAACCTTGTGTCTTGCCTGGGGCACAATGGTCCATTTGTTAAGGGTTGTCATTTCATAAGTCATGTTTTCATTCAATAAAAGCATTGAACGTTTTGCAGTCAAATTTTGCACTCTCTGTCTTTTTTTTTTACTTTATTGCACTTTCAAATAGCTATGTGTTCTTACACACACCCATACACTAAATTGTAGATCACCATCCATTCTGGATCTCGTTGATAACGATTCTGCTATTGCCGCTTATGACTTTGAAAATCCGATCTACCAAGCCGAGGAAGAAGGTGAGGAAGATTGTGAAATACCTGGAGAACTTGCCAGCCTCTTAATACAAGAAGAAAAATCTATCCAACCGCACGGGGAGCCGATCGAAGTGGTAAACTTGGGTTCTAAGATAGATAGAAAAGAGGTCAAGATAGGCGCCAACTTAGAGGGCAGTGTCAAGAATAGATTGACTCAGATGTTGCACGACTATGTTGAGATATTTTCTTGGTCATACGAAGACATGCCAAGGCTCGATACTAATATTGTGGTTCACCGTCTTCCAATGAAAGAGGGTTGTTCTCTGATTAAGCAAAAGGTTCGTCGCATGAGTCCCAAGATGTCAGAGAAGATCAAGGCCGAGGTTATGAAGTAATTAAGTGTAGGGTTCTTAGCAGTGATGTCATATCCTCAATGGGTCGCTAATTTTGTTCCGGTACCAAAGAAATATGGCAAGGTACATATATGTGTAGATTACATGGATCTGAACAGGGCAAGCCTCAAAGATGACTTCCCGTTGCTGCATATTGATGTCTTGATCGACAATACTGCTCAGGATAAGTGTGATACGGTGGGAGAACTGACTATGGTTTTGCGTTTGTTTTCGCAAATGTTTCGGTTGAGCAAGAGTCGCCACCGACTTTTTATTTTATCCTAAGGAAAGGTTTAAAAAGCACAGCAAAAACCTTTGAGATTTTTCTTGGGTTCGGGGAGTAGATTATAGAAAGGGAAGGTATTAGCACCCTTTCTATCCATGGTTATCCATGGGCTCTTAGGTACTTGCTTAGATCAACTTGCCTTGGTTTTCAATTGTTTGAAATGGTGCTTTGTGTATGGTTTTGAAAATGTTTTGAAAAAAGATGCCTTGTCTAGGCTAACCTTGTAACAATTCTTTACTCGAATGTTTTATAAAAGGTGTTTGTCTTTTTGAAAAGATGTTTCAAGGTTTATTTGAAAGTTTGTTTTGAAAGTGTTTGTGAAGTGTGGTTTGAAAAATAGGCAAGTGTTTTGTTTTGCAAGTTGACAAGTACTTAAGAGCTATCTACTCTAAAGTTCTCAAAGATTTTTGTTATGTTTTAACCCTTTTAACAATTTTGTTCCACCATTGCATTTGGTGGACAATCTTGTGTTAGGAGGTGAAAGGGACGGGCGCGGGTCATCGTTTAGACCATAATTGCAATAGTGCTAAGTATCTTTGGGCAATTTTTCTTTGAAAGGGACTTGATCATTTTAGGCAACTTTTCGAAAGCGTCATCGAGGGACTATGATCATTTGATTGTTTGTTTTACCCAAAGAAACCTAACATGCAATATGGCCCATTATTGGAGGCAACAAGTGGAATACCCTAGGGGTGCAAGTGTGATATGTGTTGTCCATATTCGTGCTTGTTTATCTTGAAATTAGGTCAAACTATTTTGTTCGTTTTATTTGCATACAAACCCTAATTCTAGCATGGTATATTTAGAAAGCGTTAAAGTGCGAAAAGTAAAATTCCTACACTATTACAACACAATATGGGAAGGGGGGTACAAATGTTCAAAATGGGGGGATATTTAGACAAGGAATTTAAACCTAGCTATTACATCAATTTTGGAATATTTACAAGATAATTAATTGCATAAATTAAATGGAAAATAAAATAAAGATGCAAAATGTAAAAAGGATTTTTATATGTATGGAAAAAGGGTGTTTTTTATGTCAAATAAATAAAATGAATAAAATAAAAAAGTAATATTTTTTTGGGGTTTTTGGTGTTTTAAGGGTAAAACCCTAATTTTATTAAGTAAAAGGTAATATTTATTTAAAGTGTACAATATTTAATAATTATGTACAAAATAAAATAAAAATGAAGTATATTCATAAAAAAGTATTTTTCATGTCAAATATTAATAAAATAAAAAATATATATATTTTTTGTATTATTTACCTAAATATACTAATATACATAAATATCTTTATTATTTACTAAATAAATATTATATATACAAAAATAATAATATTTAATATTTATAAAAAAAGGTATATTTTATATAAAATATTTTAAGAAGATAAAACAAAATAAAAATGAAAATAAAATGGTGTTTACATTATTTTTGGTATTTTTTAAATAAAAGTAAGTTTATGTATTTATTTATGTACATATAACTAATCTAAACAAATAAATGCCTATAAATTCAAAAATGGTGTAAAAAATTATTTTTATATTTTTAATATCATGAGGAAAAATAAATAAACCAGAATGAAAAAAGAAAAGTCAAAAAATCAATAAAACAAACAAAATGGGCTCAGGGGGTGTAAAACCAAAAACATGGTGTGAAAAGAAATATCAAAGCAGGCCCAGCCCATGTGGCTTCTTCTTCAACCTCTGGACAGAAAGATGTCCAAAAACGCGCGCTTGAACATCAATTCAAACATCTGGATTCCTTGATCTTTTGCACAAACTTACAACATAAGAAATGTTAAGCATTGAATCACGATTCTAAATATGTAAAGAACTCATCCTAACTCTCAGAAATGAGAGAGAATTTCATCATTCCCAAATCCTAACCTAAGTTTTTTATCAACATTCAGACCTTAAATTCTCATAGCTAAGGCAAAATAAATGAAAAGTAAAAGTATGTACAGATTCAGGGGCATGAGTAGAACACTTCTTATTCACAAACTTAGAGCTAATGATGCCTACACTAAGAGTTAGAAGTTCAAGAAGATACCTGTTTAGTTGAAGTTCTATCTGGCAATGGGGGAGCTTTCAAGGCAAGATAATGATCTGTATAGCTTGCCTGAAGTGTGGTGATGCTATTCCAATGCTTACTTTCCTTTGAAATACCTTGAATCGAGCTATGGACCTTTAACTGCAAAACAATAAAGTGAAAATGGTGGAACTGATTAGAGGAGTTACAGGTCGTGTTTTATGTTTTGGTTAGCTTCAAGTGATGCTAGGGAATGTGTTTGATGAGCTTTTAGCAAGAATGCATGAAAGGAATGAGAGTTGGCACTCAAACTGCAGTAAGAGCTCTGTTTGGGCAGTTTGAGGGTGGTTCTGTATTCTAGAGGGCAATGGAGGTGTTGGAGTCGTGTGCTAGCTCAATTAGGATGTCTTGAATGTGTACAAAGTATTTGCTTAAGGGTTCTCTTGCTGAGATGAAAGTTCTGTCTAGTAATGCCATATTTCTTACACTTTAAGCAACCAAAAGCCAAGTTGGTGTTTAGACAGGTAGAGGCCCCCATAACATGCTGAAAACCTTGGCATTTATCAGTGTGATTAGTCCCTAAACTTGTGCCAAGGGGATTTGATCTGTACTTCTTGGATTTTCATTTTGACATAAAGCTTAACTTTTCAAAAATGGCTATTTCACTTTTTCCATAAATGGATTAAACTTGCATGTAATGTTTGAACTCATAGAACAACACTTTGGCACAAAGGATTGACATTAAATTTATGAGTGTTGGATGGTTTAAAGGCCTGTAATCAAGGGAAGCATGCTGATTTGAAAAATTGCACAAGTTATGAACATGGAAATTGGCCAATTCAAAAGTGAGTTTTTGCCATATTGCAAAATTCGATTCTCTCAAGTCATGGGGTTGTTTGATGAGTTCTTGGACATTTTGGAAAGCTTGGAATGTGTAATACCATCCATCTTTGAAATTAAAATTGAAATTCCAAGTGGAAGTATGTGAAAAATGGTCTTGAAGTTAGGTAAAAACCTTGCCTAAAAAGGTCAAAATTTCACTAAGTTAAGAATGGTTTAGTACCCTTATTCCAAAAATTGTAACTTGAGATACAAGCTTCTTTTGGGAAAACTTTGTGAATCAAAGTTGTATATAATTCAATAGGCTACAACTTTCATGTTTTGACTTTTGCTTGAATCCAAATAAATCTTGGTGCGAAAGTGGGGCAAAGTTGGGAAAAAATTAGGGTTTTTCATAACTTAAAAGTTATGAAAAATTCTCATTTCAAACCCTAATTTGCAATTTTTGATTTCTTGATGAACAAGTTTCATGATTTGGCATGTTTTGATGAAAAATGAATCTTGACTCTTGATTTTGACCAAAAAGTCAAAGTTTGACTTTTCAGTATACAGTCAAAATTGATCAATTGACTGGGAAATTCAACTGTCAATCTTGTGTACTTGGGATCTTTTGAACTTGTTGAGCATGTCAAGATAATTCCATGGGGTCCTTGAGTCCATATGTGAGCTTGGTTTGCCATTGGCTAGGTCAAACAGTCATAAATTGCCATTGTGCAGTCAAAACCCTAAAAATGACCATTTTGCCCTTTTGGTGATCTGATCAAATTTCTTGTGGAATTGTGATCCAAACTTGATCAAATGGTCCATGTGAGTTCATGATGTTGATGTGGGTCAATTTTCATGAGATTTGACTGTCAATTGGCCACAGTTGACTTTTTCCCCAATACAGCTGATTTCTAGGTCAACTGTCCAATTGACTGGGCAAAACTTGGAATCAAGACTTGAAACTTGATGTGGATAAACTTGGGAGTCCAATATGAAGCATGAAAGTCATCTTATTCCATTTAGGTCAAAACATCTTTGTGCAAACACAAACCCTAATTTGGGTCAACAGTGCAAGGAGAAGTCTTGAGCAGATGAAACCCTAATTGGATCTTGATCTCCAAGGGCTTTGTGATGAGAAAACAATGAGAAATGGGAGGGAAAATTTTGGGGTACAACAGTTGCCCCTGTTCAATCTTCTTGAACCTAAAGAGTTAGATTGGCAAGTCTGCCTTTCGTGACTCGAGGGTAAAAGGAGATTGGACACTAGAGTGCCCTTAAATTTGCACTCGTTAAAGCAAGGGATGCGGGAATGGGCTTAGAGATGCCATTTGGAGATGGGCTTAACGATGCCATCGGGAGGAATGACAGAAACTTGTCGGGGATGGGCTTAAAGATGCCATCTGGAATGAGTATCAGAAAGGTGTCCATGTTTTAGGACCACATCTGAACTGGGGGTCTGAATAAGCAATAGATTGACATCCGTTGTTTGGAAGAATCCATAAACTGTTTTCATAAGTTGAGATTGAATAAGCAATAGAGCCACATCCGTTGTTGGGAAGCGTCCGTAAACTATTTTCAGAGGTTGCATCTGAACAAGCGATAGATTAACATCCGTTGTTGGGAAGAATCCATAAACTGTTTTCAGAAGTCTTGAGAAGAAACTAAACAAGCGATAGGTTAACATCCGTTACTTGGAGAACCCGTGAACTGTTTTCAGAAATCTTGAAATTGAATAAGCAATAGAGCAGCATCCGTTATTGGGAAGCGTCCGTAAACTGTTTTCAAAGGTTGAGAAGAGTCTGAACAAGCGATAGACTAACATCCGTTGTTGGGAAGAATCCGTAAACTGTTTTCAGAAATCTTGAATTTGGAGAAAGAACCGGCGTAGGGTTCCCTGATGATGAGCTCGTGTAAAACTGCATCTGGATAAATCTGGAATAAGCATTAGAATGTTGCCATGTCTGGGTCATATCTGAACTATTCCTGGAAAGAATCTCGGAAGATAATGATTTTAGTCTGTCGACTAGTCTTACCTGAAAAGGTAAAGAGTTAGTTGTATGCAATGTCATGATGTATGATACAATGTATGTTATATGATATGAATGTAAATGGATGCGCATGTAAGCTAGAGAGCTGTCTTGCAAAGGATAGATGAATCCGGGATGGTTGAAGATAAAAGTATCTTGACTGCTGCTGGGAAGAATAATTCCTCGTTGTTGCTGGAGAATAAAGAGCTTGGGTTGCATACCAATCTTCTGGGGAATTCCTGATGACTTCTACTGGGGAGTTCCAATCTAATAGACTCATGTTGGGGATGTAAGACTGAGAATATTCAGTTTGGTGGGAAGTATCTCTGGCGACTTCACTGGGGAACTCAAGATTTGCCCTCCCAAAACTCTGTGGGGAGAAGGTTCATTAGTCTGGCTTCGCTGGGGATTGTTAATTTGAAGTGTTAGCTCGGCTGGGGATACTGAAACTTAAATTCTGAGGGGAATTGAGTTCTGGAGGATTCTCTGGCTGGGGATAACAAAGATAAACTCCTCTGGGGATTGTATTGATAAGTTATGTTGGGGAACTTTGGTGAACTCCGCTGGGGATAGGAATAAATTTGCCGAGTGTGATCTTCCGTGACAATAAGCTGAGGATAACCCAGTTATAAGCCCTTGTGAGGAATAACTTTGAATAAAACTCGGGAGAGACATCCGTACTCTGCAGGGGATAAGCTTCCAAAATCTACTGGGGATCAGCTTTAGGGTTTGCTGGGGATATGGATTCCAAATCTCCTGGGGGTCTCCTTTGAAGGGTATCAAGATATCCAACTGCACTTTCAACCTATCAGTAATCCTCTTTCTTGATTTATAAGGAAATTATTATGTTCAAATGCATATGCCTATTTAACAAAACATTGGACGTTTCTCAAAATAAAACAAATAGTGCAAGAGAAAAGGAAACGACACAAATTTCTGGGAAAAGTATTTGTATTATCTTTTTTATGAGTATATTTGTACAAAGGAGACAAACACCCTAGTAAGAGGATTTCGTCGTAAATATTGAAAAATTTATACAAAATAAAGATGGCTATGTGAAATAATTCCATGGGATTTCATTCCGCTATAGCCTTCACAACTCTGAATATCTGTCCATTCAATGCTTCGTTTGCCGATGACTGGATTGATCAGAAGCCTGGAACTTGTTGATGAAGAGATTGTCTTTGAAGTGATCCGACGAGACATAGTCATACGCTTTAATTCCCTAACTTTTGCCTGAATCGCCCTTTCGGGTTTTCGATCCACCGGGAAACCCCTTTTTGCCCAAGCCACCCTTCCGGGTTTTAAACTTGTCGGGTGTACAGATTTTTTTATTTTTATCCCTAACTTTTGCCTGAACCGCCCTTTCGGGTTTTCGATTCACCGGGATGCCCATATTTGCCCAAGCCGCCCTTTCGAGTTTTCGACTTATCGGGTTATTTTATGCATAGTATCTTTTGACTATGTCTGCGTTCGCAGGGTGTGGCAAATCGTCGCCGTCCATGGTGGTCAGAATCATTGCACCACCAGAAAATATGCTTTTGATCACAAATGGTCCTTCGTATGTAGGAGTCCATTTGCCCCTGGGATCACTTTGCGGCAAGATAATCCGCTTGATTACGAGATCTCCGACTTGATACACTTGACATCTGACTTTCTTATTGAAGGCCTTGATCATCCGTTTTTGATACGTCTGACCATGGCATATAGCAGCGAGTCGCTTCTCGTCGATTAGATTGAGTTGATCAAGTCGGGTATGCATCCAATCATCTTCATTCAAACCTGCGTCCTTCATAATCCTTAGAGAAGGAATCTGAACTTCCATAGGCAAGACAGCTTCCATGCCATATACCAAATAAAATGGGGTTGCCCCGGTTGAAGTATGTGCCGTCGTTCGGTATCCATGTAGAGAAAACGGTAACATCTCATGCCAGTCTTTGTAAGTGACTGTCATTTTCTGAATGATCTTTTTAATGTTTTTGTTCGCAGCTTCAACAACACCGTTCATCTTCAGCCGATAGGGAGATGAATTGTGATGATAAATCTTGAACTGTTCACACAATGCGGTGATCATTGTGTTATTCAGATTTGTACCGTTGTCTGTGATTATCCTGTCTGGAACACCATACCGACATATGAGATTTTGCTTGATGAAGCGGGCAACCACATTTTTAGTAACAGAGGCGAAGGAAGCTGCTTCGACCCACTTGGTGAAATAGTCAATGGCAACCAGGATGAAGCGATGTCCATTGGAAGCCGTGGGCTTGATCTCTCCAATCATGTAAATGCCCCACATTGCAAATGGCCAAGGAGCAGTTAGAACATTGAGAGGAACCGGAGGGATATGAACTTTGTCAGCATAGACTTGGCATTTGTGGCAAGTACGGGAATGTTGATGGCAGTCAGCTTCCATGGTAGACCAGTAATAGCCTGCCCTTAGGATCTTCTTAGCCATTGTATGCCCGCTCAAGTGAGTGCCAAATGTGCCGCTGTGTATATCAGTCATGATCAACTCTGCTTCAGCTTTGTCTATACATCGGAGTAATACACAATCATGGCTTCGTTTGTAAAGGATGCCGTTGCTCAGGAAGAACTTAGCAGCAAATTTCCTTAAGAACTTCTTGTCATTTACGGAAGCTCCTTCGGGATAATCTCTAGTCTCGAGATACCTTTTGATTTCATGGAACCAAGGTTGTTCCACTACTTCTTCGGTATTAATCTCGTGACAATGTGCAGGTTCATCCATTTGCTCGATGGTGATTTGGGGAGCCTCGTTATCCCAGTTGAGTTTAAACATGGAGGACATTGTGGCTAGAGCATCTGCTAGTTGATTCTCTTCTCGCGGAAAATGCTCGAAGGTAATTTGCTCGAAATGAGGCAACAATGTCAAGACATGTTCTTTGTGTGGGATAAGATTAGGATGCTTGGTATCCCACTCTCCTTTGATTTGACTGATAACCAAAGCTGAGTCCCCAAATACGATCAAAGATTTGATCCCCAAGTCTATAGCAGCCTTGAGACCAAAGATGCAAGCTTCATATTCAGCCATGTTATTTGTGCAGCTGAAGCAAAGTCGGGCCGTGAAAGGTGTGTGACAACCTTCCGGGGAGATGAGTACCGCACCGATACCGTTTCCAAGTGCATTTGAAGCACCATCAAAGTACAGGGTCCATCGGGATCCCTTTTCGGGTCCGTCATACGGTCCGTTACCTTCAATGTTGTCCAAATTCATGATGTCCTCGTCTGGGAAGTCAAATCTCATGGGTTGGTAATCTTCGATAGCTTGATGAGCCAGATGGTCAGCTAGTACACTCCCTTTTATAGCTTTTTGGGTGGTGTACTGGATGTCATACTCTGTTAGGATCATTTTCCATCTGGCTATCCTTCCAGATAAAGCAGGCTTTTCGAAGATATACTTGATAGGATCCATTTTGGAAATTAACAAGGTAGTATGAGTCAACATATACTGTCTTAGTCGGCGAGCAGCCCATACCAAAGTGCAGCAAGTTTTCTCGAGCAGTGAGTAGCGAGTCTCACAGTCGGTAAACGTTTTGCTAAGGTAATAAATAGCATGCTCTTTTCGACCAGACTCGTCATGCTGGCCCAAAACACACCCCATTGAATTATCCAAGACGGTCAGATACATGATCAATGGTCTTCCTTCGACGGGTGGCATCAGAATAGGAGGTTCTAGCAAATACTCCTTGATTTTATCAAAAGCAGCTTGGCAATCTTCGTTCAATTCAACTACCTGATCTTTCTTCAAGAGTTTGAAAATTGGCTCACAGGTAGAAGTCAGATGCGAGATGAATCTGGCGATATAGTTCAAGCGCCCCAAGAATCCTCTAACCTCCTTTTCAGTACGGGGAGCAGGCATCTCTTGTATTGCTTTCACTTTTGCGGGATCGACTTCAATGCCTTTGTTGCTCACAATAAATCCTAGAAGTGTACCAGACCTAACTCCAAAAGTGCACTTACTTGGATTCAGCCTGAGTTTGTATTCTTTCAACCTGGCAAACAGCTTTTCTAGATGTTCAAGGTGCTCTTCCTCTGTTTGTGACCGAGCTATCATATCTTCTACATAAACTTCGATCTCATGATGTATCATATCATGAAATAAAGCTACCATGGCGCGTTGATAAGTTGCCCCTGCGTTCTTCAGCCCGAACGGCATCACCTTGTAACAGAAAGTGCCCCATTGTGTGACAAAAGTTGTTTTCTCCATATCCTCGGGGGCCATTTTGATTTGATTGTAGCCCGAGAATCCATCCATGAAGGAAAACACTTTGTGCTGAGCTGTATTGTCGATCAAAATGTCAATGTGTGGAAGTGGAAAATCATCTTTGGGGCTGGCCCTATTCAAATCCTGGTAGTCCACACACATCCTGACTTTGCCATCTTTCTTAGGTACTGGCACGATGTTAGCGACCCATTGAGGATAGGACGTAACAGCCAGAAAGCCAGCGTCGAATTGCTTCATCACTTCTGCTTTGATCTTTTCAGACATGTCAGGCCTCATTCGGCAGACTTTTTGCTTGATCGGTGGACAATCCTCTCTTGTGGGGAGACGGTGAACCACGATGTCTGTGTCTAAACCCGGCATGTCTTCATAAGACCAAGAGAAGATTTCAACATACTCATTCAACAACTGTATCAGGCGTTCCTTGACATTTGGTTCCAGATTGGCACCCACTTGCACCTCTTTCTGGTCTTCCTCGGTCCCTAAGTTGACAGTTTCCAATGACTCTTCGTGCGGTAAGATGGCCCTTTCCTCTTGCTGTAGGAGTCTGGCTAGTTCCCCTGGTACTTCACAACCTTCGTCATCTTCATACTCGGCTTGATTGACCAGATCTTCAGAGTTATTGAAGGATATAGCAGAATAGTCACCCATGGAATCCGGAGTGGATGGGTACCTGCATTGGTGAGTGTGGGTGTGTGTAAGGGATAGCCATCCTTAAAAAAAATGCAAAAGGAAAGAAAATGAACACAAGCAGTTTATCAAATGAAAAATGTCCAATGAATCATTAAACATGGCATATGGATATGAAAAATAATCAAAACCCTTACAAATGGACCTACATGCCCCGGGCAAGGCATGAGGTGAAAAGATAGTGTACGGATTGTTTGAAAATAAATATTACAGACCAAATAAGAAATGTTTAACATATAAATTACTGATGAATAAAAGTGATGGGGACAAAGTCTTTTGCCTCCCAGTTGCTCAATCCTCCTTTGACAGTTGGGTAAATCCACTCTTCGATGTTGCTCTCTTTGTCTTCATCCTCCAAAGCGTTGATTCCGTAGGGAGAAATTTTGACTGGCGCTCTTTTAATCTTCGAACGACGCATAGATTTCTGGCCTGCGATAGTGAACCCTAATCCAAATTTGTCGGTCTTATGTGGAATGTCAGGCAACTGCCCCCATGCTGAATTCTTCCCTTCCTTTATTGCGACCCTTGCGTCCTCTAGAGATGCCATCCTGGCCATCTGCCTCGGTGTTTCAGCTGCCAACTTTGCTACTGTTATCTCAGGAAGGACTTCTTCGAAATGCTGAAAAGGCGTCTCAATGAACTCCCCTTCAACCTCCACATATCGGAAAGAGTTCAAGTGGCTAATCATGTACTCCTCTTCACCATGGACAGTAATGATCTTTACCTTGACAGGATACTTCAACATCTGATGTAAGGAGGAGGTGACTGCCCCAGCATGGTGTATCCAAGGCCTACCCAGCAAGCAAGAGTACGACGGACGGATATCCATCACATAGAAAGTAGATTTAAACACCTCAGTGCCTATCTTGATGGGAATTTCAACCTCCCCATGGACCATTCTCTTCGAACCATCGAAAGCTCTGACAACAATATCACTCGGCTTCAACTCCAACCCTTCACAATCTAGTCGGTCCAAGGCCTTCTTGGGAAGTACATTCAGCGACGAACCAGTGTCGACCAAGACATGTGCGAGAGTAGTTCCTCGGCATTCGACTGAAATGTGCAAAGCATCATTGTGGTTTCTACCTTTAGGAGTTAGGTCGGCATCAGAGAAACCTAATCCATTGTCCTCAGTCAGGCTAGCCACGCAATTTTGAAATTGATCTGCAGAGGTTTCCTGGGGCACATGGGCTGCCTTCAGGAATTTTATCAGAGCTTTAGCATGCGCTTCCGAGCAAAGTAGTAGTGCCAGCATGGAGATTTTTGAGGGGGTTTTCCCCAGTTGTTCTACCACATCGTAATCACTTATTTTGATTATCCTCAAAATCTCATCCATTTCCTTTTTGGAGGTCTCCGGGACGACCAAGGGTTGAGCCCTCGTCCTGACGAGCTCATCTTGGATTCCCTTACCTTTATCAACAGTGGTAGGAGGGATAATACTTGGAACAACAACATCTTCAATCAATGGGGTTCTAGCGGAGAGTTTTATTGGTGCAGGGATAACTTTGTCAGCTGATGAGGGTCCAAAGATTGCTCTTGGAGGGGCAATCTCTGGAGAAAATATTCTCCCGCTCCGGGTGATTTTGCTCGTGCCTGCAATGTTACCAATGTTGGCTTCTTCATTATCCGAACTTTCTTCAGTTATTTCGATTTGTTTAATACCATGGTAGTAGACGTCGCCGCCGTAGTTCCATGGTATCGACTTCACAGAAACATAGGGGACAGGCCCTGGCATTGTTATCTTCAAAGGAACAGATTTCGTAGCTGGTGTAATCTTAACAGGCTTTTTGACGGCCTTGGAAAGATTGGCGTGAATGGTTATGATTGAGACATCTTCAGTATGAGTTGGAGTAGCAGAAACTTTTTCAAACAAAATTTGTCGACTGTCCATTAGGCCTTGGATGCCTTTCTTCAGTAACGGACAATCGAACGGCAGAGAGTAACAACAATAGCAGTCTTCTTTACATCCCGGGAAGATCCCGGCCCTTAACAGATTCAACTTGATGGTTAATAATGGGGTTATCAGATCATTGATATCAGCAACATACAAATCTTTTTCAATGGCATTGACATTTCGGCCGTGCTTCGGCATGGGAGCAGATATCACATTAGGCTTCTCCGGAGCGTCAAACTCCACCTCCTTCGCCTCTATCAGGTCTTGGATTTTATGCTTGAGTGCCCAACAATCATTGGTGTCGTGCCCGACACTGTCAGAATGGTAGGCGCATTTAGCATTAGGATGATAATACGGAGAGGACGTGTTCACATTCTTTGGTGCCTCCTTGATGGTGGCGAGATTCAACTTTAACAGATGGGGAAGCACTTGCGCTGGAGTCATATTAATACGGGTGAACTGCCGTTGTGGCTGTTCCACTCGTTGTTGATTTGGTCTGGATTGGTTATAGCGAGGCTGCTCACTTGAAGGGTTTTGAATCATTACGGCCCCCACGGTTGGCCGGTGCTCAGTCTTCCCTGCTCTTCTCTGAGAATATACCACAGCTGTTTCCTTCTTAAAAGGCTTCTTCTCAACACTAGCAGCAACACCCTTCTGAATCTTTCCTGACTTGATGCCAGCTTCTATTCTTTCGCCTGTTAAGATCAAATCGGTAAACCCCGCGGAAGAGTTACCAATTAGATGATTGAAAAATGGCCCAGATAGGCTCCCTAGAAACATATCAACAAGTTCACGGTCGGTTAAAGGAGGTTGCACCCTGCCAGCCAAATCCCTCCATTTTTGTGCATATTCTTTGAATCCCTCGCCTGTTCCTAGTGACATACCCTGAAGTTTGGTACGAGTAGGAGCAAGGTCAGAATTATACTGGTATTGTTTGTAGAAGGCGGTGGCTAAGTCTTCCCAATTTCGGGCGCTGGTTCCCTCTAGCTGATAAAACCACTCCAGTTGAGCCCCATAAAGGCTGTCTTGAAAGAAATGAATCCAAAGGTTTTTATCTGCCGTATAGGGTTGGATCTTTCTCACGTAGGACCTGAGATGCATTTTTGGACAGGACAGTCCATCATACCTCACAAACACTGGCACTTTGAATTTTGGGAGAATCACAATCCCGGCAACCAAACCCAAGTCTTCAAAGTCCAAACCCGGTACTCTTTGTAGCTCCATGGCGGCCAACCTGTCTTCTAAACCCTTGTATTTATCATCAGCTGGAGGGTATTGCTGATCAGAATAGTCTTCATCCTCTTCGACCTGCTCTTCTTCCACATCGGACTCGGAAGGCACCGCAGCCTCACCTCCTTTACTGGTTCCTTCATCAGAAATAGGAGGAAATTCAAGCACTCTCCGAGCTTCTCCGTCAAATATTCTCCCCAAAGTAGCCACCCCGAGTCTCTTTTTCTTCTTTTTCACTGGGTCTTTATTCCCCAGCAAGGTCTTGAGATCCTCCTGACCTTTAGCCAAGGTGGTCAGGAGTTGCTGAAACTGTGCATTTTGAGCTTGTAGGTCTTTGACTGTTTGCTCGAGATCCATCCTACTGTTCTAAACAGCAGACAGATAAGGAAACCTGGCGTGAGACCTGCTTATGCACATGATGAATGGTATTCTTATGTATGCAATGCATTCAAGGATTTAGAACATTCAAAATTGTTGCAGACAAAGAAGAACGCACGTCATATTAATAAGAAGAAATTTGTTAGTACATAAATGCCCCATGGGCCAAATATTACAAAATAACTTCTCAAGGCAAAAAGACATTGCGCATCCTCTTTGGTGCGATGTAGGTGTTGAGGGCCTCTTGCTCATGGAGTCGGCGAGTAAGCTCTAGAACCTTCTTCTCACTAGCGTAGAAGTTGGCTTCAAAAGTGTTCCGTTCCTCCTTGAGCTGAATCCAACTTTTCTGCATTTCCTCCCACGATGTAGGCATGTCAGGATATAGGATGGTGTAGGGAACCTCTCCTTCCTTGACGGGCTCTTTAATCACAGGGAGAACATGAGGATAAGGCATCATTAGACTTTGGGCTCGGGCTCGTACCCACTTGAGATAAGCCTCAAGAGGGATGGAGTTCTTGTGTCCCAGAGTCTTGCTATCAACCTTGTTGGGTCTTCCCCAAGCTCTGATGAATCTTTGGCGAAGTCCTTGCGCATCGTTATCGAAGTCAAAAACTAGGTTAGGAATCAACATGTCATGAGGGCCATCCCTCCGTGCATATCCAAATTGCCTCAAAGCTAGGCAAGGGTTGTAGGTGATACCTCCTCTGATTCCAAGTAAAGGAACATTAGGAAATTCTCCGCAACGATCGACGATGATGACATTTTCTCTGGACCGAGAACACCAATGTACATCAGAGTGAGTAAGAGTCATCAACCGTTGGGACCACCTTGAGCCATGGTCATTCTTCAAGACAGATTGTGGAAGGTGAGAAATAAACCACCTTGCAAGGAGAGGAGTACATCACATGAGAACACCCCTCTTTCTCATTGTTCGTGTGTAAAATGAGTGAAGAATGTCCCCAAGCAATGTTGGTATTGGATTTCTGGACAAGAAGATTTTGACGGCGTTGACATCTACCAATTGGTCAGGATTTGGGAACAAGACCAACCCATAGATAAGGAGTGCCACAATCTCTTCAAAGGCTTGTAGGTCCAATGAGTTCCAACATTCTTGTGCCTTCTCAAATTAGAATTTTGCTAAGAATCCTTTGACGCCGCTTCTGGTTTCCCAATGCCCCTTGATGTCGGATGGTTGTAGATGTAATGCTCGAGCAACATCTTCCGGCTTTGGTTCCTTTTCCGTACCGTTGAAGGGTAGTTGATTAAGGATAGGGATTCTTAAGAGTTGAGAAAACTCCTCCAAAGTGGGCACCAACTGGTAATCATGGAAAGTGAAACAGTGGTGAAGAGGGTCAAAGAACTGGAATAGCACTTTCATCATATCTTCTTCAATGTTGGTGTTGACTAAGCTGAGCAGTCTACCATGTCTTTCACTGAAGGATGAGCTTTCCGGAATTCTTGAGGTGAGCTCCTTGAGTTGAGGAGAAATTCTCACAAGGTTGACTTGGATGGTGTTTCTGCGAGGAATTTCCATGACCTACAAAACAAGAACAAAGATGAAGATCCAAACCATTGAAATGGTTAGTGAATGCATATGATGTTTTATGATGTTTATGATGTATGCACAAACATATGTACAAGCAAATCACACCAAACTCTAGTTTCAAGCTTGCATGGGGTTTCATAGGTAAGTACCCTCTTGAGTGTAGTTGGCTTAAAAACCTGCCCTATAAATAGTAACCGGGTTCTAAGGAGCTCAATATCATTGGATTGTTTTCAATGTTCATTGTTTTGGTTTAGCCACTTAACTAACGACCAAAATATTCCAAGAAAACAACCCTCAATGAGTGTAGTATCGAGTATCTACCAACTTCGGACTGCACCAAAGCCGGTCATCTCATTACCCTTAATGTAAGGCCAAGATGGTCAAGTAAGGTTCTAGGTCATTAGTGCTTAGTGACATCACTCAGCGGCCCCGTACTCTCCTTGATTGAACTCAAGGGTTACCAGTAATCACAAATATGTCGCACTAATATAGCTATTGCTTCAACCGTGTCGGTATACCCCGCACAGTTTCCACAACGTATTGCCATCTATGAAATGTTTCCCAAAATCCGGGTGGAGGATTACAAACCCAAACAAGAGAGCCAAGATATAAAGCAATCAAGACAAACAATTAATCATGCAAGAAGGTGATCTAAGCCCTAAGGTTACTCAACTTTTAAGCTTGTCCCCAGCAGAGTCGCCAGTTCTGTGATTCGGTGGGAGATCTGACTATGGTTTTGCGTTTGTTTTCGCAAATGTTTCGGTTGAGCAAGAGTCGCCACCGACTTTTTATTTTATCCTAAGGAAAGGTTTAAAAAGCACAGCAAAAACCTTTGAGATTTTTCTTGGGTTCGGGGAGTAGATTATAGAAAGGGAAGGTATTAGCACCCTTTCTATCCATGGTTATCCATGGGCTCTTAGGTACTTGCTTAGATCAACTTGCCTTGGTTTTCAATTGTTTGAAATGGTGCTTTGTGTATGGTTTTGAAAATGTTTTTAAAAAAGATGCCTTGTCTAGGCTAACCTTGTAACAATTCTTTACTCGAATGTTTTACAAAAGGTGTTTGTCTTTTTGAAAAGATGTTTCAAGGTTTCTTTGAAAGTTTGTTTTGAAAGTGTTTGTGAAGTGTGGTTTGAAAAATAGGCAAGTGTTTTGTTTTGCAAGTTGACAAGTACTTAAGAGCTATCTACCCTAAAGTTCTCAAAGATTTTTGTTATGTTTTAACCCTTTTAACAATTTTGTTCCACCATTGCATTTGGTGGACAATCTTGTGTTAGGAGGTGAAAGGGACGGGCGCGGGTCATCGTTTAGACCATAATTGCAATAGTGCTAAGTATCTTTGGGCAATTTTTCTTTGAAAGGGACTTGATCATTTTAGGCAACTTTTCGAAAGCGTCATCGAGGGACTATGATCATTTGATTGTTTGTTTTACCCAAAGAAACCTAACATGCAATATGGCCCATTATTGGAGGCAACAAGTGGAATACCCTAGGGGTGCAAGTGTGATATGTGTTGTCCATATTCGTGCTTGTTTATCTTGAAATTAGGTCAAACTATTTTGTTCGTTTTATTTGCATACAAACCCTAATTCTAGCATGGTATATTTAGAAAGCGTTAAAGTGCGAAAAGTAAAATTCCTACACTATTACAACACAATATAGGAAGGGGGGTACCAATGTTCAAAATGGGGGGATATTTAGACAAGGAATTTAAACCTAGCTATTACATCAATTTTGGAATATTTACAAGATAATTAATTGCATAAATTAAATGGAAAATAAAATAAAGATGCAAAATGCAAAAAGGGTTTTTATATGTATGGAAAAAGGGTATTTTTTATGTCAAATAAATAAAATGAATAAAATAAAAAAGTAATATTTTTTTGGGGTTTTTGGTGTTTTAAGGGTAAAACCCTAATTTTATTAAGTAAAAGGTAATATTTATATAAAGTGTATAATATTTAATAATTATGTACAAAATAAAATAAAAATGAAGTATATTCATAAAAAAGTATTTTTCATGTCAAATATTAATAAAATAAAAAATGTATATATTTTTTGTATTATTTACCTAAATATACTAATATACATAAATATCTTTATTATTTACTAAGTAAATATTATATATACAAAAATAATAATATTTACTATTTATAAAAAAAAGGTATATTTTATATAAAATATTTTAAGAAGATAAAACAAAATAAAAATGAAAATAAAATGGTGTTTACATTATTTTTGGTATTTTTTAAATAAAAGTAAGTTTATGTATTTATTTATGTACAAATAACTAATCTAAACAAATAAATGCCTATAAATTCAAAAATGGTGTAAAAAATTATTTTTATATTTTTAATATCATGAGGAAAAATAAATAAACCAGAATGAAAAAAGAAAAGTAAAAAAATCAATAAAACAAACAAAATGGGCTCAGGGGGTGTAAAACCAAAAACATGGTGTGAAAAGAAATATCAAAGCAGGCCCAGCCCATGTGGCTTCTTCTTCAACCTCTGGACAGAAAGATGTCCAAAAACGCGCGCCTGAACATCAATTCAAACATCTGGATTCCTTGATCTTTTGCACAAACTTACAACATAAGAAATGTTAAGCATTGAATCACGATTCTAAATATGTAAAGAACTCATCCTAACTCTCAGAAATGAGAGAGAATTTCATCATTCCCAAATCCTAACCTAAGTTTTCATCAACATTCAGACCTTAAATTCTCATAGCTAAGGCAAAATAAATGAAAAGTAAAAGTATGTACAGATTCAGGGGCATGAGTAGAACACTTCTTATTCACAAACTTAGAGCTAATGATGCCTACACTAAGAGTAAGAAGTTCAAGAAGATACCTATTCAGTTGAAGTTCTATCTGGCAATGGGGGAGCTTTCAAGGCAAGATGATGATCTGTATAGCTTGCCTGAAGTGTGGTGATGCTATTCCAATGCTTACTTTGCTTTGAAACACCTTGAATCGAGCTATGGTCCTTCAACTGCAAAACAAGAAAGTGAAAATGGTGGAACTGATTAGAGGAGTTACAGGTCGTGTTTTATGTTTTGGTTAGCTTCAAGTGATGCTAGGGAATGTGTTTGATGAGCTTTTAGCAAGAATGCATGAAAGGAATGAGAGTTGGTACTCAAACTGCAGTAAGAGCTCTGTTTGGGCAGTTTGAGGGTGGTTCTGTATTCTAGAGGCCAATGGAGGTGTTGGAGTCATGTGCTAGCTCAGTTAGGATGTCTTGAATGTGTACAAAGTATTTTCTTAAGGATTCTCTTGCTGAGATGAAAGTTATGTCTAGTTATGCCATATTTCTTACACTTTAAGCAACCAAAAGCCAAGTTGGTGTTTAGACAGGTAGAGGCCCCCATAACATGCTGAAAACCTTGGCATTGATCAGTGTGATTAGTCCCTAAACTTTTGCCAAGGGGATTTGATCTGTACTTCTTGGATTTTCATTTTGACATAAAGCTTAACTTTTCAAAAATGGCTATTTCACTTTTTCCATAAATGGATTAAACTTGCATGTAATGTTTGAACTCATAGAACAACACTTTGGCACAAAGGATTGGCATTAAATTTATGATTGTTGGATGGTTTAGAGGCCTGTAATCAAGGGAAGCATGCTGATTTGAAAAATTGCACAAGTTATGAACATGGAAATTGGCCAATTCAAAAGTGAGTTTTTGCCATATTGCAAAATTCGATTCTCTCAAGTCATGGGGTTGTTTGATGAGTTCTTGGACATTTTGGAAAGCTTGGAATGTGTAATATAATCCATCTTTGAAATGCAAATTGAAATTCCAAGTGGAAGTATGTGAAAAATGGTCTTGAAGTTAGGTAAAAACCTTGCCTAAAAAGGTCAAAATTTCACTAAGTTAAGAATGGTTTAGTACCCTTATTCCAAAAATTGTAACTTGAGATACAAGCTTCTTTTTGGAAAACTTTGTGAATCAAAGTTGTATATAATGCAATAGGCTACAACTTTCATGTTTTGACTTTTGCTTGAATCCAAATAAATCTTGGTGCGAAAGTGGGGCAAAGTTGGGAAAAAATTAGGGTTTTTCATAACTTAGAAAAATTCTAAGTTATGAAAAATTCTCATTTCAAACCCTAATTTGCAATTTTTGATTTCTTGATGAACAAGTTTCATGATTTGGCATGTTTTGATGAAAAATGAATCTTGACTCTTGATTTTGACCAAAAAGTCAAAGTTTGACTTTTCAGTATACAGTCAAAATTGATCAATTGACTGGGAAATTCAACTGTCAATCTTGTGTACTTGGGATCTTTTGAACTTGTTGAGCATGTCAAGATAATTCCATGGGGTCCTTGAGTCCATATGTGAGCTTGGTTTGCCATTGGCTAGGTCAAACAGTCAAAAATTGCCTTTGTGCAGTCAAAACCCTAAAAATGACCATTTTGCCCTTTTGGTGATCTGATCAAATTTCTTGTGGAATTGTGATCCAAACTTGATCAAATGGTCCATGTGATTTCATGATGTTTATGTGGGTCAATTTTCATGAGATTTGACTGTCAATTGGCCACAGTTGACTTTTTCCCCAATACAGCTGATTTATAGGTCAACTGTCCAATTGACTGGGCAAAACTTGGAATCAAGACTTGAAACTTGATGTGGATAAACTTGGGAGTCCAATATGAAGCATGAAAGTCATCTTAGGCAATTTAGGTCAAAACACCTTTGTGCAAACACAAACCCTAATTTGGGTCAACAGTGCAAGGAGAAGTCTTGAGCAGATGAAACCCTAATTGGATCTTGATCTCCAAGGGCTTTGTGATGAGAAAACAATGAGAAATGGGAGGGCAAATTTTGGGGTACAACAATAAGATATTCTCTTTCATGGATGGTTTCTCAGGGTATAATCGGATCAAGATGGCGCCTGAAGACATGGAGAAAACTACCTTCATCACACAGTGGGGCACTTTCTATTACAAGGTCATGCCTTTTGGGTTGAAGAACGCCGGGGCAACTTATCAATGTGCCATGGTAGCCTTATTTCACGACATGATTCATCACGAGATAGAAGTTTAAGTTGACGATATGATAGCCAGATCAAAGACTAAAGGAGAACATCTTTATCATCTGCATAAATTATTTGAGAGATTGAAGAAATACAAACTAAGGCTAAACCCGAACAAATGCACTTTTGGGGTGAGATCCGGTAAACTCCTGGGTTTCATCGTTAGTGGTAAAGGTATTGAAGTTGACCCTATAAAAGTTAAAGATATTCAAGAAATGTCGGCTCCCCGTACTGAGAAAGAAGTCAGAGGTTTCATAGGACGACTGAATTACATTGCCCGATTCATTTCTCATTTGACTGCTACCTATGAGCCAATATTCAAGCTGCTGAAGAAAGATCAAGTAGTAAAGTGGAACGACGACTGTCAAATAGCATTTGATAAAATCAAGGAGTACTTACAAGAACCTTGTATTATGATGCCACCAGTTGAAGGAAGACCTCTAATCATGTAGCTAACAATGTTAGAGAATTCAATGGGGGTGTGTACTAGGGCAGCATGACGAGTCTGGTCGACAAGAGCATGCAATATACTACCTTAGAAAAAATTTTACCGACTGTGAAACAAGATATTCACTACTCGAGAAAACTTGATGCACTTTAGCATGGGCTGCTCGCCGACTAAGACAGTATATGTTGACCCATACTACTTTATTGATCTCAAGAATAGATCCCATCAAGTACATTTTCGAGAAGTCGGCTCTCTCCGAAAGAATAGCCCGATGGAAAATGGTCTTAATAGAATACAATATTCAATACACCACTCAAAAAGCAATCAAACGAAGTGTACTGGTAGATCATTTGGCACATCAAGTTGTAGACGAATATCAGTCTATGAATTTTAAATTCCCAGATGAGAATATTATGCTTGTTATAGATTGTGAAGAGTCTGGACCGTATGAAGGACTTGAGCTAGGATACCGATTGACTATAGTTTTTGATGAAGCTTCTAACACACTTAGCAACTGGATTGGTGCTCTAATTATATCTCCTCAAGGTTTCCATACACCCTTCATTTCCAGACTTTTCTTTGACTGCACCAATAATATGGCTGAATATGAAGCGTGCATCATGGGTATTAAAGCTGCTATTGACTTGAGAATCAAATTCCTGAGCGTATATGGGAATTCGGCCTTGGTAATCAATCAGGTCAAGGGAGAATGGGATACAAAGCATCTGAATCTTATCCCTTACCGAGAACATGTGCTGACCTTGATTCCGTACTTCGAAGAGATTACTTTTGAGCATATCCCAAGAGAAGAGAATCAGTTATCAGACGCATTAGCCACCATGTCATCCATGTTCAAGGTCAGATGGACAATGGGGTTCCCAGAATTACCATTGAAAGATTCGACAAACCGACACATTTCTACGAAACTAATATCGATGGAGTAGAAGAAAAACCTTGGTTTCATGAAGTGAAAAGGTACCTTGAAGCTAAAGGATACCCTGAAGGGGCATTAATTAATGACAAGAAATTCCTACGGAGGTTCTCGGCTAAGTTCTTCTTGAGCAATGGAATTTTGTACAAGTGCAATCATGATTTGAATTTACTTCATTGTATGGACAAGAAGGAAGGAGAGAAAATTATGGAAGATATGCACGAAGGCATCTTAGGTACTCACTCCAATGGGTATATTATGGCTAAGAAGATTTTGAGAGCAGGTTACTATTGGTCGACTATAGAAACCGACTATCACCAGCACTCGAGAACTTATTATAAGTTCCAGATCTATGCTGATAAAATTCATGTGCCTCCAGTTCCTCTGAATGTTTTGACTGCTCCATGGCCATTTGCAATGTAGGGCATTGATATGATCGGAGAAATCAAGCCTAATGCTTCTAACAAACATCGCTTCATTCTCGTCGCCATTGACTACTTCACAAAATGGGTTGAAGCATCCTCGTTCACCCCTGTTACCAAGAATGTGGACGCTCGATTCATAAAAGATAATCTTATTTGCCGATATGGCATCCTAGAGATAATCATCACGGACAATGGTACCAACCTCAACAACACTATGATCACAAAACTCTGCACGCAGTTCAAGATCAAGCACCACAACTCTTCTCCGTATCGACCAAAGATGAATGGCACAGTGGAAGCCGCCAACAAGAATATTAAGAAGATCATACATAAGATGGTTGTGACTTACAAATACTGGCAAGATATGTTACCATTATCTCTTCATGTCTATCACACTTCAGCGTGAACATCAATTGGGGAAACCCCATTCTCTCTGGTATATGGTATGGAAGCTGCCATACCTGTCGAAGTTCAGTTTCCTTCTCCAAGGATTATGAAAGATGCAGAATTAGACGAAGACGAGTGGATTCAGACCAGGCTACACCAGTTGAATCTGATTGACAAAAAGAGACTTACGGCTATCTGTCACAGTCAGATGTATCAGAAACGTATGATCAAGGCATTCAACAAGAAAATCAAGCATCGGGCATATCAGGCTGGTGTTTACCGTGGTTTTTAGTAAACAACCGCTGATCCTCCAAAAAGGAAAGCCCTTTTGGTTACTCACGGGATTGATCATATTGATCCCAGAACATATGCTAATTTTTGTGCTGGTTTGATGTAAAAGTTAATATCTAGGAAGAACATATGTTCGACCGGGGAGTTGGTGTTTATGGTTTTGGAAAGCAAATAGAAATGCAGATAAAATGCACGAAACATAAACTTTGCAAAAGAAGATCAAAGAAATGTAAAAGATTTGATTCATAAAAAGTGGTGTTTCCAACGTACATTCTCAGTTATTCTTTCACACACAACGGGTACTTGAATAATGTTGAGTGACTAGTACAATAGATTGAACACCCCGAAAATCTACACAAACTTCCTATCTCTATACTAAAATTATGTAACTGTCGAGGGGTTTCCTTGCTCTAGGATGAAGACAAGTGTCCTCTGCATGCCCCTCGACCTCTATCTTCCTTCCATGTCTCTTTCCTTAACTGCTAGGCGAACTGCATTTCCCTCCCTTCTTCAAATTCAAATATCCTTCGTCTTTGATGCTGACACGAGGGTTGTTCTTCTAGTCGAAGGTCACAGGACCTTTTCAGTCGAAGGCTTGATGGCAATGTCTGGTCGAAGACCAATTTGTAACTCAAATATTTCTCTAAGTTTTTCCATCAGTCGAAGCATTTTTCAGCTTGGCTTCATTTTCTCTATATTTGGCCCATAAGGCCAATTTATCGTGGGGGTCAAATTTAGGAGCCAACAAGTTGCCCCCCAAGAATGTCTATTTCTACGTCGAGAGAAATAATCATTCTTTGATATTCCTATTCGACACCTGTCTCTTTTTTGTCCACAAAGGCTTATAGTGTACTTTTCACCTTCCAACAATTGCCACACTTAGAATCATCATTACTTTTTTCCCGAGACGTCGTTTCAATCAGCCGTTACCATGATGCCATGATGGCCATTACTCCTAGAACCTAGGCAAGCATGTCAAATGTTCTCCATCACCTGCACGGTAACTGCTTCACTGCTTGCCACGTGCCCCACTACGTCTATAACATTAAATGACCTTGACGAGAAACACTTCTCCCCGAGCACTATAAATATCCTTGAGCTCTCTCTTTTGGAACTTTCATAACACTTAGCATTCTTCATCTCTTCTGCAGAAAAATACCTTATACCTTAGTGATTTTATCATCTTCGTTTCTCACCAACTCATAACAATGGCCTTCCTCTCCAATGCTTCAAATAACCCTAAGCCCAAGAATGTTTCTAACATACAACATCAACCGGAGATATTTCCCACAAGTTCTCCTCCTGCTTCGATTGAGGAGCCAAGGTTCGTCTCCAAACTTATGACCAAAGAAAGGCGGGAAGCGTACAACTCCCAACTCCTCATCCCCATCAGGTATTCTGGGGATATATATTCCATGTCTGGCCCTTTGTCTGCATACATCGAAAATCCCACAAAAAATAGTGCTTTCTTCCGGACTCACCCTAGGCTTAAGCCTATAGGATGTGCAAAGAAACCCAGGAATGATCTTGAGGATGCAACCCCAGCTAATCAATAACATGCTCAGACGAAGGAAGATATTAATCTTCAGTTCATGAATAAAGGGAATAGGATCTTTCGATCGTGCCCTAGCCTTTCTTCAGAATATTCAGAATGGCTGAACAAAATGGAGAAGGTACAAACCCCAATCTGGAAAGAAATGGGGATCTATGACCTAGTGATGCTCTCGAAGACAGGGTTATCTTACTGCCCTCTCATGTTAGTGTCTTCATTATACTTCTGGGGCAACACCCATTTCACGTTTCATCTTCCTTGTGGAATTGTGACCCCGACCTTTTTGATATAGTAGCAATTACCAGTCTTCGATCGACTGGTGATTACTTCGACCCAGAAGATTTATCTGAGGATGCCATTGGGGTTTCAGCCACGAAGCCAACATATACCACATTTATCAATCATTTTCATGATAAATCTTACATCACTGTGTCAGAGGTGGAACATATAGCCTTCTTAGCTATGTGGCTATCTCACTTCATCTTCTGTACTAAGTCACTTCAAGTGACTAAGAAGATGCTTACGCTTGCAACACAACTTCACCATGGTTACCCTCTCAGTTTGGCTGAATTGATCTTGGCCAACCTGTATGAGTCCATCAACAATGGCGTGACTCAACTCAAAGTCATTGGAAACAGGGAAAGCTTGCTCCTCTCTGGCCCCTTTTGGCTTCTTCAACTCTGGCTCAACGCCACTTTCAAATCTTTTCTTCCTCAAAAGAATAAGATAAATGAAGAGGCCCCAGAAATTTTGAATAGGAGGATCTAAGGTACCAGGTTAGTCTTGTTGACTCCGACTGATGAGGGTCATCAATTTCAAAAAGCCTTCACCAGCTTTGTGATGATGTTTGCAGAGCGTCATAATTTTGTTTCGACCATGGCTCCCTTCGCCAGTCGAAATGTTGTCCCATAATGGTTCACTCAACCATTTCCTTCGGCTGATGAGGAGGACCTAGAAGAAGAATATGTGGCTATTTGAGAGTCGTTTCTTCGACCCTGAATCATGCCGTTGAGATTCAAGAGTTCGAAGAATCAACTGAGTTTGATTGCTTACTGTTGTACCCCAAAATTTGGCCTCCCCCTTTTCACAAGAAATCCCAACCCTAGGGTTTTCTCAGATTTTCAAGATTGGCTCAAGAATCGATCAGACAGACTTTTCTATGGAATTAAATCAAGAATTAGGGGTTCTCTCGCATTTCTCAGAAGAAACTGAATTCTCATAAATTCATTTAACTGTCACATGTTTTCACACTTTTTCAAGTTTACTGTTTGTTCTCAAGCTTTGTTCATCTGGGACAAGAAATGGGAGCTGAGACTGTCATTTGGAATATTCAGGTTTTATCTGATCCAGGTTGACCAGATAATATACGTCCGTTAAGACATCTGCTTGTTAATGGAATGAAATGTTTGCTTGTTAATGGAATGAAATGTTTGCTTGTTTATTGGAATACCCAGTGCATATTTTGATTGGAATGCTGTTGCAAGGTTATGAGATTACAGAAGTTATTGGATTACTTAAAGTTTAAGTTATCTGTATTAGAATTGTTGGAATGCAATTTCAATTATGTGGATCTGAGAATCTTAAAGGATTAAGTGAAGATGCAAAGAAAGAATTGCAAATTATTGACAGTAGAAGAGTTTTATTGGATAAAGACTTTTTCATTTATTTCAAAAAATGTTACAATACAGTTTATTATTTAAATGCTTTAAGTTGTGCAACTTATTGTATTTGAGAATTAAATTGGTACATTTGTTTGAATATTTATCCCTAAGTTACAAAGAAAAAAATTCTAAGCCTAAGCTTCCATTGCTTCCATGCTCAAAGTCTTCTGCTTCCTCTGCTTTGTCATCACCCAAGTTGTGCTCATATGAAAGAAAAACAAAGAAAACATGATTAGTACAGTTAACAAAAATAGAATTTTCGAACAAGGAAAATTTTCATCATTAAAATTTGCCGTCTGGAATCAGAGTGCTATTTTTCATCATGTTTTATTTTTCTCTTTGCAAATCACAAGAAGATTGCTCTTCTTGGTTCACAAAGAGAAAAAATTAAAATGCAAATTGAAGAATGCAAAAGAAAAATTATTCAAAAACATAGCAAGGAGCCAAACTGTATAAAGCAAGTTTCAAATGCAAAACAGCATGGCAAAGCATTAAAAAACATAGGCCAAACTGTGCAAATGCAAAGCACAAGGCAAACTGAAACATGCTGTACAAAGCAAGCTAAACAAAGGCGCTAAACTGTCAAGCTGCATTACAAACCAAAGGCAAACTAAAATATTGCAACAAGGCAAACTGAAACCTGCTGTACAAAAAACACAAGCAAGGTGCCAAACTGAGTACAAAGAATTGCAACAAAACTAAAACATTGCAACAACATTGCAACAAGTTACAAAGCAACTGAAACATGTTGTCTAAACATTGCAACAAGGCAAACCAAGGCAGCACAAACAATGCAGCAGGAAAGTACATAGCAGGCCAAAAGTACAAATCCAGTAGAATAGCAGGCAAAAGTAAAATGCAGGAGGTAAACCAAATGACAAGCAAAAAGCTTGTCATAGCTTTTCATCATTTTCCAGGGATTTATGGGCAAACTTTTCAGAAAAAGTGGAAAAAGCAAAAAAGTGCTTTGTCATTGAGAGAGAAAGAGAGAAAAGATATCACCTTTTGGTGAGAGTGTACAGTTTGGCTAAAGGCTGTCACAAGTTACAAAATAAAAATTAAAAGGATATAACAGCACAAAAGTCAGAAGAGAGAAGAGCGTGTCAAAAACTGCAACAAACTCCAAACTGTTAACAGGTTCACCAAAACTCCCAACCTGTATAACAAGTATCAAAGCCTGCTAACCAATTCCAAAAAAAAAGCAAGCTTGCCAAACAGAAAAAACCTTCTAACAATTTCAAACTACAAAAATCCAAAACTGCATATCAGTTTTAACTCTCCCAAAACCTGTAAAACCATACAACAGGTTCAAGCAGTTCCAACACAAAGCCAAAACTGCAGCAAACACAAAAAACTTGTGCAAACAGTTTCACAACAAAACTTCCGAAACCTGCAGTTCCCAACAAACAAATTAGCCAAACTATAAACCAGTTGCAAAACAACCACCAAACCATTGCAAAACTGCAAAGGCAAACTAAACCTGCACAAGCTAGCCAAACTACTAAAAACAAAACCATATAGCAGTTCATTGCATAAACTACAAACTTGCAGGCACAACCAAACTACCAAATCATAAAAATTGCACAACCAAACTGCACAATCAACTGAAAAAAGCCATTTCCAACTGTAACCATCAGAAACATAACAATCTTCAAAAACCTTCAACCAAACCAAGTTTTAGAACTACTATAATCAATCAAAAACCTTCATAAAAAAAAACCTCAACTGTGAAACCAAGGCTAGCTACAAAAATCAAAGTTTCGGTTTCAATAATCAATAATCAAAAGTTTCAACAAAAACCAACAACAAAATCATACCAAACCATCAACGACAAAGTTTCAGAAACTTGCAACAAGCATCATCATCAACCAAAAAATATCCACAAATCCAAACCAACAAAAAGTTTCAGAAACTTGCAACAAGCATCATCATCAACCAAAAAATATCCACAAATCCAAACCAACAAAGAGTTTCAGAAACTTGCAACAAGCATCATCATCAATCAAAAAATATCAACAAATTCAAACCAACAAAGAGTTTCAGAAGCATTCAGCAAGCATCATTCAAATTCAAAGAGAGAGGAAAAGAAATATCAAAGTTTCAGAAGCCATCATCAACTACCAACAAAAATCAAAGTTTCAGTTTCAATAATCATCATCAAAGTTTCAGTTTCAATAATCATCAAACTATCACAAATCATCATTCAAGGTTCAAAAAGGGGCAAAAAGAGATACCAGAAGCACGTTCTTCATCATTTCCTCCCCTCCGCCTCTAGCCACCAAGGAACGCCGCCAGCTCCAACCTCTTTCCTCTCCATTTTCCAGAAAATCTCACAGGTAAGCTGCTTCTCAAACCCTTTACTGCGTTTTAGGCATAAATACCATAGGTTAAACAAAAGAAACATGAACGAAGCAAATCAAACAAAAACTGTTAAATCAAACAAAGACGAATCATACCGTTTAAACAAGGCCAGTGGTCGTTAGGAGGAGGTTAGAGAGTGAGGGATGGTGTTCTGGCGGCTTAGAGGAGGGGAAGATCAGAGCGGTAGCGAGTGAGAAAGATGAAGAGAAAACAAAGATAAGCGGCACCGCTGTGAAGCACAAATCACAAACCCTAATTCCTGATACCCAAACAAAACGTTGCAAAATTTTAGCTGGGCCTTAAACCCCCAAAACACTTAAGCCCATACGAATTGATAACATACCCCCCCCCCCCCCCCCATTTTCTGGCCTTACTGCTTTTGTTTTCTTCTTTTTGTTTTGGGCCCAACATCAATATCTTCTCTTAAAGCCCATTTTTGCTTTTTTATTTATTTATTTACTTTTGTTAACAATTTCATAATAAAAAAAAACTCAATACTTTTTTTTATCACCAAATTAAATTAGCTTAGTTAATTTTCTTTTCTTTTATTAATTAATAATTGTTTCATTTGATAAAATACCAAAAAGCATTTAAATTGATTTAATTAATTTTTGTTTTCTTTAAACCCTTTTTTTATTGATTAATAAAAATACAAAAATAATAGAAATTTTGTTTAATTAAATTTGCTTTCTTTAAACTTTTTTTTTATTAATTAATAAAAAATACAAAAAGAATAATAATAATTTTTAATCTTTTGAATAGAGTTTATTTATCTCTTTTTAATAAATACATGCATTTCATAATATTATTGATTTCTTCATTTGTTATAGCTTTGTATTAAATTGCGACAATTCGATTTGGTTGTAATACTTGATATTTAGACATTGTTATTCTTGTGAGACTCATCCCCATTTGTAATCATTGTACCCCCATCCCCGAATACTTTTGTAATAGCTTAGACATTTAATTCCCGCAATTTATTGCTTTCTATATACTGTATAGTAATTAGGCGTGTAATGGCACCTTTGGCACCCACTCAAGTGGTCATACGATGGCTAAGAAGATTTTACGGGAAGGCTACTACTGGTCTACCATGGGAGCTGATTGTCATCAATATTCCCGTACTTGTCACAAATGCCAAATCTATGCTGACAAGGTACATATTCCCCAGTTCCTCTCAATGTCTTAACAGCTCCTTGGTCATTCGCGATGTGGGGAATCAACATGATTGGAGAGATCAAGCCTACAACATCCAATGGACACCGTTTCATCCTGGTGGCCATTGATTACTTTACCAAGTGGGTCAAAGCAGCTTCCTTCGCCTCCGTTACAAAGAATGTGGTTGCCCACTTCATCAAGAAGAACCTCATATGCCGGTATGGTATCCCCGACAGGATCATTACGGACAACGGTACAAATTTGAACAATACTATGATCACCGCTCTGTGCGAGCAGTTCAAGATTCAACATCACAATTCATCTCCTTATCGGCCTAAGATGAACGGTGATGTCGAAGCTGCAAACAAAAATATCAAAAAGATCATTCAAAAGATGACAGTCACTTACAAGGACTGGCATGAGATGTTATCGTTTGCTCTGCACGGGTACCGTACCACGACATGTACTTCAACTGGGGAAACCCCCTTTTCTTTGGTATATGGCATGGAAGCTGTTTTACCTATGGAAGTTCAGATTCCCTCCTTGAGAATCATGAAGGATGCTGGTTTGAATGAAGACGATTGGATTTAGACCCGACTTGATCAACTTAACTTGATCGACGAGAAGCGACTACTGTTTGCCATGGTCAGGTGTATCAAAAACGTATGATCAAGGCCTTCAACAAGAAAGTCAAAAGACAAGTATATCAAGTCGGGGACCTTGTAATCAAACGAATAATCTTACTTCAAAGTGATCCCAGGGGCAAATGGACTCCTACTTACGAAGGACCATTTGTGATCAAAAATATCTTTTCTGGTGGGGCAATGATTCTGACCACCATGGACGGCAATGACCTGCCGCACCCTGCGAACACAGACAAAGTCAAAAGATACTACGCATAAACGACCCGACAAGTTGAAAATCCGAAAGGGCGACTTGGGTAAAAATGGGCATCCCTGTGAATCGAAAACCTGAAAGGGAGGTTCAGGCAAAAATTAGGGATAAATAAAAAAATCTGTACACCCGGCAAGTTGAAAACCCGAAAGGGTGACTTGGGCAAAAAGGGGTTTCTCGGTGGATCTCAAACCCAAAAGGGAGATCCAGGCAAAAATTAGGGAATTGAAGCGTATGACTATGTCTCGTCGGATCACTTTAAGGATAATCTCTTCACAGACAAGCTCCAAGCTTCTGATCAATCCAATCATCTGCGGACGAAGCAACAAATGGACAAGATACTCAAAGTTGCGAAGGCTATAGCAGAATGGGAACCCCATGGAATTGTTACACATAGCCATCTTTCTTTGTATAAATTTTTTCTCATTTTTATGACAACATTCTATTACTAGGATGTCTGTCTCCTTTGTACAAAATACTTACACAAAGTTAATATAAAGATACTTCAAAGTGCAGAAATTTGTTTGCCTTTTCTTTCTTTTTACACTTGTGTTTTATTTGAAAACGTCCAATGATTTATTAAATGAGCATATGCATTTGAATATAATCACTGCTTATAAATAAAACGAAATGAAAAAGGATAATTACTGATAGGTTGAAAGTATAGGAAAATGTCTTTGGGCTATTCCAGAGGAAATCCCCTACCGTACATCATCCAGATCCTTAACAGAGCTAAAACCTTGAAATACATATCCCCAACGGAGTTAAGTTTCAAAATCCCCATCAATTTGAGTTTCCAAACTCCCAATCCCCAGCGGAGCCAAAAAACTTTGAACTGCAAACCCTCAGTGAAGATGAAACTTTCTTCCCCAACGGAGTCCGAAACTTCAACTCTTAAACCCAAGTGGAGACCATCCAAGAGTCACTTTAAAACCAGATAATTCCCTAGAGAGTTATTCTTCCCCAGTGAAGTCGCCACGATCAAATCAGCACGTCATTGAGATCCGCAGCAGAAGCCATTCAGTTTCCCCTGGTACCCCCCATTAGAACAGAGATTCTCGAGGTCCCCAGTAGATTGGCATACAACCCAAACTCCGGATCTCCCCAGCAATATAGCTTCTCCCCACAGAGGTTGTCAAAAATCTTGAATCTCCAACAGTGGCCCATGATTCATTTTCCCCGACAGCGGTCAAAGATTTTATTATCTCCAGCTATCCATGATTTATTTTCCTCAACAAAATAGCTAATCAACTTACATGCGCATACATTACATTCATATATCATAGACATTTGATAAAACACATCTTATTGCATCATACATTTCATGCAACATAACTTTGTGTTTCAGCTAACATTTTACCCTTTTCAGGATGAAATTGATAGTTACCTAAGACAGGTATTCAAAGCTCAGAAAACGGCTTAGAGATGCTCCTGACACGGATGCTCTCTTATTTGCTTATTCAAATCAAGGGGCAGATTCCTATTCCAGTTATGAAGCCTGGGTTCGACCAGATAATACCTTGATTATACTGAAGCCCGGAGATCGATCGAAAAATAGTTGAATCTCTTGCATATCCTTCTGAAGACTGGACGTTGACCAGATAGGAAGTAAAGTATCGTGAAGCCTGGATGTTGACCAGATAGCAATACAAGACTGTGAAGCCTGGATGTTGACCAGATAGCAGTAAGCTACACTATGAAACTTGGATGTTGGCCAAATAACAGTTTACTCGGCCAATTACTTTGAAGCGCGAATTCAATCGGATATTAGTAGGCCCCAAAATCAAAAGGCAAACCCGGATGCTGACCGGGTAACCATTTGATATCCTTCTGAAGACTGGACGTTGACCAGATAGGAAGCAAAGTATCATGAAGCCTGGATGTTGACCAGATAGCAATACAAGACTGTAAAGCCTGGATGTTGACCAGATAACAGTTCACTGTCCCATCTTAAACCAAAAGATGACTCCCCAGTAGAATAATAGACGACTGAAGTTCTATTTCTACCACAACAGAGACCAGCATTCCCCGACATAGTACTTCTCAACAACAGGTGTATAGGCCCTCACAAAGGAATCTCTTATGCGATCATTTTTTTCTTGGATGGCATCTTTAAGCCCATCTCCGACAAGATTCTGTCACATCTCTAAATGGCATCTATAAGCCCATTCCCTTAGCAATGCTCTGACGAGCGCAAATTTATGGGCACTCTAGTGTCCAATCCTCTTTTACCTTCGAGTCACGAAAGGCAAGCTCGCCAATCTAACTCTTCAGGTTCAAGAAGATTGAATAGGGGCAGCTGTTGTACCCCAAAATTTTCCCTCTCATTTTATCAAGATTTCTCATTATAAGACTCTTTGAACTCCAGACAGGATTAGGGTTTTGCTCTGCTCAAGGCATCTCCTTGCACTAATGACCTAAATTAGGGTTTGAGTTTGCACATGGATTTTTGAGATTTTAATGCTCAAAGTGACTTTCATACTTCTTGTTGGACTTATAATATTGCCTCTACCAAGTTTCAAGCTTTGAATCAAATTTTTGCCCAGTCAATTGGACAATTGACATATAAATCAGCTGTATTTGGGAAAAAGTCAGTTGTGGCCAATTTACAGTCAAACCTCATAAATTTTGATCCACATAAACATTATAAACTCATATGAATCATTTGATCAAGTTTGGACCATAACTCCTCAAGAAATTTGATCAGATCATCAAAAGGGCAAAATGGTCATTTTTAGGGTTTTGACTGTACAAGGGCAATTTCTGATTTTTCACCTAGCCAATGGAAAATTGGGTTCAAGCATGGACTCAAGGACTCAATGGCATCATATTTACCTATTCACAAGGTTCAAAAGACCTCAAATGCATTCGATTGAAAGATGAATTTTTTAGTCAACTGATCAAAATTTGACTGTACACTGAAAAGTCAAACTTTGACTTTTTGGTCAAAATCAAGTGCCAAGGGTCATTTTTCATCAAGATATGTCAAAACATGAAACTTGTTCATCAAGAAACCTAAATCTGCAAATTAGGGTTTAAAATTGAAAAATTTCATAACTTAGAACTTTTCTAAGTTATGAAATTTTCTTTTTTTTTCCTAACTTTGCCCAACATTTTCACCATGATGCAATTGGATTCAAACAAAACTTCAAACATGAAAGTTGTATTCCACCACAAAGTCTACGACTTTGATTCACAAAGTTTTCCAAAAAGAAGCTTGGATCTCAAGTTATGATTTTTGGAACAAGGGTCCATGAAAGTTTTAACTTAGTGAAATTTTGCCCTAGTTTAGGCAGGATTTTGACCTATCTTCTTGGCAATTTTTCACATAGTTCCACTTGGAATCTCAAATTGCATTTCAAATATGGATTGTAGAGAATGGTACAAGCTTTCTAAAAAGTCCAAGAACTCTCCAAAATAATTTGTGGTTAGGGAGAATCGAAGGCTTGAAGTTGGCAAAAACTCACTTTTTATCCATGGCATGTTCATATTGATACAAGTTGCAAACCCTAATCAGCCTTGCTTGTACTTGATTACATGTCCTAAAACCATTCCATACTAAATAATTAAATGAAAATCCATTGGTCTAAGGCTTTGTTTTGGTCATTAGAGGATTATACAATAGATTAATCCAAAAATGGTAAAAGGTAACATTGCCATTTTTGTACAAATCTTGCTTTATGTCAAATTGAATCCTTGAGAATTGAACCATATCTTGTACATCAAATTAAATCCACAAACTGGAGGGGCCAAGAGCATAGTGTGCAAGTTGATAGATAGCCTGTACAGGCCTGTCTTGCATCATTTATCACTTTTGCTTCATATACAAGAAACTTGTAAAACACAACACTACACACACATCTGTTAGAACAAACTTTGGGAAGCATTTGAGACAAGTTTCACACATCCCCTTGAGCCAGAAACACGAGCCTTTGAGCCCTCAAACCTGCCATAGCACAAAATCACCTTCCATTGGCAAAACAGGGCAGTTCTGCATCTTGAGTTCTATCTCACAAGTTACTCGTGCGTTTTGCCTCAAACTTGTTCAAACACCTTCCATATAACCTATCCAAACTATCCCAACCCTTAAACACTGACTGTAACTCCATTTGCAAGGTTTACCATTTTTGATTTCAGCTTGTGCAGGTTGAGTTCTACAGACTTGTTCAAGCACATTCAAGGCAAGCTAGGCATTGGGGAAGGTCAGAGGAAGTTCAAGCAAGCTCTCAAACATCTCAGGCCTCACTGAAAAGCTCCACATTGCCATACACGAAGTCAACTGAAACAGGTTTTTGTCAACTTTCTATCTCTCTATTTAGTAATAATTAGGCTTAGGTTTGTGAATAAAAAATGTAGTATTCATAGCCATGAAGCTGTACATATGCTCAGTTTTCATTTAAGTTAATCATGTTAAGAGAATTTGATCCATGAACTTCCTGAAAAAATTAGGTTAGGATTTAGGGCCAGAGAAATTCTCTCTGGTCTTTGAGAGTTAGAATGAGTTCTTTACATGGTTGGATTCGTCTTGAAAAATGCTACAACTTTGATGTTATGGGTTTTTACATTAGAGCACGTATGCAGGTTGTTCATGTTTGAAGTCAGGCGCGCGTTTTTTTGAACGAGAGGTTGAAGATGAAGTCTGGACTTGGGCTGGGCTTTGGCTTTTTGTTTTTGATACCCCCCTCATTACTGATTGCATCCCCCTGGCCCATTTCTTCATATTTTTATATTTTTTGTATTTATTTTCATTTCTGATTTTATTTTCTTATTTTCCAAACTTAAAAAATACCAAAATATTTTTTATAAATTCTCACATTTATTTTTGTATTTTATTTTATTTTTTCTAACATAAAAGTAATTTAATGGGTATATACCTTTATTTTATTTTAATGAAAACTTGAAAATAATATATTAAATATTATACTTTTACTTTTTCTATTATTTATACTTAAATAATATTTTTTCTAAATATATTTTATTTTGTATATATATTATTTTATTTTATTGTACATAAAAAATATATAATATATATTTACTTTTTAAAAAGAAAATTAGGGTTTTTTCCCCTTAATAAAAATTATAATAATCTTTTTATTTATTTTTTACATTAAATATTATTTTTTACATATATAAAAAATAAACAAAAACATTTTTTGCATATTCATATTATTTTGCTTATTTATTTAATTTGTTTATTTAATTATTGTTCATTTATTATTTGTACCAATTATTCAATTTAGATGTAATAGTAAATATTAGGGTTTTAACTTCTTGCCAAATAATCACCATTCAAAAATTGTATCCCCCTTGCCATATCAAATGTTGTAATAGTGTAGATTTATTTTACACTTCATGCTTTCAAATATGCCATGGTAGAGATTAGGGTTTGTATGCAAAAATCCAAAATCAAACAAATAGCTTGACTAATACAAAGACAAAAAGCATCTAAATTGACAACACAATGCACACTTGTATCCCTAGGGTTTCATCTACTTGTTGTCTTTAAAATGGCCATGTTATGCATGTTGAGTATCTTGGCAAAATGAAAACAAAACAAAAGATCATAGTCCCTCGATGACGCTATCTTGGTTGCCTATACAAAATGATCTAGTCCCTCAAAAAAATTGCTAAAGATACTTAGCACAATTGCTATCATGGTCCATACGATGACCCGCGCCTGTCCCGTTTAACATCCTAATACAAGGTTGTTTACCAAATGCAATGGTAAAACAACACTGTCAAAAGGGTTAAAAATGTGTAGGAAAGATCTTTGAGTAAAATAGGGTAGACAACTCTTAGTTACTTGATCAAAACTTGCAAAACATCTTTGCTATTTTCAAACACACCTCACAACATAATTTCAAAACATTTCCCAAATAAAACTTTCAAACATTGAAATCTTTTCAAAATACAATACACCTTTGTATATATTCAAACAAGAATCATTACAAAGGTTTCCACAACGATGGCCTCTTTTCAAAACATTTTCAAAAACCACGCACAAATCACCATTTCAAACAATTGAAAAGCAAAAGCAAGTGATCTAAACAAGTAACTAAGAGCCCATGGATAACCATGGGTGAAAAGGGTGCTTGCACCTTCCCTTTTCATAATCTACTCCCCGAAATCAAGAGAACATCTCAAAGGTCTTTCCTGTGCTTTTTGACCTTTCCTTTGGATAAAATAAAAAGTCGGTGGCGACTCTTGCTAAACCGAAACATTTGCAAACACAAACACAAAACCTCAAGTCAGTTCTCCCACCGTATCACACTTACCAACCGAATCTTGTCTCTCAACAGTTCGGTATTGTTCAGTCACTTTCATCTCCCATCTACTCTCGAGAGAAGCTGTTATTGTTTTATAACGCAGATTACTCAGAGGATGCTGCTACCAAGCACATTAGTAGGTACGTTGGTCGGACCGTACTAACTCTGTTTGACTTTAATCTTAATTTTATGTGTTCGCCCATTTTTGAGGGGTGGTGGAGGCAATATTACAACGAAGAGTTCTTCGACGAGAAGGATTTCGCCAACCACCTTCGTGAGACGTTCAAGCTGGTCTTTGACAAGATCAAGAAAGGTAATATTTTCCCCCCTTTGTCTCTTTGTCTTAGATTCAATCATTCGACATCCAACTTATATTTGTTTCTTGTATAGTTGTCAAGAGGACCAACACCAAAAAGGCTGCTGAAAGCACCAAAGGGGGAGACCCTCCTGTGAACCCTTCACCAAAGGTACTCACTTTCTGCTATACCTTTTTTCATTCACTATTTTCTGGTATAGATGTTGATTCCTCCGACTCTTATTTTTCTGAGTGTTTAGAAAACCACTCCCAAGAAACGAAAGGTTCAGGAGATTGAAATCTCTAGTGATGAAGAAGAGGAATCTCCTTATGTTCCTCTTAAGAGACAAAAATTAAAGAAACCAGCTCCTATACCCGAGCCTCGTCGAAAGACAAAAATCAAGATTGCAGCTACCAAATCGAGGCCTCTTCCTGTAATCATCAGAGAGCCCACTAAGCAAGAGGTAGCCGCTAGGCTGAATAATCCTAGTGAGTGTGAAAACTTAAGTCCCAGCGTCGAAATTCCTCCTCCGATATTTACTTCGACAAACTCTGCTTATTTTGTGAACTAGCCCTTTTTTCCATAATAATTCTGAGAAAAAAATTTTTTAATCTTCAGGATACTGCTGGCACTTCTAAACAGGCTCCCATGCCTGTCAAAGGATCTGTCACTTTGTTAAATAGTGAGGGAGATCCTACTTATAGGCCTTCTTCAGCAAAAGGCTCTTTTGTGAGATCAGTTAGTGATGTGAACCAAACTTCTGAGCATCAACATGAGACCATATAAGAAACAAATAAAGAAGGCCCTATAGAAGAACAGGAAGAAATCAGGGCTCCACTAGATGATGTACAGGAAGGTGAAGAGGAGGAGGCTACTGATGTTGTAGTTGGAATAGAGAGGGAAGGTATGCTGGAGGGGGAGAATCAGAATAAAGAAATTCCAGAGGCTGACGGCAGAGAAAACTCTACCGAGGGGGCCCAAAATCCTGCAAATACTGAAGCTGCCCATGTTCAAACACAGGTAGTAAATGTGTCTTCTTCTATTAGCGAGAGAGCCCCTTCGACAGGGTCTCGCACCAAAGAAGATTTGGCCTTTTTGAAACATAAAAATCCTCTGGGTTATTTGACTGCCATTCTTGAGGGTCGAGAAAGTTCTTCTGATCACAGCGTTTCGACTGCGTCTGGAAAATCTACCTCAACATCTCCTCTTGATGAGGCGCTTCAGAGGGTTAAGGCGCAAATTTTCAAAAGGGATTTAATGCTAACCTTGGAGGGAGAACCAACTGCTCCCTCCTTCTTGAAGACCACTTTGAGGGCTGTCGATCTCCATGTTGCTTCTCCAGATATAGCTATCTTTATTTTGTATTTAACTTCCATCATTGACTAAGTGTAAGCAAACTACAACCGTCGAAGGACTCTCACTCGCGAGATCGAAGAGGCCAACGGTTACGTAGCTGCTGCCTAGAACGCTGCTACTGACTCAGCCTCCAAAGTGAAAGAGCTGTCGAAGGCTCACGAGGCTAGGCAGAAAGAAGCTAAGGAGATTGATCAAGATACAACTAATATGAGGGCGAAGATCAAAGAATTGGAGGATAAAATTTCCGCCAACGATAAAAGGAAAGAAGAACTTCTCGCTATCAATATTGAGCCTGAAAGCCAAGAGGAACTTGCTGAAGGGTTAAAACATGCTGATCGAGCTCAAACGCTCGATGCTAAACTTGAAACTCTACATCAGTCGAAGGCTCTGTGTGAAAGGCGTCTAGAATTACAGAGGATCAAATATCTTCAGATCAAAGCCAATCTCCCCTTTTAAATTCTACCTATGTATTTGTATAATCATCTATTGTAATGACTTAAGGCCATTTTAGCATTTTTTTAATGAAATTTCCATTTTGGCTTTTTCCTTATTTCTACTCTGACTATACATTGGCTATTTTAACCTCTTGAAGCATAGGTCTATACTTTTTCAAGTATTTACCGTTTACTCTCAAGAGCCTTTGATCTTCATTTAACTCCTCAATCTCATAGGCTCCACTAGAGAAAGTTTGGATAATTTTGAAAGGTCCTTCCCACTTAGGGGACCATTTTCCCATATTTCTATCCTTTCGATCCATTGGGAGAATTACCTTCCATACTAGATCCTCAGGCAGAAATGTCTTAGGTTTTACTCTTCTATTGTAGGATTTTTCCACCCTTTTCTTCTGTAATCTTAAAAGGTCTAAAGCTTTCAACCTTTCTTCGTCCAAATCAACTAATTCGTCCAACATCATATTCCAATAAACTTCAGAAGGGATATCCTGATGTCTCTGAACCCTCGTTGACTGTAGACAAATTTCCACTGGAAATACCGCATCATGACCATACGTTAGACGAAATGGTGTTATTCCTATAGCCTCTTTAGGAGAGGTTCGACAAGCCCATAAAACTTGATCTAACGTCTTATTCCAGTTTCTTGGCTTCTTTCCTATGTGTTTCTTTATTAAACTGATTACTACCTTATTTGCAGCTTCGACTTGGCCGTTGGCTTGTGCATAGTAAGGTGTAGACGTCAACAGTTTGAATCCCATCTCTGTAGCAAATTCTTGCATTTTTCAACCAGTAAAGACTGATCCTTGATCTGTCGTTATTGTCTCAGGGGTTCTAAATCTATATATAATGTAATTTTGAATAAATTCAATGACATTCTCTTGGTATACATTGACTAAAGGAATCGCTTCAATCCATTTAGTAAAATAATCAATGCCCACCAATATGTATTTCTGGCTTTTAGAGGACGTTAGTCGAATTTCTCCAATAAGATCTAAAGCCCATCCTCTAAAAGGCCAAGGTTTCACAATCGAATAAAGTTCGCTTGCCGGTACATGTTGGATGCCTGTATGTACTTGACATTCTTGACATCCTTTTGCAAACTCAACATAATCTTTTAACATAGTGGGCCAATATAGTCCTTGTCTAAACAACAACCATTTCATCTTATGACCTACTTGATGTGCTCCACATGCCCCGACGTGTGTGGTAGAAAGGGCTATGTATGCTTCTGTTTCACTTAGGCATTTCAGTAGCACACCTTCACGTGTTTTCTTGAATAATTAATTTCCCATTAGTATATAGCTTAATGCCCTATACTTTATCTTTCGTTCCGTCGAAGCCACCGGATTATGTAAATAATTTACTATAGGCTTTCTCCAATCTTATTCTGTTAGATTGTCTATGAACGAAATTTCAAAGTTTTCATGATCAGTGTATCCCAATGTTGTTGTTTCCAAATCTATTAGAGACAACCTAGTGGATGTTACTCTTCCTCTAACTTCGATTGCTTGTTGTAGTTTTTCTTTTGAAATTTTATACCCAGAAACGATCTGTGCTAAATTATTAGCCACTTGATTTTCAATCATGGTATATGTCAAATGTTAACCACTTCGAAGTTCTTCAACAAACGACTAGCTATTACGAAAGATATGATAATATTTTCTCTTATGCATTTGTATTCTTTCGTAACTTGTTTTAGGACTAACTCTGAGTCTCCCATTATTTCAACTCGAGTTGCCCCCAATTGCAACAAGATTTCAAGGCCTACGATTAAAGCTTCGTATTCAGCCTCATTATTCGAACAATCTCCTTCGATCTTGTACTTAAATGTTGTTGGAATTTTGTTTGGAGAAATAATTCGAACCCCTACTCCAATTCCGTATTTATGACTAGAACCATCGAAGTATAACTTCCAAGGTTCAATCTCCAAGTAATTTAGTGATTCTTTATTTATTGAGTGGTCGACTATAAAGTATGCTACCACTTGACCTTTTACAGCCTTGAGAGGCATAAAGGTTAATGAATACTCAGTTAATGCAAGTGCATATTTGCCAATTCTACTGCGTAAAATAGGTTTCGACAACATATATTTGAAGACATCAAAATGAGACGAAACGTAAACATCAACTGGTTTAATATATTGCTTGAGTTTTGTACATGAGAAGTAAAGACATAAACATAGTTTTTCAACTTCATTATATCTAGTTTCTGCATCATTTAAAACTCTACTGAGGTAGTAGATTGGTCTTTCGACACCATTCTCATCCTCTTGAGCTAACATGCTCCCTAAGGTTTTATCAGATGCAACTATGTACAATCTCATACTTCTATTTCTACAAGGAGCTACCAGAATAGGTGGCTTGGTGAGGTACTCTTTGATTTTGTCGAAGGCCTCTTGTTGTTCTTGCCCCCATTCAAATCCTCCTTTGTTGAGTTAAAGTAGTGGTGAGAAGGCTTGCATTTTCCCACTGAGGTTGGATATAAATCTCCTCAGGAAATTTATCTTGCCAAGTAGAGACTACAACTCCTTCTTGTTGGTTGGCGCTTTGGCTTCCAAAATGGCTTTGGTCTTGTTTTGGTTTATCTCGATTCTCTTTTTATGGACCACAAAGCCTAAGAAGTCCCCTGCTTTGACACCAAAAGCGCACTTTAGAGGATTCATTTTTAGACCATAGTGTCTCATCCTCTCAAAGGATCGTCGAAAATGGTCCATGTGAGTCTTCCCTGAAACAGATTTGACAACAATATCATTAATATAAATCTGCATAAAAGTCTCAATAAAATCATGGAAGATAGAATTCATTGCTCTTTGATACGCTGCCCTTGCGTTTTTTAGGCCAAAAGGCATCACTACCCATTCGTAAGTGCCTAAGGCCCCAGGGCAACAAAATGCTGTTTTTGACACATCATCTTTAGTAATGAAAATTTTATTATATCTAGAGTATCCGTCAAGCATACTCATGTATTCAAAACCAGTGGTGGAATCAACAAGCATTTCCGCCACAGGCGTTGGATATTCATCTTTGGGTGTTGCAGCATTCAGATCTCTGAAATCAATGCACACCCTTAAGGTACCATTTTTATTTATAATAGGTACAATATTTGCAATCCATTCGACATACCTGGTTGTTCGGATGAACTTGCATTTCAGCAGTCTTTCGACTTCTGTTTTGATTTTCGACAAAATCTCTGGTGCAAAGCGCCTTGGAGTTTGCTTGACAGGCTTCTTTCCAGGTTTTGTTGGCAATTGTAGTTCCAACAAGCTTCTGTCGAGACCAGGAATGTTGTCATAATCCCACACAAAGCAATCTGAACTCTTATAACAATTGGATCTTTTCGACCCTGAGTTCTGGATTTATCTTCGCGTTGATATATGTTGGCTTTTTCACAGGACCTTCACCTAGGTTTATTTCTTCTAAGGGGTCTTGTGCTAGAATTCTAACATTGTTCGCCAACGAATCTTTTTCGAAACCTAGAGGCTCATCATCATAGATGGCGTCTAACCTCTGGTTTCGTACTTCTTTCTCTTCTTAGTCAGGAGGTTCTGGGTCGAAATCCTTCCCAGGGCCTTCTTGGAAAGATACCTGTTCATTGGCTTCAAGAGCCATACATATGTTTGACTTCAGCCTCTAAGGCCGCTATCATTCTATTTTCGGCTACATATGCTGAAATCCTTTGTAGAGCCTGTGATTCAGTCATCATCACCAAACTCACTCCCCCAGCCTGTTGGCCGTATGTCATCAACCCCTCCATAGTCGATGTTTGATAAATCCTCTTTATCCCACTGAAAACCATGATCAGAGTGTAGATAAAGAGAACAAAAAGCATTGGGCGCTGGAGCCAGATCGAAGTCAGGAGGGCTGCATGGCCCTATATGAGCCAAGTTCCTGTTGAAGCTAGTTTATCCAATGTTGTTAACTTCACCCAAGTAGTAACTTTGATCAGCCTTGATGTTCTCTACGATACCATCAGGGATCCATATTATAACCCTCTGATGCATCGAAGATGGCACTGCACCTATTCCATGTATCCACTCTAGACCTAAAAGCAAATTATAATTGGGTTTTGCTGAAATTACCATAAACATGGTAGGTCGAAGAATTGAGCCCACCTTGAGATCCAGTTGTATAACTCCCATGGTGGTTCCAATACCCCCTTCATAATTTGAGAGAACCATGTTGTGGGGCTTAATATCAACATCCCTTTTTCCTACTTTCCTCAGCATATATTGTGGAATTATATTTATGGTCGCCCCACAATCAACCAAGATTTTATTTATGGTCACTTCCACTGTCTTTGCTCTGATAAATAGGGCCTTGAGGTGATTTTTCATCGCCTCAGTAGGTGGCTCAAAGAAAGTGTTCTACTCCTCAACACAACCATTATTCATCACGTAGTAACACATTAGCCTATGTCTGGCCATTTCTTGTTCGACCATCAAGTCGGTTTCTTCGAATTTGACCTGACGGTTGTACTCCCTGGGCAGCACTGATATTACGTTTACCATAATATCTAAAGTATCTTCTGATTCAGAATTACCTTTGTCATTCGACTCACCTTGTTCTGGCCACACCAGTCTTCTAGCAATTGGTTCCCTCTCCAGAGGTTTCCTTTGCTTTCCTTTTTCTTTTCTTGGCACGTTGGTGCTAGATTCTGGGTGAGGCTCAGTTGCAGCCTCTTTCTCGGCTTTCCGCCGTCTTTGAAATCTTCGCCATTGAGAGCGAGATATAAGGTTCTTCCCCTTGTAGTTGCTTGATATGTGATCCACTTTATTCATTGTAGTAGTTCGGAACTCTTTCTTGTAAGCCACAAAAGATCCCCTTGGCACGTCAAACATTTGCCATTTTTATTCATTGGGCCTTTTTCCGCCCACTGTATTCAGCCAAGTATCCACAGGTACATTAGTTGGAATCCGAAAAGTTGGTGGCCTCCTCACTTGGTTCATGGGTCCCTTTTGATATCCCCTCCTGGGATCATATCTAACTTCTGGATCCATATTTGGCTGAGCATTGGTTCCCCATTTTGCCTTCGCTGATCTCACACCTTGTATGTGCTCCGCAACCTTCTTGTCAAAAATGGAACTGCATCTGGGACACATCATCACTTTAGACTTTTTCTTCTGGCATCGATGTACAAATTCTTCTAGATTCTCGTTTTCTTTTGGAAATGTTGTCTTGTTCACTTCTTCTTGTCGAATGGCCTCCTCCGAAGCCTCGACCTCAGATACCTCAACCATATTTACCTCCACGTTGCTCTTGGCAACGAGGTTCAGTTTTTGCATCTTGGCTTCCAAGTTTTCTGTTGAACCCTTGACGGCATCCAGGTAAGAACTTGTAGTGGTCCTCTTGTTTGAGCTTTCAGCAGCTCCTTTGTTTGAGCTTTCAGTAGCTCTTTTGCTTGAGCCTTCAGTAGCTCCTTTGTTTAGGCCTTCAGTAGCCTTCCTCACCCTTTCGATAGTTTTGCTAGATATGTTTCCAGTAAAACTTCCAAATATAGGCTTGTTGATGAAGTCCTCAGAAACTTCGACCATATGGATGCCAACTGGTTCAGCATAGTGTGCATCCATTTGTAGCGGGTTCGCATCAATTTTCATTGCCGGCTTATCAGCAAACTTGAGCCTTCCTTCTTTGAATGCTTCTTGAATAAGATCCCTGAAAAGAAAACATTGTGAGGTTGTATGGCCCAGAAAATTGTGATATTCACAAAAACCTCTTTTTTTTCTTTGTTCTAAAGGAGGCATTTTTTCCCCAGGGGGCACTATCATTTGGCCATCTTTGACTAATAAATCAAATATTTCGTCACATTTAGTGCTGTCAAAACTATATGTTTTATTTGGGAGTCTGTCACTATTTCTTTCAGACTCAACAGGATTCTTCCCATTTGAGGGCACTAGCAATTTGCAAGAGTATGGTTGCCCTTGTTTTAATTCTGCTAAGTCTATTTCTCCTTCTTCGAAATCTATAGGATCACTAGATGTATCTGGATCGTCATCATCCATTTCGACATAGGCTACTCTTTCTCTTCGATGAGTCTTGGTCGCTTTAGCCTTTTCGGCTTTAAGGAATTATACTTGTCGAACTCTATCGGCCAACTGGACCATGTATCTCAAGTATTGGGTATCTAATTTTTTCCTAATGGAATAATCTAGGCCCCCTGCTACCATTTCGACTAATTCATGTTCAGGCACTTGTGTAAGGACCTGGATTTAAGCAGTCAAAACCTATTCAGATACTCATCTATTGGCTCAGTGAATCTCCTTTTCACACTAGCCAATTCTTTCATACTTATTTTGGTCTGTCCCATGTAAAATTATTCATGGAACAACCTTTCCAATTGATTCCAATTATGGATCGAATTGGCTGGGAGGGTAGTGAACCAAGTAAAAGCGTTTTTCGTTAGAGAACTTGGGAAATATTTAATCCTAAGGTTCTCGTTGTTTGCTATTTCCTCGACTTCTATCAAATATCTCGCCACATGTTCGACAGTAGACTCTGTCGTATCCCCTGAAAATTTAGTAAACTTAGGGACTTTTCCCCTAGGGGGTAAATCTGCTTGCAGAATATATTCTGACAATGGGGATGTGAAGTTTGGTATGTGAAAACCAATGTTTATCCCATTCTGTATCATGATTCTTTCGATTATGGCAGTCCGATTATTATCTGTTCCATAATTTTGGTGTCAAACTTGCTGTATCAATTCATCAGCGTTTTGGTTCCTATTCACCATAATCACTCCTTAATCGACTTATCTAGGGATCTGTGGGGGATTTCAAGGTATTTCGACCCTAGGTTTTTCTATTTCTACTCCAGGGATCTGTGGATTTTGGTTAATGGTTAAGTCTTCCTCCAAGATTATCCCTTGGTTCACTCTTATTGGTATTCTTTGGGGTTGTCGAATAGTTTGGGGAACCCCAAAAAATTCAGCCAAGCGCGTCATTTGCGCTTCCATTTGTTGATTTGACTGGGTAGTATTTTGTATTAGGGGGTTCAGCACTGTACTTAGAGTTTGTGCCAGCATTTGCACCATATCATGGTTGCTTTCATCCATCTGTTGCCTCAAAATTGCTGTAGAAGCATTTGTGAGGCTTGGTGTTGCATGCGATGGCCCTCCTAAAAGTTGGTTTCTACCCAAATATACCATACTGGCTCTAGCTCCCTTTAATGGTGAAGACGTACTCACCAAAGGTTCTGAAAATGTAGACCCAACATTCATAAGACTAGTCATTTCAGTGGTTGGCATGCCATACGGCTGCTCTCGACCCATCCAGGCTTTCGAAAATCCTGGGGGAGCGTACGATCGAGATCCTGGATTTTCCCTTGGTGGGGTGTTCCTAATGGACCTCTAGGACCTACATACGAAAGTATGGGTCCTGTTTGATTCGTGGTTAACGTTGGTACTGAACCAACAGATGTTGAGATATTTTTTCCAATGGTAGTTATAACCACTTCTCCTGTAGTATTTGGTGGAGGTATTTCTCCATTATTTGATTGATTAACCATTCTACTTTCGCTATTTCTCTTCCTAGCAGTACACTCGTTGGTAGTTATTCTACCACTTCTTAATAACATGCAACATTGTATACGTGTAAAAGAAAAGCAATAACATAAATGAACAAACAGATGACAAAAATTAGCAAGGTCCCACCAGGTGTGCCAATTTGTTTACCGTGGTTTTTGGTAAACAACCGTTGATCCTCCAAAAAGGAAAGCCCTTTTGGTTACTCGCGGGATCGATTAGATTGATCCCAGAACATATGCTAATTTTTGTGCTGGTTTGATGTAAAAGTTAATATCTAGGAAGAACACACGTTCGACCGGGGAGTTGGTGTTTATGGTTTTGGAAAGCAAATAGAAATACAGATAAAATGCAGGAAACGTAAACTTTGCAAAAGAAGATCAAAGCAATGTAAAAGATTTGATTAATAAAAGGTGGTGTTTCCAACGTACGTTCTCAGTTATTCTTTCACACATAGCGCATACTTGAATAATGTTGAGTGACTAGTACAATAGATTGAACACCGCGAAAATCTACACAAACTTCCTATCTTTATACTAAAATTATGCAACTGTCGAGGGGTTGCCTTGCTCTAGGATGAAGACAAGTGTCCTCTGCATTCCCCTCGACCTTTATCTTCCTGCCACGTTGCTTTCCCTTAACTGCTAGGCGAACTGCATTTCCCTCCCTTCTTCAAATTCAAATATCCTTCGTCTTTGATGCTGACACGAGGGTTGTTCTTCTATCCGAAGGTCACAGGACCTTTTCAGTCGAAGGCTTGATGGCGATGTATAGTCGAAGACCAATTTGTAACTCAGATATTTCTCTAAGTTTTTCCATCTCTCGAAGCATTTTCCAGCTTGGCTTCATTTGCTCTATATTTGGCCCATAAGGCCAATTTATCGTGGGGGTTGAATTTAAGAGCCAACAGCTGGTGACTTGGTAATAAAGTGCATCATTCTACCGTAAGGTGATCCCAGGGGAAATTGGCCTCCCGCTTAAAAAGGGCCATTTGTTGTCAAGAAAGTATTTTCGGGTGGGGCTATGATACTAACCACCATGGACGGTGAAGATTTCCCGCACCTTGTGAACGTGGACATAGTTAAAAGATACTACACAGAAAAATGACCCGCTAGGTCGACTAGCCTAGGAAAAAATAAGGGCATCCTGATGAACCAAAAGGGTTCGGGAAAAAATTAGGGATATATATAAAATATTGTACACCCGACAAATTGAAAACCTGAAAAGGCGGTTTGGGAAAAAAGGGTATCCTGGTGGACTGAAAACCCGAAAGGACGGTACAGGTAAAAATTAAGGATTAAAGCGTACGACTATGTCTCATTGGATCACTTACAACAAGCTTTATTACCAAAGTCAAAAGTTCAAATATGTTCAATTAATTTCTTCCGACAATAAGGGATGAGATGTTCGAAGACATGGGGGCAATAGCGGAGTTGGAACCCAATGAGATCATTTCCATATAGCTATATGTTTTTTTTTCCACTTTTTACTCTTTTAATTTCATGACAATTTACTCTTACTAAGATTTATGCCTCTTTGTACAAAATCGCCTATTTATAGGCAAACTATCTATACAAATGCACCCTAAAATTCAGACTTTTGTCTTTTTAATTTTTCTGTTTTGTTTGCAAAAATGTCCAATGACTAAAATTGAATGAACATTATGCATAAGAACAAGAATAAGCATTTACTCAAGACTCTAGGAGTTGGGATGATGTTCAAGCTGTCCACAAATCCCCACAGAGCCACTACTATGAGATTATCCCCACATAAAAATCTTCACAAATTCATCTTCAATGAATATACATTCCCTGCAATTTCCCAGGCAGATCGCTCTGGCGGATAAAGGAGTATGAGCTATTTCCCAGCAATATCACCAACCTACGGAGTTCCAATCGATACAATTCATAGAAGTTCTCTTCCTTAGCTGAGTTTATTCCTCCAAAACTATAAAACCCCTGTAGGTTTCCTCTCTCCCATAGAGCTCATTTCCTCAGCAAGGGTGTTTCCCCAATAGAGTATTTCTCCGACAGGGTTTATTTTCCCAATAGATTACAGTCTCCCTAGGTTGAGTCTATTCCTCTGATGGCTATGAATCATAAGCAAAATTCCTCTCCCCATTGAATTCGCCACTATTCCCAGAGAGTTTCTATGAAACCTGGGACCGGACCAAATATCAGTTAACTTTATCCTCCCCAGATGATTCAGAAGGTTATCCATCTCTTTTATCCCCAGTCAGGGTATATAATAATTAAAATCCCCAGTAGAGCAATGTATGATTAATGTTCCTGAATTATTCTCCCCAAATAGAAGTCGACATTCCCCAGCGGAGTTTCCTCAAACAGCAAGCAGAAATCCCCAGCGGAAGCATTCTAGACAAGGTTGAAGATTACATATGTTCTTCATCCTCAGCATCTGTCAGGAATTCATTTTCCCCAACAAGATATCATATGGAACTATTGATACACTTCCAATAACATTTCACATTCGTATATCATTTACCCATATCATAGCATATGCATACAAAACGCATATAGCCCAATCTTATTTATTTTGAGAACATCATTACGCAATGCATTTCATACATCATGACATTGCATACAACTAACTCTTTACCTTTTCAGGAAAGATCAATCAACAGATAAACATCATCAACTACTTATATGATCCGACGGTCTTCTCCAAGGCCACATCTAACAAAGGGATATTTCAGTAATTTCCTCAGAGGATCATTCTCAAAAAAGAAATCTTCTAGCTCAGATTAAATCGACCATAGATTTATTCTGATGCTTCTTCCAGTAGACATCTTCTGGCTCAGATTAAATAAACCATAGATTTATTCTAATACTTCTTCCAGTAGACATTTTCTGGCTCAGATAAAATCAACTATAGATTTATTCTGATACTTCTCCTAGTTAAATACGGACGCAGACATCTTCTGGCTCAGATTAAATCGACCATAAATTTATTTTGATGCTTCTTCCAGTAGACATTTTATGGCTCAGATTAAATCAACCATAGATTTATTCTGATACTTTTCCCTGTTAAAGACGGACACAAACATCTTATGGCTCAGGTTAAATTGACTATAGATTTATTCTGATACTTATTCCAGTAGTCATTTTATGGCTCAAATTAAATCGACTATAGATTCATTCTGATACTTCTCCCAGTTAAAGACAGGCGTAGACATCTTCTGGCTCAGATTAAATCAAGCATAGATTTATTCTGATACTTCTTCCAGTTAAAGCCGAGTGTAGACTTAGGCTAATCTTTATCAACAGTTACTTTGGATGGAATCTATAAGCCTATCTCCAATGACTCATCATTACCTTTCCAAATGGAATCTTTAAGCCCATTCCCATTATAACCAACCAACAACCTTACTTCGTGCACAGGCGAGTGCAAATTTCTGGGCACTTAAGTGTTCAATCATCTTCTACCTTCAAGTCACGAATGATGAAAATGCTAATCTAACTCTTAAGGTTCAAGAAGATTGAGCAGGGGCAGTTTTTGTACCTAAAACTTTCCCTCCCATTTTCTTCAAAACATGCTCACAAAGGACTCAAATACTCAAAGCCACTCAAGAGATGACTGGTCAAACCTCCTCCTAAGCAAGGGTCTTCAACTAGGGTTTTGTGCTTCTAAAGGAAGACTGGGTTACAAGGGTCTCGCATTACTTTCATGGTTCATCATGGGTCCTGAATAGTGCTTATGTTAAGCTTCAAGTCTTGCATCACATGTTTGCTCAATCAATGGCTCAAAAGATTGAAAGTCAACTATGGTCAACATACAGTCAAACTTCAAGATTTTTTGTTAACATCAATATTTTGAGGTGATATTCATCATTTGATCAAGGGTCGATCATGGTTCCTCAAGGAAATCCTTCAAATCATCAAAGGTCAAAAAATTGCCAAATTAGGGTTTTGATTGAAGATGACTGATCATTGACTTCTGGCCTAGTGCACGACCTAATGGCTTAAAGCATGATCTTAAGGGATCAAATACAACATCTTGACCTAATTACACGGCTCAAGACATTTCCAAATATACAAGTGATTGATAGTTAAAGAATTGAATCAATTGATAAAAAGTCAAAAGTCAAACTTTGACTTTTTGGTCAACATTGGAATTCAAAAATCAAGAATCATCAAAATATTCAAAATTATCAAGTTTGATCATCTAGAATAAAAAAAGTCAACAAAAGTCAAAATTTGGGAAGTTTTCCAACACTTAGAAAAATTTCTAAGTGTTTTTGTTCTTAACAAAGTCACAACTTTATGGCCATTTTTCACTAAGATATAAACTGATTCAAGGAAAACTTTCAACATGAAAGTTGTAGGGATTAATGAATTCTACAACTTTGTTAATGTGGGATGATCCTCAAAAATTGCTTGGATTAAGAGATATGAATCCATGAAGTTGTGATATTTTTCATCTAACACTTAGAAAAATTTTCAACAAGTTTTGATCAGTTTTTTATATCAACTTCTTAGCCAATTTTCACCAATTTTCCCGTTGATCTAACCAAAGTGGTCAACATGAAAGTTTAAATCTTGATTCATGCTTTCCAAAATGTCCAAGAGCATGAAAAGATCATACTTGAGCTGAGATATTCAGAGAGTTGAAGTTGGAATTTCATTCTTGGATTATAGGTCATTTTTGTGATGAACTCATGACCAAATATCATAACCTTGCTACACCATCTCCCTTTTCAGGTCTATTAGCTGGAAAATCTTTCCATAATCAGAAGATTACACATTATTTATGACTATTATCCAATTGGTTCAAGCTTTAACCAAAACATTTTGCTATTTTGAGTAGAAAGGCAATACTTCCATTTTGATAAAGTTTGCTTTATGCATTTGTCAACTCTCCTTGAGCCTTTCACTTTCTCCCTATGCATACACTCAACCTAAAAGCTCAGATAAGCATGTTTAAATTACCCAACAGCTCTATGAGATAATGTACAATGCATTGGAACCATGTTCTTCAAGTTTAATTCAAAACTAAGCTTCCAAACCATAACTTGTTATCTTTCAAATCTGGTTACTTCATCTTTTCAAACATTTTTCCTATAAATAGAGAGGTCATTAGCAAGCCAGGGGATGAATTCACAACCCCTCTAAACCTCTTATACACTCTCAAACTCAAAATAACTAAGAAAACTCCATTATTGAATATCTTGAGCCTTAAGAAGCCAACTCTCAATCCACTTGTGCGTTTTCCCTTTTTATCATTCAAACATCATCTATACATCATATAGAAGTTTTCTAAGCACTCAAACAACTTCTAGAACACCTCCATCATCATCATCATCATCATCATCCAAACATCACTTTCACCATTTGCAACTTGACTTGGTTGGAAAGTTTCAGAGGGTTCTAAGGAAAGATGAGCATATCATTAGCTTCTTCGGAGTTCAAGGAAGATTTTTGCACCATTACATTGTCTCTGGGAGTGGTGGAATGAGTTCTCAGTTTTTCTTCAAGAGGTAAGTTTTCTTGAATTTCAAAACTCCATATACACGCATCATTTGCTTTCAATTTCAAAAGGTAAAATGTAGATATGATTTCCCTAAAACTAACCATGTCCTAAATTTTACTTTATGTTGTCTGTGTGTTGGGAATTTTTCCTCTGAACCGTTAGGGTTCATTTTTGGTACCAACAGAAATTCTTGCTTATCTTTGAGTGTTGGTTAAAATAAGTTATATAGTTGAATTCATGATTGAATTTCAAGCAAATTTGGTTTTTACACTCTTCAAAAAGGTTGAGAAATGAAGCTTTTAGAAAATCATCAATGGTGTTGCTGTTGTCCGCACGCGCGAGGAAGAAGAAGATAACATTTCAAACCTTCAAAATTCGTTTTATAATATATTGACTGGGGGGAGTTTCATAACATGATGAAATAGCCACCCCAGTGGTAAGCTATGTGCACCTATGATCTCAGGGACCTGGATTCGAGCCCCAGTGGTACCCTTTTGTTTTTTCACATATTTTCCTTGCAGATCCAGTGCAATCAGCCAACATGCGCATGCCATACACCTCCTCAATCATCACCATCAGATCAAGATCTAGTGGACTCAGATTAAGCCCCATGATACACCTCCTAGAAGTCATCCATACTGAATCTAGCGTAGACCTGGGCTTTGTCCATTTTGGGCTATTAATTTTGCTTTTTCTCACCCCCATTTTACTTGTTTACACCCAGACCCATTTTACTTTCTTTTTTTGTTTTAACTAACTTTTTTTTTCTTTTCTAATCATTTTTATTTAATAAGAAAAAAATCATAAAAGATTTAGATTTAGTTTTTTTAAATTAATTGATTTAATTTTCATAAAATAAAATTAATTAACTTAATCATATTTTGTTTATTAGTTAATTAATAAATTAGAAATAGGGTTTATTTTTATTTTACACTTTAATTATTTTTTCTAAACAAAAGAACACCAAAAATATTTTCTTAAACACTTAGAAATATTTTAGGGTTTTTAAAAACATCTTTCCCCTTTTCAATCTCCGCGCGCTCATTTTATTTATTTTGCATTATTATTCAATATTATAAATTGTCAATGGATTGTAATAGATAATTATGATTTATTTCTTTCCTCCTCATTTTTATGGTTTATACTCCCCATCCCCGAAGCCTTGTAATAACGTAGAGCATTTAATTTCCATAATTTACTGCTTTCCTTATTACTGCTACATTAATTAGGCGTGCATGGTAAGACGTAAAAAATAAACATTAGAAAACCTAATCTCAAGATAAATACTTGAAATCAAAACACTTCATACACGCGCACCTCTAGGGTAATCTCACTTGTTTCCTCGGATAAAAAACAGTCATGTCCCTCGAACACGGTACGCTTTTAGCAAAAGACCCTTGGTTAAAAGATCGTAGTCCCTCGATGACCCTTCGATTCTGCCTTTGGTAAATGATCTTAGTCCCTTACGATATTTTCTAAAGCATCCCACAAGTTGCCTTCTATGACTGTACAATGACCCGCACCTGTCCCTCACATCTAATGATAGGGCTTCCTACTAACTAATGGTATATAACACTATCTAAAGGAGGAGGAAAAGAACAAAGACTTTTTGAGTAGGTAGGTCACTCGTAATCTCTTGCTCACAAACTAAAATAATTTTCAAACCTTACACTTTCAAAAACAACACTTCCTTTCCACAAATATTTTCAAAACAAACATTTTGTATACATTCTCAATGTTACGAGAATCATTACAAAATTGTTGTACTTAGGCATTTTCCAAATATTTTCAAACATACACAAACACAAAGCATTTCAAAAAGTGAGCTAGCAATTAAGAGCCCGTAGATAACAACAGATGAAAAGGGTGCTAATACATTCCCTTTTCATAACCTACCCCCCTTGCTTAGAAAATTCTCAAAAGGTCTTTCCTGTTCTTTTCACTCTTTCCTTTATTGGATAAAAGAAAAGTCGATGGTGACTCTTGCTATTCACAACACTTGTGATAAAACGCAAAAACCTAAAAGTCAGTTCTCCCACCGTATTACAATCACCTTGCGGTAGAATGCTACGCTTTATTACCAAGTTACCATCCTGGTATACCCGATGCTTGATTTTCTTATTGAAGGATTTGATCATATGCTTCTGATACATTTGGACGTGATAGACAACCATAAGCCTCTTCTCGTCGGTTACATTCAGCTGATCCAACCTAGTTTGAATCCACTCGTCTTCGTCTAAGTCTGCATCTTTCATAATTCTTAGAGAGGGAATCTAAACTTCGACAGGTAGGACGACTTCCATATTGTAAACCAGAGAGAATGGGGTTGCTCTAGTTGATGTTTAAGCTTAAGTGTGATAGCCATGGAGAGCAAGTGGTAACATCTCGTGCCAGTCTTTGTTGGACACAACCATCTTCTGTAAAATCTTCTTATGTTATTTTTGGTAGCTTCCACTGCGCCATTCATCTTTGGTCGATATGGAGAAGAATTGTGGTGCTTGATCTTGAACTGCATGCAGAGTTCAATGATCATAGTGTTGTTGAGATTAGTACCATTGTCTGTGATAATTCTTTCGGGGATGCCATACCAACATATAAGGTTATTCTTGATCAACCGGGCCACAACATTCTTGGTAACAGATGCGAACGAGGCTGCTTCCACCCACTTTGTAAAGTAATCAATGGCGACAAGGATAAAGCAATGTCCGTTAAAGGCAGTGGGTTTGATCTCTCCAATCATATCAATTACTCATATTGCAAATGACCAAGGAGCAATCAAAATGTTCAGAGGTACTAGAGGCACGTGTACTTTATTAACATAGATCTGACATTTATGACAAGTTCTTGAGTAGTAGTGACAGTCGGTTTCTATAGTCGACCAATAATAACCTGCTCTCAAAATCTTCTTGGCCATAGTATGTCCACTGGAGTGAGTACCAAATATGCCTTCGTGCATATCTTCCATAATCTTTTATGCTTCCTTTTTGTCTATACAACAAAGCAGAGTTGAATCATGATTGCGCTTGTATAAAATTCTGTTACTCAAGAAGAACTTAGCTGAGAACCTCCGTAGAAATTTCTTGTCATTGATCGATGCCCCTTCAGGGTATTCTCGAGCTTCAAGATACCTTTTCTCTTCATAAAACCAAGGATTTTATTCTGCTCTGTTAGTGTAAATTTCATAATAGTGCGCCGACTCGTCTATTCTTTCAATAGTAATTCTAGGAGCTTTGTTATCCCATCTAACATTGAACTTGGATGAAATTGTATCTAATGCGTCTTCCAACTGATTCTCTTCTCGTGGGATGTGCTCAAAAGAAATTTCTTTGAAATACATAATTAAAGTTAGCACATGTTCTCAGTAATGGATAACATTCAGGTGCTTTGTATCCCATTATCCTTTAACCTGACTGAATACTAGGGCTGAATCCGCATATACGTTCAATAACTTGATTTTCAGGTCAATAACAACTTTAATACCCATGATGCACGCTTCATATTCAGCCATGTTGTTAGTATAGTCAAAGCATAATCTGGAGGTGAAGGGCGTATGACAACCCTGAGGAGAGATAATTATGGCACCAATTCCTTTTCCAAGTGCATTATAAGCTTCGTTGAAAAACATAGTCCACCGGGATCCTGGCTCAGGTCTTTCACATGGTCCAGGTTGTTTACAATCTGTAACTAGCATAATGTTCTCGTCCAAGAATTTTAAATTCATAGACTGGTAGTCGCCTACAGCTTGATGAGCCAAATGACCTTCTAGTACACTTCCTTTGGCTGCCTTTTGAGCCGTGTACTGAATATCGTATTCTGTTAGGACCATTTTCCATCGGGCTATTCTTCTGGAGAGAGCCAGCTTCTCAAATATGTATTAAAGAGATCCATTTTAGAAATAAAAAAAGTAGTATGGGTCAACATATATTGTTTTAGTTGGTGAGCAGCCCATGCCAAAGCGCAATAAGTTTTCTCGAGCAGTGAATATCTTGTTTCACAGTCGGTAAACTTTTTGTTAAGGTATTATATTGCATGCTCTTTTCGACCAGGCTTATCATGTAGCCCCAGTACACACCTCATTGAATTCTCTAGTACTGTGAGGTACATGATTAGAGGTCTTCCTTCAACTGGTGTCATCAGAATTGGAGGTTCTTGTAGGTACCTTTTAATTTTATCAAAAGTTAATTGACAGACGTCGTTCCACTTTACTACTTGATCTTTCTTCAGCAGCTTGAAGATTGGCTCACAAGTAGAAGTCAAATGAGAAATGAATCGGGCAATGTAATTTAGTCGTCTTAAGAAACCTATGACTTCCTTCTCAGTATGGGGAGCCGGTATTTCTTGAATGGATTTGACCTTCACGGGATCAACTTTAATACCTTTACCACTAACGACGAAACCTAGGAGTTTTCCAGACCTCACCCCAAAGGTGCATTTGTTTGGATTCAACCTCAACTTGTATTTCTTCAGTATTTGAAATGATTTATGCAGATGACCAAGACGTTCTTCTTCCGTCTGTGATCTGGCTATCATATCATCGACGTAGACTTCTATCTCGTGATGGATCACGTCATGGAATAAAGCTACCATAGCACGCTGATAAGTTGCACCGCCGTTCTTCAGCCTAAAAGGCATAACCTTATAGCAGAAAGTGCCTCACTGTGTGACGAGTGTAGTTTTCTCCATGTCTTCAGGCACCATCTTGATCTGATTATAACCTGAGAAACCATCCATGAAAGAGAATACCTTATGTTGAGCGGTGTTATCGACCAAAACATCAATTTGTGGAAGCGAGAAGTCATCTTTGGGGCTCGCCCTGTTCAGATCCCTATAGTCAACGCTCATACGCACCTTGTCGTCTTTCTTTGGTACCGCAACAACATTGGAAACCCATTGAGGATATGATGTTACTGCTAAGAAACCTGCGTTGAATTGCTTCATAACCTCGGCCTTGATCTTCTCTGACATCTTGGGACACATGCGACGAACCTTCTACCTAATCAAAGAACAACCCTCTTTCATTGGTAGACGATGAACCACAATATCAGTATCGAGCCCTGACATGTCTTTGTAATACCAGGAAAAGATCTCAACATAGTCATGTAATATCTGAATTAACCTGTTCTTAACACTGCTTTCTAAGTTGGCGCTGATCTTGACTTCTTTCTTGTCTGTCTCGGTACCCAAGTTTACAACTTCAAATGGATCTTCATGTGGTTAGATAGCCTTCTCTTCTTGTATTAATACTCTGGCAAGTTATCCAGGTATTTCACAATCTTCCTCGCCTTCGTCCTTGGCTTGGTAGATTGGATTTTCAAAGTCATAAGTGAAAATAGAAGAATCATTATCAACAAGATCCAAAGTGGATGAGGATATGCAATGTAGTGTGTGCGTGTGTGTAAGAACACATATCTATTTGAAAATGCAATAAAATACAAGAAAAACAGAGATCATAAAATTTGAATGCAAAGCATCCAATGTTTTTATTAAAAGAACAATGTTTATGAACTATCAACCCTTAACAAAGAACCATCGTGCCCCGGGTAAGACACAAGGTTTAAATTCATTGTTTATTACATAACCAAAATATTTTAAAGCAATAAGATAGAAATGTAGCTATTACTCCTGACTAAAGGAGATAGGGATAATGTCTTCAGATTTCCAATTGTTGGGTCCATTGCCAATGGTAGGTAATATCCAGATGTCGAAGTCATAATCACTGTCGGCATCCTCTATAATGTTGATTCCATTATTACTGATACAGAACGAAGGTCTTCCCGCATGAGCGCGACGAACAACCCTTTAACCTTCTACAGTAAAGCCCAAACCAAACTTGTCAGATTTATAAGGGATATCAGGAAGTTGACCCCAAATAGTACAACCACTTTCTTCTATAGTAGCTTTAGCATCTTATAAGGAAGCCATCTTGTGCGGAATTATGGTGGTATTTGGAATGGCAGAAACATCTTTAATAGCAGCAGGGGAAATCACTTTAAAAGTTTGACAGTGAGTCTAGATGATTCTCCATCCATCTCCATGTATCAGAATGAATTCAGATGACTAACTATGTACTACTCTTATCCACAGACAGTAACAATCTTTCCTTTCACATGATACTTTGATTTCGGGTGCAAGGTAGAGGTGACAACTCTGGCCTCATGGATACAAGGACGTCCTAATAGGTAAGAATAAGCTGGCTGAATTTACATTACATAGAAGGTAGATTCAAAGACCTGCGAACCCACTTTGATAGGAAGATCCAGTTCTCCATGCACCATTCTTTTCGACCCGTCAAAGACTCAGACTATAATGTCACTGGGTTTCAGCACAACCCCCTTACGGTCCAGTCAGTCAAGAGTGCCTTTTTGAAGAACATTCAATGAAGAGCCAATATCAACTAACACATGAGCCAACGTAGTGCCCCTGCATTCAATGGAGACATATTTGAGAAGCCTGCTCTCTCCGGAGGAATAGCCACATGGAAAATGGTCGTGACAGAACATGACATTCAGTACACCACTCAGAAAGAAATCAAAGGAAGTGTATTGGAAGATCATTTGGCTCATCAAGCTGTAGACAACTACCAGACTATGAATTTTGAGTTCTCGGACGAGAACATTATGTCAGTAATAGACTATGAAGAACCTGGACCAGATGATGGACTTGAAAAAGGATCCCGATGGACTATGGTTTTTGATGGAGCTTCCAACGCGCTCGACAATGGCATTGGTGTTGTGGTTATCCCTCCCAAAGGTTACCATACACCCTTCATTGTCATACTATGTTTTGATTGTACCAACAATATGGCCGAGTACGAAGCATGAATTATGGGTATTAAAGCTGTTGTTGACATGATAATCAAGTTCTTGCAAGCATATGGAGACTCTGCCTTGGTAATCATCCAGATTAAGGGAGATTGGGATATGAAGCATCTTAATCTCATTCCTTACCGAGAGCATGTGTTGACATTGATCCCATATTTTGAAGAGATTACCTTTGAACATGTTTCACGAGAAGAAAATTAGTTAGCGGGCGCGTTAGCTACCATGTCATCCATGTTCAAGGTTATATGGGATAACGAAGCCCCTCAGATCACTATTGAAAGATTAGATGAACCGACATACTGTTATGAGGTTGACACTAACGGAGTAGAGGAAAAGCCTTGGTTCCATGAGGTAAAAAGGTACCTTGAAGCCCAAGAATACCCTGAGGGCGCATCTATAAATGACAAGAAGTTTCTAAGAAAGTTCTCTGCCAAGTTCTTCATGAGTAATAGAATCTTGTATAAGCACAATCATGATTCAACTTTGCTTTGTTGTGTGGATAAGAAAGAAGCTGAGAAGATCATGGAGGATATGCACAAAGGTATCTTTGGTACTCATTCTAGCGGGCATACAATGGCTAAGAAAATTCTGAGGGCAGGATACTATTATTCCACTATGGAATCAGATTTCCATAACCACTCCTGGACTTGTCACAAATGCCAAATCTATGCTGACAAAGTACACGTGCCTCCAGTTACTTTAAACGTCTTGACTGCTCCTTGACCATTCACAATGTAGGGCATTGACATGATTGGAGAGATTAGACCTACCGCTTCCAATGGACATAACTTCATCCTTGTCGCCATTGATTACTTCACGAAGTGGGTAGAGGCAGCCTCGTTCGCTTCTGTTACCAAGAACGTTGTGGCTCGGCTCATCATGCATAATCTTATCTGTCGATATGGTATCCGAGAAAGAATTATCATAGATAATGGTACCAACCTTAATAATACTATGATCACCGAGCTTTGTACGTAATTTAAGATCCAACATCATAACTCTTCTCCTTACCAGCCGAAGATGAATGGCGTTGTGGAGGCCGCCAATAAGAATATAAAGAAGATTATACAGAAGATGATGGTAACATATAAAGACTGGCATGAGATGTTACCATTTGCTCTTCATGGTTACCGTACCTCGGTGCGCACGTCAACAACGGCAACCACATTTTCTCTCGTCTATGGTATGGAAGCTGTTTTACTTGTCGAAGTCTAGATTCCTTTCCTGAGAATCATGAAGGATGCAAGTTTAAATGAAGATGAATTGACTCAGACTCGACTTGACCAATTGAACTTGATTGACGAGAAGAGGCTCGCGGTTGTTTGTCAGGGTTGTAGCAACTGGATTTTAAATCAGAGCCGCCACTATTATTTTTAATCCTAGGGATGGGAATCTAACAAAAAACCCTAATTTGCAGACAAAGATTCTAGGTTTCAGACTTCTTTAGATGAAAGGAAGGTGTTAGGCACCTTTAATCTACCTTGTTCATAAGGATACTAGGTTTTAGGTTTGAGTTGGAGAGACATAATTTAAATTTTATTAGGGGAAGGGTTTAAATTTTTTATAGAGGAACTCGCTACGATTTTTGATCGAATGCCTACGTATCCTCTTAAGAGGAATCAGAGTCCCAATTCGTAGTTCGTACGAGGTTGGTGTTTTTTAGGGGTTGCAAACGTACTTTGAATCACCTCGCATTTTGGTCAGGAGTAGTGATTGCAGAGATTTTAACTAAATGCGCGGTAAGTCAAAATTCGTTTGAAACCCTTTTGCAAAAACAATTGATTAACTTAGTTGATTGCGAAAAATAGTTTGAGATTGGTTAGTGTTTTTTAATCATATAAATTGCAAAAATCTTGTTAATGCATGATTAAAAATATGTTAATGCAATAATAGAAAATAATATAATATGCATGAGTTTTGAATAAAAATAACTTATTTATATGATATAATACATAATAATAATATAACAATAAATAAAAATAATATAATAATAAATAATAATACTATAAACAAAATTACTATTAATAATAATAATTATAACTAATAATAATAAAAATAATGATTATTATAAAAAAAAGATAATAATAAATATAATAATAATAATAAGAAAATAGAATTAAAATATAATAATTATGTAAAAAATATAGAAAATAATTAATAATTACCAAGGGGTGCGCTTTCTAGTGGGCAAGAAAAAGAGGGGGGTGATAATAACATTGGTAAGCTGGGCCCAAATGTGGATTCAGAAGGGGGTGTAGTTTGTTTGTGTTTTAGTAATTTAAGGAATGAGGGGTATTAAAATTAGTGGGCTTAGGCCCAACGCGTTTTGGAGAGGCTAGTTGGATCGTGTGTTGCGCCGGAGTACAAGCTTATCGTGAAGACTTGGCCTATGGCTGTATGATGCATATCAAATGGATCTAAATGAGAGTGCATGTTAACTATCGTGTATGCGCGCGTACGAAAGAATAACAAAACATAAAAATTGTTTTGTAACATTTTATTTTCATTTTCTATGGTTTCACAGTAGCCTCTCTTCCTCTCTCTCACGCACAACCCTATCTTCTTTTTTTTCACCCCTTCTTCTCAAACCCTAATGGCTAACCGACGACCAACCCTTCATCGTGACGGCATCATCCCAACCTTCTTCGTAGTAACCCAATCTCAACATCCCTCAATCAAAACCAAAAATAAAAAGCTATGTTTTTTTGTTTACCCCTTTTGAGCGATTTCCAATTATGAGGTCTTCGATTTGGCTAATCTCCTTTCTCCTTCTTGCTCACAGGTTTTGAAGGTGGTGGACGACGCTTGTGGGGTGTGACGACAAGGCTTATCAACAGCAATTAGGGTTTCGGATGTCGAAACCCCAATCGCATCAACCTTCTTCTTCAACGGCACTCGGTTTCTCCTTCGTGTTCTTTTGAATTCTCGGTTTCGTCTCCAACAATTTCTCGCTGTAATCCCTCTGTATTCGTATATGCATTATCATTTTTTTCTTTTGTCCCTCCTCCTTTTCTTTGTATTTGATGATCAGTCTATATATGTTTTAATTTTTAGGGTTTTTGGTTAATCGCTGCCTTAGAATTAGGGATTAGGTTTATGTTAGGAATTTCCGAATTTGTGTAATTGATTCTGGATTGAATGATTCATGTATGATTGATTCATTTGTAATTGATTTGATTTTACTTTTACTATTAATTCCGGATTTGGTTTATTGTATAGATTGAATATTCTGGAGATTTGATTTGTTAAAAGATTTAGTTGATTCACATAATATCTGTTAGTAAACAAAACCCTGCGCTAATTTTGATATAATTGAAACAATAGTTGTTTATTAGATTAGACAGCATTATTTTTGAATTCAGCAATTGGGCCTTTGAACTGTAAAAACAAATGTTTTTGTCCAATTTTTTTTATTATGACCACCATTTCTATACAAATTGGGCCCAAATGAAAATTATCTTTTCAGAAAAAACTCTTAATAACATATTTAATGAACTGAAATATTATTACAATGGTAATTCTTTTTAATATTTGTAGAAATATTTTTATAAACAATTATGGAATAAAAAATAATAATATTTCTTCTTAAAACAGTAATGACAAAATGGGCTAACTTTAGAAATTGTTTAACAGGCCTGTAAATCGTGTTATCAACCCCCTCTTTCTTACAGTAGACCTCCATTTGGGATTTACTAACAAATAGTTTATAAAATCAGTAAAACTAATGCTTTTAATAATAATTTTTTCAAATGAAACCAACAATAACCAAGAATCCTAATGGGCCTTTAACAACCATACCCATATCTTTGTTTTCAATAACAAAAATAGAAATGAGTCTAAACAAAATGGGTTTGCATGTTGAAACTTCACCTCCTCTTATACTAACAACAACTTAAATGAGTTTTATTACAATTAATGAACTTAATAATTTTTCTAAAATAATTTTCCATATTCGAATCTCATGGGCCATTGGGCAACATGCTTCATAAATAGGTTTATGAGTCTTTCTGATTTAGAAAGCCCCATTTTCCTGAATTAAAATACACCTACCGGTTGACTTAAATTTTAAGAATGGGCCATCAGATATTGATGTACCATACTTAATTAAACGTTTCTTTATTATTTCAATCTTGAAAAAATAAAATCATTGGGGTAGGAAAAATTTGGGGTACGATAGCTGCCCCTATTTAATTATCTTCCAATCGACTAGCACGATAAAACGCGAGTCTTACGCATTATGATTAGGAGTTTATTGAATACTTGGGATACCCCAAATTTGGCTGACCAATCATAAGGTTACACTGATATAGCATACCCTTACAAATCTTGAGAAAATAAGCGAAGCTGATGATATATCGCTCACCAAAGTTCGAGGCAGATGGTCTTGAGCTTGAGAGCGCAATTTTGTATGTCTTGGTTTGGTTTTGATTATTCACCCATTTAGAGGATGAATACAACAATGATTGATGATGCATGGCTGCTTGAAGTTTGAGGCCATGGGTTATGCTCGCGAGTTGCAAGATGTCTGAGGCGATAAGATAGAGTTTTTTGTCTTTCGAGCATCGTTACATGAAGTCTAAGGCGATGATTTGTGTTACGGAATAAAGAAACACATTGCTGCATGAAGTCTTAGGCAATGAGCTTAAATTTTGGTTTTCGAGCATCCTTGCATGAAGTCTGAGGCGATGATTTGTGTCGCGGAATAAGGGAACGCACTGCTGCATGAAGACTTAGGCAATGGGTTAGGTTCGTAAATCGCTACGTGAAGTCTGAGGCGATAAGATAGATTTTGGTTTTCAAGCATCACTGCATGAAGTCTGAGGTGATGATCTGTGTCGTGAAATAAGGGAACACACTACTGCATGAAGACTTAGGCAATAGGTTAGGTTCGCAAATCTCTGCGTGAAGTCTGAGGCATAAGCTAAATTTGGTTTTCGAACATCGTTGCATGAAGTCTTAGGCGGTGGCCTGTGTCACAGAATAAAGAAACACATTGCTGCATGAAGTCTTAGGAAATGGGCTTGGTTCACAAATCGCTGCGTGAAGTATGAGGCGATAAGCTAAATTTGGTTTTTGAACATCGCTGCATGAAGTCTTAGGCAATGGTCTGTGTCGCGGAATAAAGAAACACATTGTTGCATGAAGACTTAGGCAATGGTTTATATTACCGAACAAGGAACCGCACTGCTTCCCGATGTCTTAGGCAGTGGGTTAAGTTGAGAAGAGTACATTGAGACTTAGAGGCAATGTACCGATCTAGGAGAATACATTGAGGCTTAAAGGCAATGTACCTAGTTTTACGGATACATTGCGGATTACAGGCAATGTATTGAGTTTTGCAAATACATTGAGGCTTAGAGGCAATGTACCGAGTTTTGAGAATACATCGCGGCTTAGAGGCAATGTATCGAGTTTGGAGAATACATTGAGGCTTAGAGGCAATGTACCGATTAGGAGAATACATTGAGGCTTAGAGGCAATGTATAGAGTTTGGAGAATACATTGAGGCTTAGAGGCAATGTACCGAGTTTGGAGAATACGTTGAGGCTTAGAGGCAATGTACTAGTTTTGTGAATACATTGAGGCTTAGAGGCAATGTACCGAGTTTGGAGAATACATTGAGGCTTAGAGGCAATGTGTCAAGTTCGGAGAATACATTGCGGCTTAGAGGCAATGTACTGAGTTTTGAGAATACATTGCGGCTTAGAGGCAATGTAATGAGTTTTAAGAATACATTGCGACTTAGAGGCAATGTACTGAGTTTCGTTCATTACTACATGGAGACTTAGGTGATGGGCTGAACGCGTCACGGCATGGAGACTTAGATGACGGGTTGAATCGTAGGAGAAGTGTTTTGTTGATTGACCCTTAGATGATTGAATCGAGGGTGAGGTTATTTGTTTACTGTGTGGTATAGGCGTATGCTGCCTGATACCGGGATAGAACCCTGCGTGTGTATTAAATGTTTGTATATGTATGGAACCCTGTGTGCATATTCGCTGAGTGTGTATTCCCCAAGTAGTTTGAAAATGTTTTTGATAATTCTCTTTTGTTAAACCATTGGTCTTGAGTTATCAATCCCCCAACATGATGAATTGGTGTGGACATGATGAAGAGTGTCTTGACATTTGTATCATAGGCGAAGATGTAGGTATGTACGTGGGCGCAGGTGTAGACATGGATGTAGGTGTAGGCGTGGTCGTAGAAATAGGTGTGGATGTAGGCGTGGATATGAATCATAGGTAAGCTACCTAGTGAGATTTTGGTAGCGGAACCTTTGACGATTGTGTCCGTTGTCAACCGAGGCAGCTATAGCAAGGTGAATGGATAATGCTGAGCTTGGATTTGAATTTGAGTTTGTCTTAGCTGGTAGTCATGCCTTAAGATTTTTCCGCAGTTTTCTATGGGCATGTATGATTGAATGTAATGTATGCATGTTTGGTATGATTGTGCTTGATGTATACATGATGTATGGTATGATACTTGATATGATAATGTTATGAATTAAAATGATGCGATGATTGGTAAATGTAATTCCCCTGTTATTTGAACTGCGGAACCAATGCTTAAGGCAGACTATCAGCCAAGGTTTATTTTTGCTGCGAAGCCATGCCAATTAGGGACTGGGCTTTTGAAAAGGTGTGCCAGACGGGAACTGGGATTTGCACCAATATCCATATGGTTACTTGAATAGTATCAACTTGGTGGCTTGGAAAGGTGAAACGGATAGAAAGTTCGCAAATATTGGTAAGGTTACCTAGAGACATTTAATTGGAAAGTGTGAAGCTGCTCACGACTCAGATGGTGAATGCATGAGGTTGCTCATGCTTCATATGGCTGCATATGAATGAATAGTGGATGAAGTTGCGTGAGGCTACTCACGTCTTTTATGAAACACGAATAAGAAAAAGTGTGAGGCTGCTCACGTCTTGGGTGGTCGTACGAAGAATTCTTGTATAACAGACTCACAGAGAGGGATAATTGAGGAGATGTTGGAGATTGCAATAGTGACCCTCCTAGAAATTGACTCTGGATTTTTATGGAGTCCTAAATCTCGGCCTATGATATGTTATGTATGCATGTAGAGGCAAGTGTTAATGCATATAATGACTGACCAATGCATGTAATGGGTGACTTGGATTTGCGTTGTGGAAATTTTGACACGCCAATGAGAATTGGGCTTTTTGTTATATCCATGCTGTTAGAATTCTTCATCCAGATGAGATGATATGTATAGCTTTATTTTAGATAGAAATATCCTAATGAATGTATGCTAATGATTTATGCAGACTTATGCTTTATGATCATGACTCGCCTGATTAGTTGAATGGTGCCCCTGTGATGGGTCGTTGATGATTAAGCGTAGAGGTTAGACTATGTAACAAGGTTGCTTATCACATGATGGTTGATGTTATGCTATTATGATTTCCTGATACTTGATTTGAACTTTGAAGATTGCTGATGTAGGAGAAAGATCCATTAGAGATTATGAAAGTGCGCAGAGAGCTTGCTTTTTGTGGCATGTCTTTCCCTAATTTGTTGGTAGGGTCTTGGAGGAGATTCTCATGGATATGATCTTGGAAATAGTTTGACGATAATGTGGATGACCCCACTATTTTGCAATATGCCCCTGATCAAACGACTCTTGAAAATGTTTGGCTTTGATGCATCATTTTGAATCAACTCCTTTTGATCGAGCCTCGTAGTGGTTTGCTACAATATTCAAATTTTGAAAAGACGTGCCCCCAATCTCAAGGGTATGGAGGAAGTACCCTTAGATCTCACCATGAACTTGACATAGATTACCCCAGATGTTTAGAGCTTGAAGAGTTTGTACTTTGAAGTTGCTCGAAGAATTTGAACCCTACATGCGGTAGGATGAACCTGATATGCTTTGCCTCAATTTGAATCTTGGAAGATTTCCCCTTGAATCAAAGCCTTGAGAGATTTATGTAAATGAGGGAACCGAGTCATACCCTATTATAATATGACCTGATTAAGGAATTTTCCTTCGAAAGGTATGCCCCCATGATCATTAGTATTTGCCCCGGTATATAGAGATCCTTTTAGATTCTTTGCCCCTAATTAGAAGCTTCTTGGAAATGTTGCCTTTGATCAGACCAATTTTGAAATCTCCTTGATGCAAAGTATTGATTCGTAGTTAAATTGTACATTTTGAAAAAGTAATTTCGTTTGATGCACATGCAAGTTCTTGAAATTGAAATTGATTATTTTAAAATAAATGGAAGATTAGAAGATGGATATTCGAAGAAGCGAAGTGATAAATTTAACAAACGTAGGAGTCAATTTAACACAAATTTTGCTTAGTATGATTTCATAGTCAACCTTGCTTCAATTAGGACTTTTGAAGGTTGTAACGTGGCCAAGGTTCGTGGTTTAAACAAAAAGGATATAAGGCTCAAAATTTTTTATCCCACCCATTCTCCTTGATGTTCTTCAATCCTAAGTTCAATTAATCCAATAGATGCATTTAATCTCCAAGAGAAATTTTGTAGTCGCGCAGACGATGAGAAGCGTTAATAAGATCTAAGCATCAATAAGATCCAAGCGTTGATGAGAAGCCTTTGAGGTGGCATTCAAAATATTTTTCTCCAATTTGTTTTCAATCCTTTATTTTTGTATGGACCGATTTTTTTTTTGAATTTCCGGTTCATCCGGTGTCCTAAGTTTTGCCTAAGTCAAAATTTTTGCTTTTTGTTTTTGACTTAGCAGGCTCTCTCTCTTTTTTGAAAATTTTCTTTTGAGATTCTTTTTGTTTTTCGATTTTGAAAATCCGTGACTGCCACGTCGATTGTTGTAAGCTTTGTCTTCATCGTTTTTCTCAATTTTGAATGATGCATTGAGGAAGAAGATATCGAGAGCTTCATGGATTCCTCATTCTTGAAGGATGCGAGGAAAAAGATGTGCTTGAACCCTTGCTTAGACTATTTCCTCAATGATGTATCGGGGAAAGAGATGTGCTTGAACCTTTTGTTTAGATAAATCACTTCTCTTGAGAATAGAACACGCCATTGAATTAATTGAAAGACTACCCTGCCCCTGGTTGAAATTAAGTTTTTTTTTTAGAAAATAGAAACAACTCCAACTTCTGGCTCGAGGGGGTTGACTATGGATTAACTCCTTATTTCTCCATTGTTTAGAAATTGAAACATTGCCTTACATCGTCAGCTCGGTATTACATTGAAAGTATAGCTTAGCAAAATTCAGTTATTTGATTTTTATCATTCTCCCTCGAAGTTTGTTAATTTGAAGATGGAAAAGAGTGAAAATAGAGAGTTGTTGATTTTTGTGGATTAAATCGATTTCAAAAACATGCATGCTTATTTTATTAGAATTATTGATCCAAAGATACAAATTTACACCAAATATAACTTAGCAACTTGGAAATTACAAATTGAAACTGATAAAGCCTAATGATCCCGTGGAAGAGTTTTTAGTTGATCCACTAACTTTAGGAAATGCTTCGTAGTTCTTGGACTTATCAGAGCATGGGGATGACCCTTGACTTTTCTTGGGCATACCTATTTTATTGATAAGGAAGTTGCTCTTGATGTAGAGGAATCACCGATGGTGGTGGAATTTGAGGCGCTGTGTAGACCCGTTGTTGACCTTGTGAAAGGCTGCCTTCTTTCTTTGTAGGGACAAGTTTAATTGAGTCTCCAATGTTTAATCTCCTCCTTCCATATTTTCGGACTTCCTCAAGCGAGTACCAAGAAATCAGCTAGCACGTGGGTAACAATTGGATAAGGGCGAACGTGGAAATGCATGAGATGCAAGTGTATGAATGTATGTGAATGCAAAAATGTTTTTGGCTTTAGGGTATGATGCAAAAAGGTTTCATGGATATGCAATATGATGCATATGTAGTATGAGGGTGGACGCAGGGGTATCCTATATAGGTTTGATGGTATATATGAAAATGTTAATATCCTACATTGTCTCAGAGATTGAAATAGATATGAATTCCTTAAGGGCGAAAATAATTTGATGTGGACATGGAAATGGGGATACCCTACACTGACTCAGATATTGATACAAATAGGAACTTCTTAAGGATTAAGGACCATAGAAGACGAAGGGGAATCCTCACAAGCTAGATATGGTAATTGACTAATGGACGGTTGAAGAATCCCTACTTGCTATGGGTTGTGACTTATGAAAGATAAACCCTACAGGCTAGGGATTATAGTATACCGGAAGTAACCCTTGCGGGTTTAGGGATAGTGGAAATGGGCTTATGTGAATGATATCCTTAGAAGGTACGCTCCTAGTTTTATCCTACGGTTAATCTACCTTCCCAAAAGGTGGATTCCTTAAGGGTAACATGAATAACACCAGAGGGAAAAGGCATAAGGGCCTCCCTTAGGTGGAGCCTCTTTACGGACCGAAACTTTCGTCTCAAAATTGTGAAAGGTCTCGTCATGAGATTTTTGGTTAAGGTCGTTACAAAGAATCATGGGTGACCTTCCAAAGTCCTACTAGTCAAGAGGATATCTCTCGATAAGTATTACTTTTTCGGAAGTCCACCGACTCTAGGAAACATCGTCACATAAACTCGCAGGGATGATGTACCCCCAAAGCTAATAAACGAACCTTCTTTCTAAGGGTTATTAAAAATATATATATTTTTTTGAAATAAAAATTCCTGCCACGCAGTAAATATATGACAAAAAGAATTGACAATAAATAAATAAAGGTTTTAAAGGTTTTAAAGGTGGCGGCCGATGCTGGTGGGGCGCGGCGGTAAGGATTATAAAAAATGATTAGGGTTTCGGATGTCGAAACCCCAATCACATCACCCTTCTTCTTCAACGACACTCAGTTTCTCCTTCGTGTTCTTTTGAATTCGCGATTTCGTCTCCAACAATTTCTCGCTGTAATCCCTCTGTCCCTCCTCCTTTTCTTTGTGTTTGATGATTAGTCTATATAGGTTTCAGTTTTTAGGGTTTTTGATTAATCTCTGCCTTAGAATTAGGGATTAGATTTATGTTAGGGATTTCCGGATTTGTGTAATTGATTCTGGATTGAATGATTCCTGTATAATTGATTCATTTGTAATTGGTTTGATTTTGCTTTTACTGTTAATTTAGTTTTTGGTTTATTGTATAAATTGAATATTCTGGAGATTTGATTTGTTAAAAGATTTAGTTGATTCGCACATTATCTGTTAGTAAACAAAACCTTGCGCTAATTTTGATTTAATTGGAACAGTAGTTGTTTATTAGATTGGGCTGTGTTATTTTTGAATTCAGTAATTGGGCCTTTGAATTGTAAAAACAAACGTTTCTGTCCAAATTATTTTTATTATGACTACCATTTCTATACAAATTGGGCCCAAACGAAAATTATCTTTTCAGAAAAAACTCTTAATAACATATTTAATGAACTAAAATATTATTATAATGATAAATCTCTTTAATATTTGTAGAAATATTTTTATAAACAATTATGGAATAAAAAGTATAATATTTCTTCTTAAAACAACAATGACAAAATGGGCTAACTTTTGGAATTGTTTAACGGATCTGTAAATCGAGTTTTCAACCCCCTCTTTCTTAAAGCAGGCCTCCATTTGGGCTTTACTAGCAAATAGTTTATAAAATCAGTAAAAATAATGCTTTTAAGAATATATTTTTTTCAAATGAAACCAACAATAACCAAGAATGCTAATGGGCCTTTAACAATCATACCCATATCTTTGTTATCAATAACAAAAATAGAAATGGGTCTAAACAAAATGCGCTCGCATGTTGAAACTTCACCTCCCCTTTTACTAACAACAGCTTAAACATGTTTTTTCTAAAATAATTTTTCATATTCGAATCTCGTGGGCATTGGCCAACATGCTTTAAATAGGTTTATGAGTCTTTCTGATTTAGAAAGCCCCATTTTCCTGAATTAAAATATACCCACCGGTTGACTTAAAGTTTAAGAATGGGCCATCAGATATTGATGTACCATCCTTAATAAAACGTTTCTTTATTATTTTAATCTTGAAAAAATAAAATCATCGGGGTAGGAAAAATTTGGGGTACGACAATGGTCAGATGTACCAGAAACGTATGATTAAAGCTTTTAACAAAAAGGTTAGACGTCAGGTATATCAAGTTGGTGACCTGGTAATCAAGCGCATCATCCTTCCACAAGGTAATCCCAGGGGTAAATGGACTCCTACATACGAGGGACCATTTGTGATCAAGAACATGCTTTCTGGTGGAGCTATGACATTGACCACCATGGACGGTGACGACCTTCCACACCTTGTAAACACGGACATAGTTAAAAGATACTACGCATGAAAATAGACCCGCTAGGTTGACTGGCCTAGGCAAAATTAAGGGCATCCCGGTAAACCAAAAGGGTTCGGGAAAAAATTAGGGATATATATGGAAAAAAAATCTGTACACTCGGCAAGTCGGAAACCTGAAAATGTGGCTTGGGCAAAAAAGGGGCATCCCGGTGGACTAATAACTCGAAAGGGAGGTCCAGGAAAAAATTAGGGATCAAAAGCGTATGACTATGTCCCTTGGATTACCTTACAACCAGACTTCGTTATCAAGTTCGAACGGTACAAATCAATCTAGTCAACTTCTTCTAAATGGCAAAGTGACGAGACGTTCAAACATATAAAGGCGATAGTAGAATTGAAACCCAATGGGATTATTTCACATAGTTGTTTTTCTTTATGTACCACTTTGTGTATTTCTCATTTTTACGACGACTTCCTCTTACTAGGATGTCTGTCTCTTTTTAGAAAAGCGACTGTTTATAGGCGAAACTTCCTCAAATTAATACAAAACTTCTCTCTTAAAGTTCAAAATTATTTGTTTTTATTTTTCTGTTTATTTGCAAAAGCATCCGGTGATTTATTTTAAATGAACATATGCATTTGAATGTGAGTACTATTTATAAATGTATGCATAAAAACAGGGAAGACATTTACTAAGGGATCTAAGAGTTGGGGCGATGTTGAAAGTCGACCATAAATCTCCACATGGAAACCACCTCTAGAGGACTATCTTCGCAAGTTTACCCTCGACAAAGATATGTTCCCTAGTAAGTCTAAAAACAGGGGCATCTTCCTACAGTTCACCGTCGTATCTTTATCATATAGCCTAATGAGTTCAGCTTCTCTAACAGTTCCTAACAGACAAGGAAGTTCGATCATTTCCCTATCACCTTGAAGAATTTCCGGGCACGGTCTATGGATTTCTTGGGTTCCCCAATAGAGTTTCATAAAATCCCCAAGCAGTCCATGAAGCTTCATTCCCCAGTAGAGTTTATTTCTCTAACTACGAAATTCCATCCCCCAACGGAGTTTATTTCTCTAAATTGGTAAATTCTTCCAACATAACTCTTTTCTCCAGCAGGATTAATCAAGATAACCATCTCCAGAAGAGTAGCCACTCGCATCAAAGGAATATTTGTCCCTTCATCCACAGTCAGAGTGCATGTAATCCATCCGTTTCAGAAACTATGACAGGTTATCAATAGTCCTTGAAGGCTTCTATTCTCAAGCAGAAGTCAAAAGTCTCCAGCGGAATATCCTCGGACAGAAAGCAGGAATCCCCAACAAAATTAACTTCAACAAAAAGTGAGGAATTACATTCTTTATCTCTAGCAGCAATCAGGGATTTATTTTCTCCAGTTCAACGATACCATAAAGAGCAACTGATACACTCACATATTACAGTCATACAACATTTACAATGCATCATAGCATATGCATAACTGGAACGCATATAACATTATCATTTATTTTGAGAGCATCATGCAATTCATACATCATGACATCGCATGAAACAGACTTTACCTTTTCAGGTTGAATTCACAGACACATGAATTCTATCAACTTATACACAGCAGGTCAAAGATAAATGCTCGAAACCAGACCGGGAAACTATCTATACGACCAAGTTGTATGAACTCCTGGAGCAGGACAAGTTTACCAATAAACACAGCAGGCCACAAATTAATGCCCGAAACCAGACAGGGAAACTATCTATGTGACTAGCCGAAGACAGGCCACAAATCAACTCCCGAAACCAAATGGGGAAACTATCTATGTGACTAGACAAAGAACAGGCCACTGATTAACTCCCGAAACCAGACGTGGAAACTATCTATGTGACTGGCCTGTACTAAATCCCAAAGACGGATTCACCAGCAAGGAAGACCATGCTATAAATTAACGCCCAAAACCAGAAAGGGAAACTATATATGTGACTAGCCAGTATGCATCCCCAAGACGAGTTTACCAACAAAAATAGATTTTGGATCAATTCCTGAAACCAAATAGGATGACTATCTACAAGATAAAGCATCTTTCCATTGGAAACCAAATTTCGACAAGCATACTCCACAGGAGACTGGATTTCGACAAGAATACTCCTCAGTGACTGAATACTGACAATCATATCCCTCAGATAAAACCAGACAAAGATTCATTTTGACACCCCTTGGATACAGTCGGGTGAAGACTCATTCTGACGCTCCCCAACATGTCAGCTAGATATAGTCGTAGACAGACTCATCCTAGCATACTTCTCATAGATAGTCAAGCAAAGACTTATTATGTTATTTCTACCAATGGACACTCCATATGGCATCTATAAGCCCATCTTCGTTGACTCTCCATTACTTCTCCAAATGGCATCTTTAAGCCCATTCCCGTTATAATCAACCAACAACTGTTTACTTTGAGCACAAGCAAGTGCAAATTTCTAGGCACTTAAGTGTTCAATCATCTTCTACCTTCAAGTCATGAATGGCGAACATGCCAATCTATCTCTTCAGGTTTAAGAAGTTTGAACATAAGCAACTAATGTACCCCAAAATTTACCCTCTTCATTTCGACCCTTTTGGATTATATTTCATCATTACATGCATGGATATCATTGGTTCTATCGTTATGGGATCAAGGTATCTCTAGCAAGCCTCGTTATATTACATGTGACGTTTATTTCGTCAATAGATGTTCTCAGAGTATTTTCCGTGCTGAAGATCAGTTCGCTGTTTCACAATGATTTAGGGTTCAAAGATTCATAAGTCCAACCCAACGTGTCATATTCAGGTGTTCTTTCACCAAGATATTCTTGGTGACGTATTATCAAATTCCAGTTTGGCTCGAGAGTCAATTCTTTAAAGAAGGTCTCTGAATGTGCGAGTTTTCTCGAAGAAATATGGTGAAAAAGTATGCTGAAAGTGTAATTTTTACGCACTAAAAATTCATAAGGCTTGTTTTGAACCCGTTCCGGTGGCCAAAATTCCGACTGAAAGCCAATTTCATTCAGAAAGTCTCCGAAAATATGGATTTATCAAGTGTTTCCGCACATGAAAATTATGACATATGTTTATCTACTCCGTATTAAAAAAATCGTAACTCCGTCGATTTTTATCGTATCAAGCTGGTTCCGGTGGCATTGTCTCAAAAATTGAGTTAGTTAAATTTTGGTTTATATTTTCAAAAGCAAACGGTACCCCGAAGGCTTCCATTTTGACCCGAAACGTGTGCAACTCACTGAAAATTCTGAAGCTGGAAATTAAGTTATCTGAGAGGAAACTTCAAAAATTCATAACTAATTCACCATTTATCTGATTAAGCCCATTTTTGGACAAGATTTTGTTCTTAATGTCATCTACATTCTGTTTTCAAACTTCAACTTTAAAAATCGCACTGAGGTCCCTGCGAGTTTTCCTGGAATGTTTCAAACTCAAGTGAATAAAAATCTGCACTATTGCTTGTGGCTATTGGAGGCCCAATTGTACATCCAAAGCCCATATTTTTCCCCTAATTTCCATTATACAATCTTATTCTTTTCATAAAAATGAGGATACAAAAAAAAACCATTGCCACAACCTTGTCAAAATATCAAGTTCTTTGAAGAACCCTAGAAATCTTAAGATCCTTGTTACAAACCCCCATCTCACTACAAACAAGCCATCTCATTCACTTTCAGGAACTCAGTAGGATAAGGTTGGTTCGATCTCCATGATCAAAAGGGTGTAGAAGCATTTATACATGCCATATCGGTTTTAACATTACAAAATTTCATATATTTGTTTTCTTTGTATTTCATGGTATACTAATTTGTTTAATGTGTTCATGAGACTCAACACTGTAGGTTTGGATCATTGTAATGGTCCCATGTATGTTTATTACAAAACGTGCTGAGGCCAGATCATAACACCAACCAATGCATGGAAAAGGCTAGAAGGGCGTGAGTTCAATATCCACCCTTGATATTTGCATTATTTTTGTTTTCTAACCCAATTTTCTATTGATACTTCCTCCCCTATCTATTTTTTGGCAAACTTAATTCTTTTATTTTATTTATCATTAAACATAAACCTTTTTTTATTAATTAAAACTAATTAGATTTTAGGTTTTTTTTAATTAACCTTTTTTTCTTTCAAAATTAACCTTTTTTTATTCATTAAAATTAATTAGGTTTTTGGTTTTTTAACCTTTTTTTTCAAAATTAACATTTTTTTATTAATTAAAATTAATTAGGTCTTTTTTAGGTTTATTTAATTAATTATCATAAATCATTTTTTTCTTCATAAAAAACACCAAAACATTTTCTTTGCTATTTTCATCTTATTTTTATTTTCCAAGATAAAGTGTATAGGACGCGTTCAACTGTAATAGTGTAGTTTTATTTTTCCGCATTTTTCTATTATGTAACTGCTCCTAGTATGTAATAGTTGTAGGTTTTTATTTTCTGCACTTCACTATTATATAACTTCCCCAAAGCTTTGTAATATCCTAGGTTTATATTTCTGCCTTTACCTTCAGCTACTATATTTTATGCAATTTTTAGTAATTAGGGTTTGTATGGAAATATAAAAATGAACGATAGAAAACCCTAATTGCAAGATAAATGAATTGAATCAAGCACACTTTACACACTTCACCTCTAGGTTAACCTCTCTCGTTGCCTCTCAAAAACAAACAAGTCAGTTCTCTTACCGTATTACACCATCCATTAAGGAGAATAGCTTGTGATGAGCAGTGTTGTCGACCAAAATATCAATATATGGAAGTGGGAACTCATCTTTGGGGCTCGCCCTATTCAAATCCATGTAATCTACACACATACGTACCTTATAGTCTTTCTTAGGTACCAAGACCATGTTTGCAATTTGTTGTACCCCAAAATTTTCCCTCTCATTTATCAAGAATTTTCTCACAAGATCTCCTTTGGCTCAAGACTGCACTAGGGATGATCAGCTAAAGACACCTTCTTAAGCACTGATGACCAAAAATACGGTTTGAGATTGCACATGGATATTTGAACTTCTAATGCCCCATATGACTTTCATGGACCATTATGGACCCTCAAGATTACTCATGTCAAGTTTCAAGCTTTGGATCACACTTTTGCTCAGTCAATTGAGCAGTTGACCTAAAAATCAGCTGTATTGGGGAAAAAGTCAATTGTGGCCAATTTACAGTCAAACTCCATAATTTTTAATCCAAATCAACATTTTAAACTAATATATATCATTTGATCAAGTTTGGATCACAATTCCTCAAGAAATTTGATCAAATCTTCAAAAGGGTAAAATTGTCAAAATTAAGGTTTTGACTGGGAAAAGGCAATTTCTGATTTTTTGACCTAGCAAATGATCAATTGTTTTAAGGCATAATCTCCAGAGTCCAATTGCATCATTTTAACCTAATGATATGGCTCAAAACATTTCTCAAGCCCAATGGATTGACAAATTCATTTTTAGTCAACTAATAAAAAAGTCAATTGTATACAGAAAAGTCAAACTTTGACTTTTTGGTCAAAATCAAATGTCAAAGATCATAATTCATCAAAGCATGTCAAAATATGAAACTTCTTCATCAAGAAATAAAAAATTCAAGATTTCATTTTGAAAAGTTAAAATTTCTAAACTTAAAATTTTTTCTAAGTGTTGAAAATTTCTTTTTTTTTCCACAACTTTGAGCAAAATTTTCACCATGATGCAAGATGATTCAAGAGAAACTTTCAACATGAATGTTGTATATACCCATGAAATATACAACATTTCTTTACACAACTCCTTCCAAAAGTGCTTGGATCTCAAGTTATAATTTTAAGAACACACGGTCATGAAACAAAACACTTAGTGAAATTTTGCCCTAATTTGGTCAGGATTTTTACCCAACTTCATGGAACTTTTTCATATAGTTCCAAGGAGAATTTTCAAAAGTGATTCAAAGAGGGGTTGTATATCACTTGATAAGCTTTCCAAAATGTCCAATAACTCCTTGAGATCATTTTTGAGTAGGGAGAATCGAAGAGATGAAGTTAGGGTTTTCACACTTGAATTACAAGTCATTTTGTGATGAACAAAGTCAAATTTCAAACTTATGCTGCATAACCTATACTTTGCAGGCCTCAAACTTGTTAGGCACTCCATAATTAATTGCTTTCACAGCCGTTAGAGGTCTCAATTCAAGCATTCAATGCAAGGCCATGCTTTATATCAATTTTGGGAAGAAAGTGCACAATGCCATTTTGATAAAGTAGTTTTTTGCATAAAACTTGTTCTTGAGCCTTGAACTTATTCTCTTTTGATCATAAATGTCTCATAACTCAAGAGAAACTTGTTTAGACACTTACAATCACCCAGCCCATGCTTGTACTACACATTGAAACTTATTTTCCCACTTTTCTTCAAAATCAAGTAACCTAGCAATTAGCTTGTAACTTGTAATTCTGACTATCCAAAGCACTCAAACCTCTTGGCTTATAGATACACAAGTTATTTTCCACAAATCTCATGCATGCTTAAGCCCTGAAAAGACCAAGAACACAGAATCACCAAAAACACTTCAAAACTTGCCATTTTTGAGTTTTGAATCCAATCTCCAAATTTTCTCGTGCGTTTCTTGGCCTTTTACTTTCAAAAGCTTATAAACAACATACACAAACAATCCCAACTCCTACAACACCACTGTAACACTTCCATCATCATCCACCATTTTCAAAAACAACACCTTGCACCTTGACTTCTCCAGAACTCCTCAGGCACTTTCAGCTCAAGCTAAGCATCCCATTAGCTTCATGGGAACTTGAAGAAGCTAATCCAATCATAGGAACTCACTGAAAGCAACTCAAACTCCAAACACGATACCCTCTTGCAAGGTAAGTTTTATGACTTTTGAACTCTTCATACATACATCTTTAATGGTTTATTTGTGAATGAAAAATGTAGATATGATTGCCCTAAAGCTAACCATGTCCATAGTTTACATTTATATTACTTGAGCTTAGAGAATTTTAAGATTGAAGTTTCTGAAATTTTTAGGATTCAGATTAGGGCCATTAAAATTCGTGCTTGTCGTTGATCTATAATTTTATTGCTTTGCATTTCTGAAATCGTGAGGAAATTTGCTACAAGTTTCCTGTTTACACTTTTCATTTTTGTTGAGAATTGAATAAGATACAGAGGTTCTGGCTTGGCGAGAGGTTGAAGATGAAGTTGGCCTCAGGAACGTGTTTACCATATATATTTATGGTTTGCTTTATATAAACGGATGTATAGCTACCCCAGTGGTAGAAGCGCATGCCTGTGACTAGAGGGACCTGGGTTCGAGCCCCAGTGGTACCCTTTTGGATTTTTTTTGCATATTTCTCACATTCCTACTTTTTTGGACAGGCGCCTGGGCCTAGCAGTCTTGGGCCTTTATTTTTTTTCTTACTGCTGACCCCCCTTGCTGGCTATTCACACCCTAGCCTATTTCATTTTCTTAAATATTTTATTTAATACTAAATAAATCAGAAAAAAATATAAAAAACATTAGATTTATATTTTAATATAGTTTATTTATTTTTTACACAAAAAACTATTTTTATTTAATCATACTTTACTTATTTTACTAATTGGTTTGTAAATTTAATTAAAAATTAGGGTTTTAGTTAATTTTTTTACATAATTAAAATATATTATCTTAAAATATAAAAAGACCAAAAATATTTTATAATACTATAAATTATTTTTAAGACAAAAATTCCAAAAATATTCCTCTTATAAACTTAATTTCTTTTTAATCAATTATTAGATTAGGTTTTTTTATTTAAATTCCTTTCCTAGTAAATTTAGGTTTTACTTTTTACTAATTTAAATAATTATTTTTCTTTTAATTAATTAGGTTAAAACAAAACCCCTTTCCCCTAAAAATCCAAACAAAACATCTATTTTCTTTACATTTACATTCTTTTATATTTATTCATTTTGTACATTATTTATTCAATTCTTGTATAAATTCAATATGGTTGTAATAGATGATTAGGATTTATTTTCTTGTAATCCCCATTTGTAATTTGTACACCCCCTCCCACAAGTATTGTAATAGCGTAGTAATTTTAAATTCTGTAATTTATCGATTTATATGCAAATGCTAGTAATTAGGCTTTGTATGGAAAGACTAAAACCAATCAATTAGAAAACCCTAATCAAAGACAAAACCAAGCATGAAAAATAATACACTTGCACACAAGCACCCTTAGGGTAAAATCCACTTGGTTGCCTTACAAAATGGCCATATTACGCGTGTGAGGTATCTTAGCAAAAACAAACAAAATACAAGATCATATTCCCTTGATGACGCTATCTATGTTATCTTTCAAATGATCTTAGTCCCTAAAAGAGAATGCTAAGATACCTTGCAACATTTCTAATCATGGTAATACGATGACCTACGCCCATCCCGTTTACATCCAAAGATAGGGTTACTTACCAAATCAATGGTAAGATGACAATATCAAAGGAAAGAGGAAATGAACATGAAGGACTTTTGAGTAGGTAGAATGCTCCTAATTACTTGCTCCATTTCAAAATAAAACATCCTTTCTATTTTCAAAAACAAACACCTACACTTTCAAAACATCTTACAAACTTGAAAACATTTTCAAAAGATCAACATGTTTGTATACATTCTTACGAACGATAATCATTACAAAGTTTGCCTAAACAATGGCCTCTTTACAAAATACTTTCAAAAAACCACACAAAACACAATTTCAAACAAAAGCAAGTCATCTAGCAAGTAACTAAGAGTCCATGGAAAACCATGGATAAAAAGGGTGCTAATACCTTCCCTTTTCATAATCTATCCCCCGAACTCAAGAAATAATCTCAAAGGTCTTTCCTGTGCTTTTTCACCTTTCCTTTTGGATAAAAGAAAAGTCAGTGGCGACTCTTGCTAACCGCAACATTTGCAATCAAACGCAAAACAATCAAGTCAGTTCTCCCACCGTATCACAGAACTGGCGACTCTGCTAGGGAAAATTCTAAAAGTGGGGTTACCTTAGGGTTAGATCATATTTACTTGCTTTCATTGTTTGACTTGTTTTTTTTTACATTATGGTTCTTTGTTTGGGTTTGAATCCTCTACCCAGATTTGGGTTACCTTATAGGTAAGTAGCAATACGTTGTGGAAACTGTGTGGGGTATACCGACATGGTCTAAGAAATAGCTATGTTAGTGCGACATATTTGTGGGTACCAGTAGCCCTTTAGTTAATAAAGGAGAATACGGGGCCGCTGAGTGATGTCATGAAGCACTAATGAACTTTTAGAACCTTTACTTGACCAACTTGGCCTTTAGGACGTAGTGAGATGACCGGCTTTGGTGCAGTCCGAAGTTGGTAAATACTCGATTCTACACTCATTGAGTTTTGGTTTTTTTGGATATTTCGGTCGCCATTAAAGAGACTTGTGCTGAAACAATGACCAAGGAAACAAACCAGTGATATTGAGCTCCTTAGAACCTGGTTACTATTACTAGGACAGGTTTGAGCCAACTAAACTTCAAGAGGGTACTTACCTATAAAACTCCATGCAAGCCTAAACCTAAGGACTTGTTTGCTTTGTTTGTGTATATTTACATGTACATAACATCATGAACATCATAACATCATATTCATTCACTAAACATTTCAAAGATCTTGGGATTTATCTTTGTTCTATTTTGTAGGACATGGATTCTATTCACAGAAAAACCATTCAAGTCAATCTTGTAAGGATCCCTCCTCAACTTAAGGAGCTAGCATAAAGGATTCCTGAAAACTCTCCATTTATCGAAAGACATGGTCGCCTACTAAACTTGGTCACCTCCAACACTGATGAAGACATGATGAAGGTGCTCTTTCAGTTCTTTGATCCTTTACACCATTGCTTCACATTTCCTGATTATCAACTTGTTCCGACTTTGGAATAATTCTCCCAACTCTTGAGGATTCCTATTCTCAATCAACTACCTTTCAACGATACGGAAAGAGATCCAAAGCCAGAATAGATTGCTCAAGCTCTACACTTGCAACCATCTGATGTCACAACTAATTGGGAAATAAGGAGTGGTATCCAGGGTTTCCTAGCAAAGTTCTTGTTTGAGAAAGCCCAAAGCTGTTGGAACTCTTTGGATCTACAAGCTTTTGAGGAAATTGTGGCTCTCCTCATCTATGGGATGGTTTTGTTTCCAAATCTTGACCAACTCATAGACGTGAACACCGTCAAAGTCTTCATATCTCGTAACCCGGTGCCTACTTTGCTAGGGGACATCCTATATTCTTTTCATACTCGCACTATAAGGAAAAAAGGTATCCTTATGTGTTATGGTGAATTTATTGAAACTCCATTCCAGCACTTTGAAGAAGTCCCGCAAACTGTGGCAGTGAACAAGGCTGTTTCTCAAGTCTCAAAGATTACAATGCCTCCGCTCAAGATGTCATCTCTAAAAGATGCTAAGGCAGTGATAGAAGAAGGTGGGTCCACTATTTGGGACCAACTCCCAGATACCCCATACAAATTTGACAAATTTGGTTTGGGTTTCACTTCAGGAGCCTAGAAAGTTGTACGCCATGCTCGTGTCGAAGGACCACCCTTAAAGATCAGCAACAACAGAGTCAACACACTGGAGGATGATGAAGATAACTATGACCTAGAGAATTGGATTTTCCCAACTGTCAATGGAGGGCTCAGCAATTGGGAAGCTAGAGATTTTATCCCGATCACTTTTATCCAACAATAATTTGTGTTTAAATTTTTTCGAACCTGTAATATTAAAAAATTCAGACTCTTAAAACTTGTGTCTTACCCGAGGCACAATGGTCCATTTGTAAGGGTTATTATCTCATTTCCATATGAAATCAATGAATCATGGACGTTTTTGCATACAAACTTTAATCTCATTGTTTTTCTTTTTACATTTTCATTTCTTTCAAAGATAGTTATACTCTTACACACACTCACATTCAAAATGCAGATCTACATCCATTCGGGATCCCATGGGTAACAATTCTGCTATGGCCTTCTATAATTCTGAAAATCTAATCTACCAAGCCGAAGACGAAGGTGAGGAAGATTGTGAAGTACTAGGGGAACTCGCCAGGTTACTACAACAATAAGAGAGGATCATTCAGCCCCACGAAGAACCAATGGACACAATTAACCTAGGTACTGAAGAAGACAAAAGAGAAGTCAAGATGGGTGCCAATCTAGAACCCACTGTCAAAGAGCGTCTGATTCAGCAGCTACATGATTATGTTGAGGTCTTTTCCTGGTCGTACGAAGAAATGCCAGGACTTGATGCAGACATCGTGGTACATCATCTACCAACAAAAGAAGACTGTCCACCGGTAAAACAAAAGGTCCATCGCATGCGACCATACATGTCAGAGAAGATCAAAGTGGAAGTCATGAAACAATTCAACACTGGATTCTTGGCCGTTAATTCCTATCCACAATGGGTCTCCAATGTTGTTCGTGTGCCTAAAAAGTACGGAAAAGAATGAATGTGCATGGAATACAGAGATTTGAATAGGGCGATCCCTAAGGATGATTTCCCACTTCCCCACATTGATGTTCTAGTAGACAATACGATACAGCATAAAGTGTTTTTCTTCATGGACGGTTTCTTAGGCTACAACTAAATCAAAATGGTGCCTGAGGACATGGAGAAAACAACCTTTGTCACACAGTGGGGCACATTCTGCTACAAGGTTATGCCATTTAGGTTAAAGAACACTGGGGCAACCTATCAGCGTGCCATGGTAGCTCTATTTCACGACATGATACATCACAAAATAGAGGTCTATGTGGACGACATGATATCCAGATCTCAAATGGAAGAAGAGCATCTTGACCATTTACAAAATCTCTTTGAGAGACTAAAGAAATACAAGCTGAGGTTGAACCTAAATAAATTCACGTTTGGAGTGAGGTCTGGTAAACTCCTAGGCTTTGTCGTCAGCGGAAAAGGTATTGAAGTCGATCCTGCCAAGGTTAAAGCTATACAAGAAATGCCTGCTCCTCGTACTGAGAAGGAAGTCAGAGGATTCTTGGGACGGTTAAACTATATTTCCAAATTCATTTCTCACCTGACAGCTACTTGTGAACCAATCTTCAAATTACAGAAGAAATATCAAGTAGTCAAATGGAATGATGAGTGCCAAACTGCCTTCAACAAGATCAAAGAGTACCTGCAAGAGCCTCCAGTTTTTATGCTACCAGTCGAGGGAAGACCCTTGATCATGTATCTAACTGTTTCAGAAAATTCAATGGGGTGTGTGCTGGGGCAGTATGACGAGTCTGGCCGAAAAGAGCATGCTATTTAATACCTGAGCAAAAAGTTTACCGACTGTGAAATAAGATATTCACTGCTCGAGAAAACTTGTTGCACTCTGGCATGGGCTGCTCGCCGGCTAAGACAATATATGCTAACCTATACTACCTTATTGATATCTAAAATGGATCCAATAAAATATATCTTCGAGAAACCTGCCCTCTCTGGGAGAATAACGAGATGGCAGATGATCCTGACAGAATATGACATACAGTATACTATCCAGAAAGAAATAAAGGGAAGTGTACTAGCTAATCACCTGGCTCACCAAGCTGTAGAGGACTACCAGTCCATGAAGTTCGAATTCCCAGATGAAGACATCATGATGGTAAACAACTATGAAGAATTCAGACCATATAACGGACCTGAACAAGGATCCCGATGGACCCTAGTTTTTGATGGGGCATCCAACGCACTCGGCAATGGTATAGGTGTTGTAATCATATCTCCTGAAGGATTTCATACTCCCTTTACTGCAAGACTCTGCTTCAATTGTACAAACAACATGGCAGAATACGAAGCATGCATTTTTGGTCTCAATGCTGCCATAGATTTGGGGATCAAATCCTTAAATATATTCAAAGATTCGGCCTTGGTCATCAGCCAGATCAAAGGGGAATGGGACACCAAACACCCTAACCTTATCCCTTACAAAGAACATGTGTTTACATTGATCCCACACTTTGAGAAGATTACCTTCGAGCATTTCCCGTGAGAAGAAAATCAACTAGCATACACACTAGCCACAATGTCATCCATGTTTAAACTTAAATGGGATAATGAGGCCCCCCAGATCACCATTGAACGAATGGATGAACCAGATCACTATCACGAGATTAACACTGAAGAAGTAGTGGACCAACCTTGGTTTCACAAAGTCAAGAGGTATCTCGAGGCTCAAGAATATCCGGAAGGAGCTTCGGTCAATGATAAGAAGTTCTTAAGGATATTCTCTGCTAAGTTCTTCCTTAGTAATGGCATTCTCTACAAACGCAACCATGACTCTATTTTTCTCTGTTGCATAGACAAGGTGGAGACAGAAAAGATCATGACTGATCTACATGAAGGCACTTTTGGCACCCATTCCAATAGGCATACGATGGCAAAGAAAATCCTACGGGCAGGTTATTACTGGTCTACCATGGAAGCATATTGCTATTAACACTCTCGAACCTTCCACAAGTGTCATATTTATGCTGACAAGGTGTATGTACCTCCGGTTCCTTTGAATGTCTTGACGGCTCCTTGGCCCTTTGCTATGTGGGGCATCGATATGATTGGGGAAATCAAACCAACAACTTCTAATGGACACCGCTTCATCTTGGTGGCCATTGACTATTTTACAAAGTGGGTTGAGGAAGCCTCTTTCGCTTTCGTACTAAGAACGTTGTAGTCCGGTTCATTAAACAGAATCTCGTCTGTCGGTATGGTATCCCGGAGAGGATCATCACAGACAATGGTACGAATCTAAATAATACTATGATCACCGCCCTGTACGAGCAATTCAAGATCCAGCATCACAATTCTTCCCCTTACCGTCCAAAGATGAATGGTACTGTTGAAGCCGCGAATAAGAACATCAAAAAGATCATACAGAAAATGACCGTCATGTACAAAGACGGGCATGAGATGCTACCATTCGCATTCCACGGGTATCGTACCATAACGCGCACATCAACCGGGGCAACACCCTACTCTCAGGTATACGACATGGAGGCTATTTTGCCTATTGAGGTCCAGATCCCCTCTCTGAGAATTATGAAGGATGTAGATCTGAACGAAAATGATTGGATCCAGACTCGACTTGATCAACTGAATTTAATTGATGAGAAAAGGCTTACTACTGTCTGTCGTGGTCAGATGTATCGAAAACTGATGATCAAGGCTTTTAACAAAAAGGTCAGACACCAAGTATATCAAGTCGAGAAATTGGTGATCAAACGTATCATACTACCACAGGGAGATCCTAGGGGCAAATGGACTCCTACATATGAAGGACCATTTGTAATCAAAATCATATTCTCTGGTGGAGAGATGATCTTGACCACCATGGACAGCGATGACCTGCTGCACCCTGGGAACGTTGACATAGTCAAAAGATATTACGCATAAGAGACCCGCTAGGTTGACACACCTAGGCAAAACAAGGGCATCCCGGCGAACCAAAAAGGTTCAGGCAAAAATTAGGGATAAAACAAAAAAATCTGTACACCCGGGAAGTTGAAAACCCGAAAGGGCTGCTTGGGAAAAAAAGGGTATCCCGGTGGACCGAAAACCCAAAAGGGCGGACCAGGAAAAAGTTAGGGAATTAAAGCGTATGACTATGTCCCTGTTGGATCACCTTACAGAAAACCTGCAAACTCGATGGTTCTGATCAATTCAATCAGCTTCAGACAAGGCAACAAATAGATAAGATGCTCGGAGACATGAAGGCTATAGCAGAATGGGAACCCCATAGGTTTATTTCACATAAATATCTTTTCTTTGTATCAAATTTTCATTTTACAACGACATTCTCTTACTAGAATGTTTGTCTCATTATACAAAAATACTTACTCAAAGTCAATACAAAGATGTCCCTTTGAAAGTGCGAAACTATCTGTTTTTCTTTACTCTTGTGTTTTGTTTGCGAAAGCGTACAATGATTTATTTTTTTAACATATGCATTTGAACGTAACTATCATTTACAAATGAACAAAATAGAAAGACAATCACTAATGGCTTTAAGAGATAGGGAAAAATCTTTAAACTATTCCATAAAGTCCCCTGCAGTGTGCAATTTAATCCCCAGCGGAACAAAACTTCCAGTTAACACTCCCCGTTAGAAGTCGCCAAATTTCTCAGGATTCCCCAACAAGATTTTACAAACAGTACACGACGTTTCTCTTATGACAAGGTTTATTTCTCTAAGTGGAAATTCATCAAAACTTCAAAGCATAAAGACTTGCACTCCGTATCCTCAGCAGCATTCGGGGATTTATTTTCCCCAAGTCCAACAATCAGTGCAGTAGATTAGCTCATATACGCATACATCGCATCCATATATCATAAACATCGATAACACGAATGCATGTATCACAATCTCATTACACCATGAATTTCATACAACATGACATTGCATATTAGCTAACATTTTAACCTTTTCAGGATAAGGTTAATCAATAGCTACCATTAAGAATGTTCAAAGGCTTTTCAGATACAGTTCAGATACGCTCAAGATAAGGATTCCATCTTGATACTCATTCAGATTCAATCTTCAGATACAGTTCAGATACGCTCCAGACACGGATGTCATCCTGGTACTCATTCAGATTCAGCTTTCAGATACAGTTCAGATACGCTCCAGACACGGATTCCATCCTGATACTCATTCAGATTCAAATTTCAGATACAATTCACATACGCTCCAGATACGGATGCCATCCTGATACTCATTCAGATTCAACTCTCAGATACAGTTCAAATACATTCCAGACACGGATGTCATCCTGATACTCATTCAGATTCAACTCTCAAATACAGTTCATATACGCTCTAGATATGGATTCCATCGTGATACTTATTCGGATTCAGCTCTCAGATACAGTTCAGATACGCTCCAGACACGGATGCCATCTTGATACTCATTCAGACTCGACTTTCAGATACAATTCAGATACGCTCTAGACACGGACGCCATTATGATTTTTATTCAGTTTCAGCTTACAGATACGGTTCAAAAATCATTTATGGATGGCATCTACAAGCCCATCTCCACAACTTTCCATCATCCCTCCAAATGGCATCTTTAAGCCCATTCCCTATACCATCAACCATCACATCACCGAGTGCAAATTTCTGGGCACTCTAGTATCCAATCATCTTCCACCTTTGAGTCACGAATGGAAAAACTCAAAATTGAACAGGGGCGGCTATTGTACCCCAAAAGTTTCCCTCTCATTTATCAAGAATTTTCTCACAAGATCTCCATTGGCTCAAGACTGCACTAGGGTTGATCAACTCAAGACACCTCCTTAAGCATTGATGACCAAAATTAGGGTTTGAGATTGCATAGGGATATTTTAACTTCCAATGATCCATATGACTTTCATGGACCATTATGGACCCTCAATATTACTCATGTCAAGTTTCAAGCTTTGGATCACACTTTTGCTCAGTCAATTGAGCAGTTGACCTAAAAATCAGCTGTATTGGGGAAAAAGTCAATTGTGGCCAATTTACAGTCAAACTCTATAATGTTTTATCCACATTAACATTTTAAAATCATATGTATCATTTGATCAAGTTTGGATCATAATTCCTCAAGAAATTTGATCAAATCTTCAAAAGGGCGAAATGGTTAAAATTATGGTTTTGATTGGGAAAATGCAATTTCTGATTTTTTGACCTAGCAAATGATCAATTGGTTTAAGGCATAATCTCAAGAGTCAAATTGCATAATTTTGACCTAATGACATGGCTCAAAACATTTCTCAAGCCCAATTGATTGACAAATGAATTTTTAGTCAACTGATTAAATAGTCAACTGTATACTGAAAAGTCAAACTTTGACTTTTTGGTCAAAATCAAATGTTAAAGATCACAATTCATAAAAGCATGTCAAAATATGAAAGATCTTCATAAAGAAATAAAAAACTCAAGATTTCATTTTGAAAATTTAAAATTTCTTTTTTCTAAGTGTTGGAAATTTCATTTTTCTAAGTGTTGGAAATTTCTTTTTTTTCACAACTTTGAGCAAAATTTTCACCATGATGCAAGATGATTCAAGAGAAAATTTCAACATGAAAGTTGTATATCTCCATTAAATATACAACATTTCTTTACACAGTTCCTTCCAAAAGTTATTGGATCTCAAGTTATAATTTTAAGAACACACGGTCATGAAACAAAACACTTAGTGAAATTTCCCCCTAATTTAGTCAGGATTTTGACCCAACTTCATGGCACTTTTTCATATAGTTCCAAGGGGAATTTTTAAAGTGATTCAAAGATGGATTGTAGATAACATGACAAGCTTCCAAAAATATCCAAGAACTCCTTGATATCATTTTTGAGTAGGGAGAATCGAAGAGATGAAGTTAGGGTTTTCACACTTGAATTACAAGTCATTTTGTGATGAACAAAGTCAAAATTCAAACTTATGCTGCATAACATCTACTTTGCAGGCCTCAAACTTGTTAGGCACTCCATAATTAATTGCTTGCACAACTGTTAGAGGTCTCAATTGAAGCATTCAATGCATGGCCATGCTTTATATCCATTTTGGGAAGAAAGTGCACAATGCCATTTTGATAAAGTAGCTTTTTACATAAAACTTGTTCTTGAGCCTTGCACTTGTTCTCTTATGATCATACATGTCTCATAACTCAAGAGAAACTTGTTTAGACACTTACAATCACCCAGCCCATGCTTGTACTACACATTGAAACTTATTTTCCCACTTTTCTTCAAAATCAAGTAACCTAGCAATTAACTTGTAACTTGTACTTCTGACTATCCAAAGCACTCAAACCTCTTGGCTTATAGATAAACAAGTTATTTTCCACAAATCTCAGGCATGCTTAAGCCCTGAAAAGACCAAGAACACAGAATCACCAAAAACACTTCAAAACTGGCCATTTATGAGTTTTGAATCCAATCTCCAAATTTGCTCGTACGTTTCTTGGCCTTTTACTTTCAAAAGCTTCTAGACAACATACACAAACAATCCCAACACCTGCAAAACCACTGTAACACCTCCATCATCATCCACCATTTTCAAAAACAGCACCTTGCACCTTGACTTCTCCAGAACTCCTCAGGCACTTTCAGCTCAAGCTAAGCATCCCATTAGCTTCTTGGGAACTTGAAGAAGCTAATCCAATCATTGGAACTCACTAAAAGCAACTCAAACTCCAAACACGATACCCTCTTGCAAGGTAAGTTTTATGACTTTTGAACTCTTCATACAGACATCTTTAATGATTTATTTGTGAATGAAAAATGTAGATATGATTGCCCTAAAGCTAACCATGTCCATAGTTTACATTTATATTACTTGAGCTAGATAATTTTAAGATTGAAGTTTCTGAAATTTTTAGGATTCAGATTAGGGCCATTAAAATTCGTGCTTGTCGTTGATCTATAATTTTATTGCTTTGCATTTCTGAAATCGTGAGGAAATTTGCTACAAGTTTCCTGTTTACACTTTTCATTTTTGTTGAGAATTGAATAAGATACAGAGGTTATGGCTGGGTGAGAGGTTGAAGATAAAGTTGGCCTCATGAACGTGTTTACCATATATATTTATGGTTTGATTTATATAAACGGATGTATAGCCACCCCAGTGGTAGAAGCGCGCGCCTGTGACTAGAGGGACCTGGGTTCGAGCCCCAGTGGTACCCTTTTAGATTTTTTTAGCATATTTCTCACATTCTAACTTTTTTAAACAGGCGCCTGGGCCTAGCAGTCTTGGCCCTTTATTTTTTTTTCTTACTACTGACCCCCCCTTGCTGGCTATTCACACCCTGACCTATTTCATTTTCTTTTATTTATTTGTTTTCTTAAATATTTTATTTAATACTAAAAAAATCAGAAAAAATATTAGATTTATATTTTGATATAGTTTATTTATTTTTTACACAAAAAAATATTTTTATTTAATCATACTTTACTTATTTTACTAATTAGTTTGTAAATTTAATTAAAAATCAAGGTTTTAATTATTATTTTTTACATAATTAAAATATATTATTTTAAAATATAAAAAGACCAAAAATATTTTATAATACTATAAATTATTTTTAAGACAAAAATACCAAAAATATTCTTCTTATAAACTTAATTTCTTTTTAATCAATTATTAGATTAGGTTTTTTATTTAAATTCCTTTCCTAGTAAATTTAGGTTTTACTTTTTACTAATTTAATTAATTATTTTTCTTTTAATTAATTAAGTTAAAACAAAACCCATTTTCCCTAAAAATCCAAACAAAACATCTATTTTCTTTACATTTACATTCTTGTATATTTATTCATTTTGTACATTATTTATTCAATTCTTATATAAATTCAATATGGTTGTAATAGATAATTAGTCTTTATTTTATTACAATCCCCATTTGTAATTTGTACACCCCCTCCCACAAGTATTGTAATAGCGTAGTAATTTTAAATTCCGTAATTTATCGCTTTAAATGCAAATTCTAGTAATTAGGGTTTGTATGGAAAGACTAAAACCAATCAATTAGAAAACCCTAATCAAAGACAAAACCAAGCATGAAAAACAATACACTTGCACACAAGCACCCTTAGGATAATAGCAAAGCGGGAACCCAATGAGGTCGTTTAACATAGCTATTTTTCTTTCTTTTATACAAGTTGTAATTTCTTTCGGCGGCGTTCTCTTACTAGGACGTCAGCCTCTTTGTACAAACATGCCTATTCTAGGCCAATTGCAAAAATCAATACAAGTCATTTTACAAAACTTCAATTTGTTTCTTTTTCTTTTTCTGTTTTATTTTGCAAGAACATCCGATGATTCATTTTTTATATATGCATTTGAAAATAATGGCTGCTCATAAATATTTACACAAGAAACAAAAGACGATTACTCGTAATGCCAAAAACAGGGAAAACAAGAAGTGCCCAAACCTTACAATTACTCTGCCCATCAGGTACCGAGATAGAACCAGCATGGGAACATGAGTAGTGGTACATACACTCCCCACAGAGTAAAAAGTATCCAAAGACAGTGATGTTAGCTTTCCCGAACAGGACATAACTCTCCCCATCCAAGTTTCACAATCACGAGTGAGTCAGTAAATTTTTCCCCTAGCAGAGTTTTTTTCTCTCACAAACAGAAATTCAATCTCCAACGGAATTCCTTATCACCAGCAATAGAAATTCATCCCCAACTGAGTTTATTTCTCCAAATCAGCAAATCTGTCAACAGAGTATCTCCTCTCCAACAAAGTTATTCCCCGCAGAGTTATCCGCAGACAGGGTCTCTTCCGGCTGAATATCCACCAGCCAAGTGGATGCGAATCCCCAGTTAGTCATCTTTGTTCACCATCCCCAACAGATGTAGAGGAACTATAGTTTTTTACAGCAGTCAAGAATACCATTTCTCATACTCTCCAAATAGCAGTCAGGGATTTATTTTCCGAGACTCAGATTATTATGTCAGCATTTCATGTTCATACATCATGACATATGCATACATTACATATAACATAATCTCAGTTATTTCTAGAACCTCATGACAATGCATCTCATGCATCACACATAACTAACCTTGTATTTCTTTCAAGAAAGACAACTATTATCAACAATTTCCAGCAGGTCCATGATTAACACTCGAAGCTAAACAGAGTAATCATCGGTGCGACAAATGCAACCTTACCCAGGTTCCTCCTAAAGTTTTACACGAACTTATCTCGAAGTAACCTTACCCCGGTTCCTTTTGAAGTTTTACATAAACTTATAACCTTACCCTGGTTCCTCCTGAAGTTTTACACAGACTTAGCCCGAAGTAAACTTACCCAGGTTCCTGTTGAAGTTTTACCCAAACTCCTCATAAAACAACCCTATCCAGGTTCCTCCTTGTAGCTCTACTAGCCAGGATTTTCATATCGAAGCAACCCTACTATCTAGGTTCCTTCTTATAACCTTACTATCCGGGTTCTTCCTCTCTTATCCCCAGACAGCAGTCCATAACACTGTAAGACCGAGACTCGATCAAACACGATTAGTTTCACATCTCTCCAGTAAGTCACGGTGCCGCATATACCCCGACCAGATATGCAGGTCACTTCTGCTTCCTCAAGCCGGAGTTATTCCCCAGTAGAATAACGAACAACTGGAAGCTCCTAAAATTCTATTTCTCCCAAGATAGAGACCAGCATTCCCCAGCGAAGTCCTCCTCTACAACATGTATACGGGTTCTCGCAAAGGAATCTCTTATGCGATCGACACCTCTTCGAATGGAATCATTAAGCCCATCCCCAACAATCTTCAATCCTCAAATTCCAAATGGCATCTATAAGCCCATTCCCGATATCACAAATCAAGTGCCACTTCATGCGAGTGCAAATTTCTGGGCACTCTAGTGTTCAATCATCTTCCACCTTCAGATCACGAAAGGCAGAGCAACCAATCTACATATTCAGGTTTAAGAAGATTGAACAGGGGAAGATGTTGTACCCCAAAATTTTCCCTCTCATAGTTCTCAACACATGGCAAGGGAGGTCCCCAAATTGCTCAAGGAAGTTCAAGAGTTGACCAGATAAACTCTCTCCTAAGGCAGTATGCCTCAAATTAGGGTTTCCATATTCATCAATATGTGTGAACCTCAAAGGACTCAAATTATCACCATTGTCCTAATATGTCCTCAAGATCATCCATGCCAAGTTTCAAGCCTTGCAGAAGAAGTTTGCTCAGTCAATTGCTCAAATGCCTGAAAATCAATTATACTAGGTCAAAAGTCAACTGTGGCCCACATACAGTCAAACTTCAATATTTTTGGTCAATATCCTAATTTTGAAGTATTATCCATCATTTTATCAAGGGTTGATCATGATTCCTCAAGGATTGCTCACAATTCATCAAAATCCAAAAGTTGCTAAATTAGGGTTTTATCAGAAAAGTCAACTCAACTTTGACCAATCATAACTTTCTCATACTTTATCATAAATGACCAATCCAAAGCTCATTTTTAAGAGGATGAAATTCCCTACAATTCATCTTTCCGCTCCCAAGTCCAGAATATGCACTCACAAAAAGATATGAGTTTTGACATTATAGGTCCTTTTGAAAAGTCAACAAAAACACCTTTTGGGTCAAAGCTTCATACATGAACATGGAAGACTCAATTGAGATTAGACCAAAAGGGTTGTTTAGAGGATATCCTAAGCTTTCTAAAAAGTTCCAGAACACCTCTCTAGGGTCAAAATTAAGAGAGTTATGCGTTGGCCAAGTTGACCATTTTTGCAAAATTGCCAAAAGTCAAATGTGCTCAAATTTGCATTTTTTGCTAAATAGGCCCAACTTTTTATGCTTGCACCTCAATTATAATGTGGTCCATGACTCAAATGTTCACTCACCCATTATGTGCTTCATTTTTCAATTTATTTTGATTTTTCATTGATTAAAAAGTGAATCAAATAAATGATGAAAATTAATAAAGATATGATTTGATTTGTTTTTTTGACAGTTTGGAAATCAAGATATGCTGAGTAAACAAGAGTAAATCGAATTAAGCATAATTGATACAAAAAAAAGCATGATTGGCATGGTTATGGAAAGATATCATATGTCTTAAAAATCAAATATTCCATTCATGAATTCTCAAGATTGGATCCAAGTTTGTTAACCTAATTCATTCTAGGTTATATAATGAAGAATTCCATATCAAAAAAAAGAGGTTAAAGGTCTTGAGAGGCATACAAAACTCAAAATTCTTGACAAAAAGGGTGATTCAGTTTGCAGGTTAGGGGACGATTCAGAGAAATTTAAAGCCAACAATCTATTCCAGGAGATCCCAGGAAGCTATTCCACCTATCCCCAGGCTTCAAAACGCCAGGAATCGTGCCCACCATCAACCACAGTTTTCCTAAAAACTCGATTCTGGTTTCCTTGATTTTGACAGTATTATCATGTTTTGATTATACATTCTTGTTCATTATCTTGTTTGTAAGCTATTGGCATCATTTAATTGCATTTACAGCGCATGAATCACAATATGCCATTGCTAGGGTTTCTGTGTTAGTTTTAGGGGTTTTCAGTACAGGCAAAATTAGGACTTGAATCAGGTACCATGATGCTCGTGAGGATGAGACGAGTTGATTGGTACCATTACATTTCATTTATATTTCTTGTATACAATTTTTGAAATATGTAGGGTTATACCTACAGGGAACGCCTGTAGGTAAAAGTATTTTTCTAAAATGACGGAATCAGTGAAAAAGATGATGGTGTGGCAACATGTCACTGGCCTGTTTGAAAGTTCGCGCATTTGTGGCTGGCAGAATATTTGACTTGGCTTTTGGTTTTATTTGTTTATTATGCTTACATGTTAACAATCTAGCGCAGATGGTTGGAGGAAATTCCTTTGATGCACACGTCCTGGGTTCGATCCCAGGCATGTGCATTTTATTATTTTCTTGTTTGTTTCAGGTGAATCCAATGCACTACATTATCATATGCTTTCCATACACCCTCAACTTCTGGCCACTAGATGCCTCTAGTCAGATCCAACGTGCCAGCAATGAATGTCCATGGTGCACATGCAAGGCCAATGTTGTGTTAAATTCAAAGGTTGACCAGGCCTTGATGCTTAATGGGCCTTACAAAAATCAGATCCACACCCCCCAACATTGCTAACAACAACACAAGCCCATTCCTCATTTTTTTCTTATTATTTCATTTTTGCTTTATTCTTAATTCTTTATTTATTTTATTTTCAAATCAATTTTTTTAATAAAATCACAAAAATCAAGAATTCCCAAAAATTAGAATTAGGTTTTTATCAAATTTAATTTAATTAATTTAGGGTAACTTTAATTTGTTTTTCACAATTAAAATCAATTAGAAAAATTAGGTTTAATTCTTGATTTAATGGTTTTCCTTTTGCAAATAGGATAAAAACACAAAAAATAGGTTAACTTAATTATTTTTCTTAATTAAAATTAATTAGTAATTAGGGTCCTTTTTTTATTCAATTATTCCATTATTTTCTTAAATAACAAAACGACAAAAAATGATTTTTCTTTAATCAATTTCAATTAGGTTTAGTCGGGGGTCAAAACCCTAATCGCCTCGCATTTAATTCACCGTGCGCTTGTTAATTATTTTGCCATTATTTTGTAACTGTTTAGGGTTTGTAATAGTTAACTTAGGTTTTTTTATTTACTGTTTAAATCTCCGGTTTTTGGTTATGTAATTAATCCCCCTCCCCAAAGCCTTGTAATAGCTAGGTTTATTTTCCCGTAATTTTAATTCCTACAAATATTTAACTATCTAGATGTATGCTAATAGGATTATATGGAAAGAATGCATGACAAAATTAAAACGGTTAGAAAACCCTAATGTGCAAAGATAATAAACTGAAAATGGATCACTCGCACATATTCACTCTTAGGGTATACTCTCACTTCGGTTTCCTTTGATAAACGATCATTAAGCATAGGGTGTCTTAGTGGTTGCCCTCCCGTCTAAAAAGATCAAATGTTGCTTCGAAAATGTTGCCTCGAAAATGTTGCCTCGAAAATGTTACCTCGGAAGAGATCTTAAGACTCTAGGGTTACTACTAAAGTGTCCTAATATTGCTTTAGTGACCATACGTCCCTTTCGAATTGACCCTTACAACTCCAACGATGGTGTTACCTATTCCTTAATAGTGGGATAGCGCTGTCTAAAGGAAACAAGAATAGAAATGATCTTTTTTTCGAGTAGGTAGAACCTTAAGTACTTGCTCAAATCAAAAATTTTCACACTTACACTTTTCAAACAAATGTCCAAAACAACTTCGTCACATCCTTGAGGACATATACAAGGGTTATCACGAAGTAAAACATTTTCAAAAACAAGCACACAAACACAAGCAATTTAAAAAAAATGAGCAAGTAGCTAAGTGCCCATGGAAAACCATGGATAGAAAGGGTGATAACACCTTCCCTTTCTATAATCTACCCCCCGTACTCAAAATCTCGAAAAAGGATTTTTTCTGTACTTTTTTCCTTTCCGGTTGGATGAAATAAAAGTCGGTGGCGACTCTTGCTTACCGTGAAATTTTGCAAACACAAAACGCAAAACGCAAAACGCAAACCAGTATTAAACAGTCGGTTCTGCCACCGTACCACAGAACTCGCGACTCTGCTGGGGAAATATAAGTGGGGTATACCTTAGGATCTAGGTCATCAAAATTGCTTCTCTTGATTGCTTTGTTTGCTTTATTTTTGAGGGTTTTGTTTGGGGTTACTATAGATCCTACACCCGGATCTGGGGAACACCTTTTAGGTAAGTAGCAATAGACTGTGAGGGAACTGTACGGCATAGACCGATACGGTTGAAGCAATAGCTACATTGGTGTGGCACTTTGGTTGGTACCGATATCCCTTGTGGATAAACGATGAGAATACGGGGCCGATGCATGGTGTCGTGAAGCATCAACTGACCTTAGAGCCTTTAATTGCCCAACTTGGCCATTAGAAAGTAGCGAAATAGTCGGCCTCGGTGTAGAGTTGAGAACTAGTTGATACTCGATGCTACACTCATTGAGATCATACTTTCGGAATATTTCGGCCGCAAGAAAAGATTGCGTGAGCTGAAACCATGACCGATAAAGGATGGTCAGTGATATTGAGATCCTCTAGAACCCGATTAATTTTCTAGGACAAGTTTGAAACCAACTTAACTTTAAGAGGGTGTTACCTTTTACCTCATGCAAGCCTTAAACCTAAGGGCTTTGTGTGATTTGACTGTGTTTGCAATGCTTGTGTTTTTTATACCTGTGGTTTATCATGACATCATGCATCATAACATGGCATTCATGCTTCATTACACTAACCATTTCAAAGACCAAGGGAATTTATCTTTGTTCTATTTTGCATATCATGGCTTCCGTGCGTAGAAATACTATCTGAATTAGCTTTGTGCAGATACCTTCCCAACTCAAAGAGCTAGTATCAAGAGTTTCTGAAACTTCTACTTTCATTAAGAGACACAGTCAACTTCTCAGCCTGGTTACTTCAAACCTTGATGAACAGATGATGAGCGTACTTTTTCAGTTCTTCGATCCCAAGTATCACTGCTTCACCTTTCCATATTATCAGTTGGTACCCACCTTGGAAGAATTCTCTCAGCTATTGGGCATACCCATTCTTGAACAGGTACCTTTCACAGGTATATAAGAAGTTCCTAAGCCAGAAGTCATTGCCTCAGCTTTACATTTGAAACGGGCCGACGTGGTATCTAATTGGGAAACTCGAGGAAGAGTCGAGGGTTTTCTAGCCAAGTTTCTGATAGATAAGGATCAACTGTTTTGGGATGATATGGATTTTTAGGCTTTTGAGGAGGTCTTGGCTCTTCTTATCTATGTTTTAGTTCTCTTCCCTAATCCGGACTCTTTCGTAGATATGAATGCTACCAAGATTTTCCTTTCTCGTAACCCTGTGCCTACCTTGCTTGGATATATTTTACACGCTCTCCATACTCGTACCATGAAGAGAAGAGGGACTCTTATGTGCTGCATGCTGTTGCTGTCGAGGTGGTTTATTTCTCACCTCCCTAAGTCTGTACCGAAGAACGAAGAAGGTTTAGGTTGGTCGCAAAGGATAATGTCACTCGCTCATACAAATATTCTTTGATGTTCCCGAGCTATGGAAGACATTGCTATTATTGACCGCTGTGGAGAGTACCCTAATGTCCCATTACTTGGTATCAGAGGGGGTATAACTTACAATCTTTGTCTAGCTTTGCAACAATTTGGTCATGCTCAAAGGGATGGTCCCCATGAGTTACTTATTGAGGGCATTATGTTCAACTATGAGGATGATGTTAATGTGTATCGCCAGAGGTTCATACGAGCTTGGGGCATGGTAAACAGATCTGACTCCAAAGAGTTGGGACCAAAGACTTCCATTCCTATGGACCCTTACCTCCAATGGGTACGAGCTCGAGCCCAAAAGCTCATGATGCCTTATGTGGCCGTATTACCAGTGATTGTGGATCCCACTACTGAAGAATGCATTCCTTACACGGTTTTTTATCCTTACATGCCCACTGATCTTGGGGAGTTACAGAGGTCATGGATTTAACTGAAGAATGAGCGGAATACTTACAGGGAACAGTTCCATGATTAAGAGAGGAAGGTTTTAAAGCTCACCAGGAAGCTCTAGGAAGAAAGAGTGCTCAATGATTATATCAGCACAAAGAGAAAGCGTCCATGGGACTTTTGATTTTTCTTTTCTAGTTTTAGATTTGTTTTATTTACTTATTTGTAACGCCTTAAAGGCATTCTGAACCTTCAAATTTAAGCAAAATAAAGTTTTTGTTTATTTTGGGTTTGCAAATTTAAATTTCCCGAAGTCTTTGAAATCATTACATGTGCATCCCATTATCATACACATCATTACAGGTACCACTACAGGTTTCTCATCTTCTTCGTTGTTTATTTCAGCAAAAATGTCTTCCGATCAAGCCATCAAAGATCTTCAGGCACATAACGCCCAGTTCCAACAGATGTTCATCAGTCTGGCAAAAGGGCAAGAGGATCTGAAAGCCCTCATTCTGAAAGAGAAGAAGAAGAAGAAGAAGAAGAAGAAGAAGAAGAAGGTTGTCGGTATTCTGAATATGGGCAGAAGGTTTGGAGAAAGGTTGAAGCAACAAACTGATCTAACCTCTTCATCCAAGGAAGGGGATAACCAAGAAGGGGAAAAGGACCCTAGTCCTGCAGTTTCTGACAACAATATAAATTACAACGATGAACAATATCCTCATTCTGAGGATAAATACAAACAGTTGGAGGATCTCCTGAGTGCCATGGAAGTTCAGAGGATACCTGGCCTGGATTTCGAAGAATTAGGATTGGTATCGGGAGTGGTCATCCCTCATAAGTTCAAAGCTCCAGTTTTTGCCAAGTATGATGTGGTGTCCTGCCCAAAACTCCATCTCCATTTGTATGTCAGGAAGATTCAACCCCACACCGCTAATAGAAATTTTTGGGTGCACTTCTTTCAAGATAGTCTGTCAGGGACTCAGCTTGAATGGTTCTACCAGTTGGAGGGAGCCAGTGTCCGAAACTGGGAAGATCTTGCTGTTGCTTTCTACAAGTAGTATCAGTACAATGCCGACCTTGCTTCCACTCGTACTCAACTCCTAAGTATGTCCATGGGTGCAGGTGAAGGTTTTAAAGATTATGCACAGAAGTGTAGATACTTGGCTGGGAGAGTTCAACCCCCTTTGTCTGATAAGGAGTTGGTGGATATGTTCCTTGGTACGTTTCTGGTCCATTCTTCAATCATTTGATCGACAACTCGTCATCTGGTTTCACCGTGCTGATTTTAATTGGAAAAAGAGTAGAAGCTGGAATTCAGAGTGGTAAAGTACAGAAGGATGCCTCCTCGAGTTCAGCAAAGAAGCTCTTCGCTAGTAAGAAGGAAGCCAGTGCGGTCTATAGCCCGAGGGGCCAAAGCAGATCTGAACACCGTCAAACGGTAAATGCTGTAGTGATATCGAGACCCGCCGTTACTCCACAATGCAATAATCAACCAAGGGTGGAAAGACCACAACGGAAGTTTTCCCGCATCAACATGACTTTGGCTGAAGTTCTACCTCATTTATTAAAATCCAACTTGGCAACCTTGAAAGAGGCTCCCAAGAATCCAAACACTACCTCTCCCAGATACAATTCCAACGCGTGATGCACCTACCATTCTGAGAGTCCTGGCCGCGATACAAATGATTGCTGGGATCTGAGAAACAAAGTACAAGAATTTCTTGAAGCCAAGGTGATAGAGTTCGATGCTCCAGAAAAGCCGAATGTTATAACTGCTCCCATGCCCAAACATGGTCGTGGAGTTAATGCTGTTGACACTGATTTGTTTGTGACCTCTGTTGAAGAAATTTCTACTCCTCTTATGACTGTTAAGAAGAATTTGCTGTTGGACGGTTTATTTTCGGGTTGTGGTGAAGGTTGCCACATGTGTTCGATTCTACCTTCTGGTTGCCGTTTGTTGAAGATAAGTGTTCAGCTCCTGATGGATAATAAAGAGATTTTGTTCGAGAAGGTTGTGATCCCTATTGTTCCCATTGAAGACGTTACTATTATAACCATTTCCGCCAATCCTTCCAAGGTTTCCTCGAGAAGACCTGTTAGGATTACACCTGTTTAAAGAATTGCTCCGCTAATAATCACTGTTCATGGTCCCATCCCATACACCTCATACAAGGCTGTCCCATGGCATTATGATGCTGATGTGTACTATCATGTCATTAAGAAAGATCTGAAGAATGAAGAAGCTGATACTGACGTCAGTAATATTGTCGGGACTAGTAAGGTTACCCGAAGTGGAAGGGTTTTCTCTCCTGAGATTGGCCCAAAGATCATCAAGCCTATTGTTATTCCAACTTCTACTCCGACCAGCACTCCTGACATTTCTCCTGTTCCTACTCCAGTTATTACCCCTGCTGCTGAGCCATCTGGGACTCGGGGAAAGGAAATTATAGGTGAGCCTGCCCGGACAGAGGCACCTAAGAAAATCGTTGTGGAAGCCTCTAAACAAGAAATAGAGGAAATACTGAAAATCATTAAGAAGAGCGACTACAATATGGCCGAGCAGATGGGGCAGACCCCATCAAAGATATCCATGTTGTCTCTGCTATTGTGTTCTGAAGCCCATGCGAAGGCTTTGATTACATTTCTCAAGACTGCACACGTGCCACAGGAAACTTCAGCAGATTAGTTCAAAGATTGTGTGGCCAACCTGACTGCTGACAATGGGCTAGGTTTTTCAGATGTGGATCTAACACCAAAAGGAAGGAAGCATAATGATGCTATGCATGTCTCCATTGAGTGTAGGGGAACCACTATGGCTCATGTGCTGGTAGATACCGGATCTTCCCTGAATGTTCTATTGAAGAAAGCATTGGACCGCTTAGATTGTGAGGGTTTGACTCTAAAGCCTAGTAACATTGTGGTAAGGGCTTTTGACATATCGAAGATAATGGTGCACGGGGAGGTGGACATCCCTGTCAAAGTGGGTTCTCAGAATTTTGGGTCCACCTTCTACGTAATGGATATCAGGCCATCGTATCCTTGCTTGCTGGGTCGTCCTTGTATCCATGAGGCTGGGGCAGTTACTTCCACACTCCATCAAATGCTGAAGTATCCAGTGAAGGGAAATATTGTCACAGTGCGAGGTGAAGAAGAATATATGGTGAGTCACCCCAATTCCTTCTGATACATAGATATGGATGGGGAATTCATAGAAACTCGTTGTAAGAATTTCAAAGAGGTCCCTCAGATCTTGGCATCAACTGAAGTTACTACCGGCAAACCTCCGTTGAAGATGACTTCTCTCAAGGACGCCAGGGTTGTGGTTGAAGAAGGTGGGTGTACCAATTGGGGTCAGCTCCTTGATTTCACTCACAAAACTGACAAATTTGGTTTGGGCTTTACTACAGGGGCTCAAAGGGCTGTTAGGCGCGCTCGGGCTGGAAGACCTCCTCTACACATCAACAATCGAGGAATCAATGCAATTGAAGACAGTGAAGAGGGTTCAGAAATCGACAACTGGATCTACCCAACAACCAATGGTGGACCGAATATTTGGATGGCTAGGGACTTCATACCTGTTTCTTTTATTCTGCAGTAATTGACTCATTGGTTTTAATTTTTAATAAACAATCAGAAACTTTACGGCCCAGTGCATTGCCCGAGGAACCTTGGCTTTGCTTGTGAGGGCTATTATTTATCATTTCATATATCATTATTAAAGCATTGGACGTTTCTTGCATACAAATTTTGCGTTCCTTGTTTTTCTTTTATGTCTCTCACTTTATCAAAACAACAATTCTCTTACACACACTCACGTATCATACTGCAGATCCATATCCACTCTGGATCCCATTGATAACAGCTCTGCTACTGCCAGTTATGACTTCAAAAATCCGATCAACCAAGCCGAGGAAGAAGGTGAGGATGATTGTGAGGTACCTGGAGAACTTTCTAGACTATTACAGACGGATGAAAGGGCCATACATCCTCATGAGGAGCCGGTTGAATCAGTGAATTTGGGTACAGAGGAAGACAGGAAAGAGGTTAAAATAGGTACAAATCTGGAGCTTAATGTCAAACAGAGGTTAGTACAGATGCTACACGATTATGTTGAGATCTTCGCCTGGTCCTATGAAGACATGCCTGGTTTGGACACTGATATTGTGGTACATTGCCTGCCGACTAAAGAAGACTGCCCTCCGATAAAGCAGAAGGTCTGCTGTATGCGCCTTGAAATGTCAGAGAAAATCAAGGCAGAGGTCATGAAACAGTTCGACGCAGGATTCTTAGCTGTCACTTCCTATCCGCAGTGGGTTGCCAACATCGTTTCGGTACCTAAGAAGGACGGTAAGGTTCGAATGTGTGTGGACTATAGAGATCTGAACAGGGCAAGCCCCAAGGATGACTTCCCACTTCCTCACATTTATGTTCTAGTCGACAACACCGTGCAGCATAAGATCTTCTCTTTCATGGATGGTTTTTCTGGCTACAACCAGGTCAAGATGGCTCCTGAGGACATGGAGAAGACAACCTTCGTTACACAGTGGGGCACCTTCTGTTACAAGGTAATTCCTTTTGGGTTGAAGAATGTTGGGGAAACTTATCAGCGCGCCATGGTCACTTTGTTCCACGATATGATTCACCACGAGATCAAGGTTTATATTGATGACATGATAGCCATGTCCCAGACTGAGGAATAGCACTTGATCATCTCCAGAAACTGTTTGACAGGTTGAAGACGTACAAGTTGAGGTTGAACCCGAACAAGTGTACCTTCGGGGTAAGGTCTGGTAAGCTTCTGGGTTTTGTTGTCAGTGACAAAGGTATTCAGGTGGACCCTGCAAAGGTAAAAGCCATACAAGAGATGTCGGTCCCCCGCACGGAAAAGGAAGTTAGAGGTTTCTTGGGACATCTGAATTACATCGCCAGGTTCATTTCACATCTAACTGCTACTTGTGAGCCAATCTTCAAGCTGCTGAAGAAAGATCAAGTGGTAAAGTGGAATGATGAATGCCAGACCGCTTTCGAAAGAATCAAGGAATACCTTCAAGAACTACCAATTTTGATGCCTCCAGTTGAAAGAAGACCTTTGATATTATACTTGACAGTTCTAGACAATTCAATGGGGTATGTGTTGGGGCAGCATGACGAGTCTGGTCGAAAAGAGCACGCCATTTATTACCTTAGCAAAAAGTTTACCGACTGTGAGACCCGATACTCATTGCTCGAGAAAACTTGTTGCGCTTTGGCATGAGCTGCTCGCCGACTGAGATAGTATATGCTGACTCACACTACCTTGTTGATGTCAAAGATGGATCCGATCAAATATATTTTTCGAGAAACCCGCTTTATCCGAAAGAATAACAAGATGGCAAATGATCTTAACCGAGTACGACATCCAATACACAACCCAAAAACTAATTAAGGGGAGTGTATTGGCGGATCATTTGGCGCATCAGGCCGTGGATGACTACTAGTCCATGAATTTCGAGTTCCCGGATGAGAATATCATGTTGGTAACCGACTGCGAAGAACCTGGACCGGATGAAGGACACGAGGAGGGATCCCGATGGTCTATGTATTTTGATGGAGCCTCGAACACATTGGGTAATGGCATTGGCGCTGTAATCATATCTCCTGAGGGTTGTCATACTTTGCTTACCGCCCGATTATGTTTCAACAACACCAATAACATGGCGGAGTATCAAGCATGTATCTTGGGTCTTCGAGCTGCTATTGACCTGAGGATTAAGTTTTTGAGTGTATTCGGAGATTCCGCTTTGGTAATAAGTCATATCAAAGGCGAGTGGGATACGAAGCACCTGAATCTTATTCCTTACAAAGAGTATGTACTGACATTGCTCCCACACTTTGAGGAGATAACCTTTGAACATTTCCCACGAGAAGAGAACCAGTTGGCGGACGCGCTAGCTACCATGTCTTCTATGTTCAAAGTTAGGTGGGACAATGAAGCTCCCCAGATTACCATTGAGAGGTTGGATGAACCCGCACACTGCTGTGAGATCGACACCAAAGAAGTGGCAGACAAACCATGGTTTCACGAAGTCAAAAGGTATCTCGAGGTTCAGGAGTATCCCGAAGGGGCATCTGTCAATGATAAGAAGTTTCTGAGAAGGTTCACTGCGAAGTTCTTCATCAGTAATGGAATCCTCTATAAGCGTAACCATGATTCAACCTTACTGCGGTGTGTAGACAAGAGCGAGGAAGAACGGATCATGGATGAGTTATATGAAGGTACCTTCGGAACTCATTCCAGTGGACATACCATGGTGAATAAAATCCTACGGGAAGGATATTACTGGTCCACTATGGAGGCTGATTGCTATCAGCACTCTCGAACTTGTCATAAGTGCCAAATCTACGCTGATAAGGTGCATGTGCCTCCGGTCTCCTTAAACGTCTTGACAGCTCCATGGCCCTTTGTAATGTGGGGCATCGACATGATCGGTGAGATCAGACCTACTGCGTCTAATGGGCATTGCTTCATTCTGGTAGCAATTGATTACTTCACGAAGTGGGTTGAGGCTGCTTCCTTTGCTACAGTAACCAAGAATGTCGTGGCGCGGTTTATCCGACACAATCTAATCTGTCGATATGGTGTCCCAGAGAGTATTATTACTGACAATGGTACAAATCTCAATAACATAATGATCACCGAGCTCTGCAAACAGTTCTAGATTCAGCATCATAACTCTTCTCCCTACCGGCCGAAGATGAATGGTGTTGTTGAAGCAGCTAACAAGAACATCAAATAGATTGTGCAGAAAATGACGGTGACATATAAAGACTGGCACGAGATGTCACCATTCGCTCTTCATGGGTACCGTACTTCAGCACGGACGTCGACAGGGGAAACACCCTACTCTTTGGTGTATGGCATGGAGGCAGTCCTACCCATCGAAGTCTAGATACCCTCTCTCAAGATTATGAAGGATGCGGGTTTGAACGAAGACGACTGGATCCAAACTCGACTCTATCAGTTGAATCTAATCGATGAAAAGAGACTTACTGCTATCTATCATGGTCAGACATATCAAAAGCGAATGATCAAGGCTTTTAACAAGAAAGTCAGACGTCAAGAATATCAAGTCAAGGATCTAGTGATCAAACGCATCATACTACCGCAAGGTGATCCCAGGGGCAAATGGACCCCCACATAAGAAGGGCCATTTATGGTTAAGAACATTTTCTTGGGAGGAGCTATGATTCTAACCACCATGGATGGTGACGACCTTCCTCACCCCGTCAATGCAGACATAGTGATAAGATACTACGCATAATCAAAGACCCGCTAGGTTTACTGGCCTAGGCAAAAATAAGGGCTTCCCGGCGAACCAAAAGGGTTCGGGAAAAAGTAAGGGATGAAAATGAAAAAAACTGTATAGCCGGCAAGTCGAAAACCTGAAAAGGCGTCTTGGGCAAAAAAGGGTATCCCGTTGGACTGAAAACCTGAAAGGGCGGTCCAGGAAAAAATTAAGGATCATAGCGTAACACTATGTCTCATTGGATAATCTCGCAACCAGACTTCGGTATCAACTATCAAGCTCGGATGGCGCCAATCAATCTGATCAACCTTCGGCCAAGTAGCAAAAGTGATGAGACACTTGAAGATATAAAGGCAATAGAAGAGCTGCTTTTCTTTCTTTTATACAAGTTGTAATTTCTTTCGCCGGCATTATCTTACTAGGACGTCATCCTCTTTGTACAAACATGCCTATTACAGGCCAATTGCAAAAATCAATACAAGTCATTTTACAAAACCAATTTGTTTCTTTTTCTTTTTCTGTTTTGTTTTGCAAGAACGTCCGATGATTCATTTTTGATATATGCATTTGAAAATAATGGCTGCTCATAAATATTTACACAAGAAACAAAAGACGATTACTCGTAATGCCAAAAACAGGGAAAACAAGAAGTGCCCAAACCTTACAGTTACTCTACCCATCAGGTATCGAGATAGAACCAGCATGAGAACATGAGTAGTGGTACATACATTCCTCACAGAGTAAAAAGTATCCAAAGCCAGTGTTGTTAGTAAATTTTTCCCCAAGTAGAGTTGGTTTCTCTCACAAACAAAAATTCAATCTCTAATGGAATTCATTATCACTAGCAACGAAAATTCATCCCCAGCTGAGTTTATTTCTCCAAATCAGCAGATCTGTCAACAGAGTATCTCCTCTCCAACAGAGTTATTCCCCGCAGAGTTATCCGCAAACAGGGTCTCTTCCGGCAGAATATCCACCAGCCAAGTGGATGTGAATCCCCAGTTAATCATCTTTGTTCACCATCCCCAACAGATGTAGAGGAACTATGGTTTTTTACAGCAGTCAAGAATACCATTTCTCATACTCTCTAAACAGCAGTCAGGTATTTATTTTCCCGGACTCAGATTATTATGTCAGCATTCCATGTTCATACATCATGACATATGCATACATTACATATAACATAATCTCAGTTATTTCGAGAACCACATCGCAATGCATCTCATGCATCGCACATAACTAACCCTGTATTTCTTTCAGGAAAGACAATTATTATCAACAATTTCCAGCAGGTCCATGATTAACACTCGAAGCTAAACAGAGTAATCATCGGTGCGACAAATGCAATCTTACCCAGGTTCCTCCTAAAGTTTTACATGAACTTATCTCGAAGTAAACTTACCCCGGTTCCTCTTGAAGTTTTATACAAACTTATAACCTTACCCCGGTTCCTCCTGAAGTTTTACACAGACTTAGCCCAAAGTAACCTTACCCAGGTTCCTGTTGAAGTTTTACCCAAACTCCTCACGAAACAACCCTATCCAGGTTCCTCCTTACAACCCTACTACGCAGACTTTTCATATCGAAGCAACCCTACTATCCAGGTTCCTTCTCATAACCTTACTATCCGGGTTCTTCCTCTCTTATCCCTAGACAGCAGTCCACAACACGGAAAGACCGGGACCCGATCAAACATGATTGGTTTCACATCTCTCCAGTAAGTCGCGGTGCCGCATATACCCCGACCAGATACGCAGGTCACTTTCGCTTCCTCAAGCCGGAGTTATTCCCCAGTAGAATAACAGACAACTGGAAGCTCCTAAAATTCTATTTCTCCTAAGATAGAGACCAACATTCCCCAGCGAAGTCCTCCTCTACAAAAGCTATACGGGTTCTCACAAAGGAATCTCTTATGCGATCGACACCTCTTCGGATGGCATATTTAAGCCCATCCCCAACAATCTTCAATCCTCAACTTCCAAATGGCATCTATAAGCCCATTCCCGATATCACAAATCTAGTGCCACTTCATGCGAGTGCAAATTTCTGGGCACTCTAGTGTTCAATCATCTTCCACCTCCAGATCACGAAAGGCAGAGCAACCAATCTACATATTCAGGTTTAAGAAGATTGAATAGGGGCATCTGTTGTACCCCAAAATTTTCCCTCTCATATTTCTCAACACATGGCAAGGGAGGTCCCCAAATTGCTCAAGGAAGTTCAAGAGTTGACCAGACAAACTCTCTCCTAAGGCAGTATACCTCAAATTAGAGTTTCCATCTTCATCAAGATGTGTGAACCACAAAGGACTAAAATGCTCACCATTGTCCTAATATGTTCTCAATATCATCCATGCCAAGTTTCAAGCCTTGCAAAAGAAGTTTGCTCAATTAATTGCTCAAATGCCTGAAAATCAACTATACAAGGTTAAAAGTCAACTATGGCCCACATACAGTCAAACTTCAATATTTTTGGTCAATATCCAAATTTTGAAGTATTATCCATCATTTGATCAAGGGTTGATCATGATTCCTCAAGGATTGCTCATAATTCATCAAAACCCAAAAGTTGTTAAATTAGGGTTTTATAGGAAAAGTCAACTCAACTTTGACCAAGCATAACTTTCTCATACTTTATCAGAAATGACCCATCCAAATCTCATTTTGAAGAGGATGCAATTACCTACAGTTCATATTCATCTCCAAAGTCCATAATATGCACTCAGAAAAAGATATGAATTTTGACATTATAGGTTCTTTTGAAAAGTCAACAAAAACAACTTTTGGGTCAAAGCTTCATACATGAACATGGAAGACTCAATTGAGATGATAACAAAAGGGTTGTTTAGAGGACATCCTAAGATTTCTAAAAAGTTCAAGAACAACTCTCTAGGGTCAAAATTGAGAGAGTTATGCATTGGCCAAGTTGACCATTTTTGCAAAATTGCCAAAAGTCAAATGTGCTCAAATTTGCATTTTTTGCTAAATGTGCCCAACTTTTTATGCTTGCACCTCAATTATAATGTGGTCCAAGACTTAAATGTTCACTCACCCATTATGTGCTTCATTTTTCAGTTTATTTTGATTTTTCATTGATTAAAAAGTGAATTAAATCAAATAAATGATGAAAATTAATAAAGATATGATTTGATTTGTTTTTTTGACAGTTTGACAATCAAGATATGCTGAGTAAACAAGAGAAAATATAATCAAGCACAATTAGTACAAAAAAAGCATCATTGGCATGGTTATGGAAAGATATCATATGTCTTAAAAATCAAATATTCCATTCATGAATTCTCAAGATTGGATCCAAGTTTGTTAACCTAATTCATTCTAGGTTATATAATGAAGAATTCCAGATCAAAAAAAGAGGTTAGAGGTCGTGAGAGGCATAGAACAAAACTCAAAATTCTTGACAAAAAGGGTGATTCATTTTGTAGGTTAGGGGACGATTCAGAGCAATTTAAAGCCAGCAATCTATTCCAGGAGATCCCGGGAAGCTATTCCACCTATCCCCAGGCTTCAAAACGCCTGGAATCATGCCCACCATCAACCATGGTTTGCCTAAAAACTCGATTCTGGTTTCCTTGATTTTGACAACATTATCATGTTTTGATTATACATTCTTGTTCATTATCTTGTTTGCAAGCTATTGGCATCATTTAATTGCATTTACATCGCAAGAATCACAATATGCCATTGCTAGGGTTTCTGTGTTCGTTTTAAGGGTTTTCAGTACAGGAAAAATTAGGACTTGAATCAGGTACCATGATGCTCGTGAGGATGAGACGAGTTGATTGGTACCATTACATTTCATTTATATTGTTTGTATGCAATTTTTGAAATATGCAGGGTTATACCTACAATGAATGTCTATAGGTAAATGTCTTTTTCTAAAACGCCGGAATCAGTGAAAAATATGATGGCTTGGTAACATGTGACTGGCCCATTTGAAAGTTTGCGCATTTGTGGCTGGAAGAATATTTGACTTGGCTTTAGGTTTTATTTGTTTATTATGCTTACAAGTTAACAATCTAGCGTAAATGGTTGGAGGAAATACCTTTTATGCACACGTCCTGGGTTCGATCCCAGGCGTGTGCATTTTATTATTTTCTTATTTGTTTCAGGTGAATCCAATGCACTACATCATCATACGCCTTCCATACACCTTCAACTTCTGGCCACTAGATGCCTAGCTAGTCCGATCCAACGTGCCAGCAATGAATGTCCATGGTGCACATGCAAGGTCAATGTTGCGCCAAATTCAAAGGTTGACCAGGCCTTGATGCTTAATGGGCCTTACAAAAATAAGATCCACACAACCCAGCATTGCTAACAACAACACTGGCTCATTCCTCATTTTTTTCTTATTATTTTATTTTTGCTTTATTCTTAATTCTTTATTTATTTTATTTTCAAATCAATTTTTTTCATAAAATCACAAAAATCAAGAATTCACAAAAATTAGAATTAGGTTTTTATCAAATTTAATTTAATTAATTTAGGGTAACTTTAATTTGTTTTTTAGAATTAAAATCAATTAGAAAAATTAGGTTTAATTCTTCATTTAATGGTTTTCCTTTTGCAAATAGGATAAAAACACAAAAAATAGGTTAACTTAATTATTTTTCTTAATTAAAATTAATTAGTAATTAGGGTCCTTTTTTTTATTCAATTATTCCATTATTTTGTTAAATAAAAAAACGAAAAAAATGATTTTTCTTTAATCAATTGCAATTAGGTTTAGTCGGGGGTCAAAACCCTAATCACCTCGCATTATATCGCCGCGCGCTTGTTAATTATTTTGCCATTATTTTGTAATTGTTAAGGGTTTGTAATAGTTAACTTAGGTTTTTTTTATTTACCATTTAAATCCCCGTTTTTTGGTTATGTAATTAATCCCCCTAACCGAAGCCTTGTAATAGCTAGGTTTATTTTCCTGCATTTTTAATTCCTGCAAATATTTAACTGTCTAGATGTATGCTAATGGATCACTCACACATATTCACTCTTAGAGTATACTCTCACTTCGGTTGCCTTCGGTAAACGATCATTAAGCATAGGGTGTCTTAGTGGTTTCCCTCCCGTCTAAAAAGATCAAATGTTACTTCGGAAATGTTACCTCAGAAATGTTGCCTCGAAAATGTTACCTCGGAAGAAATCTTAAGACTCTAGGGTTACTACTAAGGTGTCCTAATATTGTTTTAGTGACCGTACATCCCTTTTAAATTGACCCTTACAACTCCAACGACGATTTTACCTATTCCTTAATAGTGGGATAGTGTTGTCTAAAGGAAAAAAGAATAGAAACGATCTTTTTTTCGAGTAGGTAGAATCTTAAGTACTTGCTCAAATAAAAACTTTTCACACTGACACTTTTCAAACAAATGTTCAAAACAACTTCGTCACATCCTTGAGGACTGATACAAGGGTTATCACGAAGTAAAACATTTTCAAATACAAGCACACAAACACAAGAAATTTATAAAAAAAAGAGCAAGTACCTAAGAGCCCATGGAACACCATGGATAGAAAGGGTGCTAACACCTTCCCTTTCTATAATCTACCCCCGTACTCAAAATCTCGAAAAAGGATTTTTTATGTACTTTTTTCCTTTTCGGTTGGATGAAATAAAAGTCGGTGGCCACTCTTACTTACCGCGACATTTTGCAAACACAAAATGCAAAACACAAACCAGTATTAAACAGTCGGTTCTGCCACCATATCACACTTACGAACGAGAATCATTACAAAGTTTTCCTAAACAATGGCCTATTTACAAAATACTTTCAAAAAACCACACAAAGCACAATTTCAAACAAAAGCAAGTGATCTAGCACGTAACTAAGAGCCAATGGAAAACCATGGATGAAAAGGGTGCTAACACCTTCCCTTTTCATAATCTACCCCCCGAACTCAAAAAATAATCTCAAAGGTATTTCTTGTGCATTTTCACCTTTCCTTTTGGATAAAAGAAAAGTCGGTGGAGACTCTTGCTAACCGCAACATTTGCGATCAAACGCAAAACAATCAAGTCAGTTCTCCCACCGTATCACACAACCCATTAAGGATATGATGTAACACCCAAGAAACCTGCATTAAATTGCTTCGAAACCTCAACCTTGATCTTCTCTAACATCTCGGGACACATTCGACAAAATTTTTGCTTTATTGGAGAACAACCCTCTTTCATTTGCAGACGGTGAACCACAATATCAGTATCAAGCCCTGGCATGTCTTCGTACGACCAAGAAAAGATCTCAACATAGTGATGCAACATCTGAAGTAATCTGTTCTTGAAGTCGTCTTCTAGGTTGGCACGTGTGATCGGTGGATCTGGAACTGACTGTTTAACGCTGGTTCGCGAAATGTCGCGGTAAGCAAGAGTCGCCACCGTCTTTTATTTTCTCCAACATGGAAAGGACAAAAGCACAGCAAAATTCCTTATTGAGAATGTTTCTCGGTTCGGGAGGTAGATTTATAGAAAGGGAAGGTGTTAGCACCCTTTCTATCCATGGTTATCCATGGGCTCTTAGATACTTGGTCATTGTGTTTTCAAAAGTGTTTGCTTTTCAATTGTGAGTGGGTTTGAAAAAGTTTCGTTTAAAGATTTCAGATCGACTCTTGTATCAGTCCTCAAGAGTGTTTGAAAAATTGTTTTGAAAGCTTTTTTGAAAGTGTCGGTGTGAAAAGAGTTTTGATTTGTTTTTTAGAGCAAGTATCTACGAGTCATCTACCTACCCTAAGGAATTAGGCTGTGTAAATGTCCTTAAGGTAGTGCCATCCCACCATTGAGAGGTAGGTAGCACCACCGTTGGAGGTGTTCGGGTCAATTCGAGGGTTAGGGACAGTGTGGTCACCAGAGCAACAGTAGGACACCTTAGAAGCTACCCTTATGCCATGGGGCATGGACATAAGGACTTACTAAAATGTCTTATACTCGACGACTACGTTTCGAGGGGCAAGGCAACAGTGAGGCGTACCCTAGGAGTGGTGTGTGAATTTGTGTGTTTGTTTTCATGTTAATATTTGTCTTTGATCATGCATTTGGTGAGCTACGCATTGCTTTTAATTTAGGCATTCATTCTTTCATGCAAGTTAGCAGTTAAAAAGTGCGGAAAGTAAAGTTCTACGCTATTATAAGGCGCGGGTCTATACATCGCCAAATTAACAAAGACCCGTTTTTTTAATAAAATGCGAAAAATAAATAAATTCCTAATCACTATTACAAGGCTTGAGCAATTACATAATATTGAAAAGAAACATAAGAATAAACGTGCGAAAGGAAATTAGAATCGAATGTTCGAGGGCGTTGGACCCTTTAAAGAAATTAAATGAAATTAAAAATTAATTAATTATTTAATAAAGAAAAGAAGTTATTTTTTTATGTTTTTTTTTGGGATTTAATGAAAATAAAGAGAATTAATTAAAATTAGAAGTTAAACGAAACCCTAGTTCAAAGTCGTTTTTAATTATTTATGAAAAAATGTTCAAGTTTAACCTAATTTACCCTAATTAATTAATTACATGGGTATTTACAAAATAATTAATAATTAACAATAATAATAATAAGAAGAAATAATTTATTAAGAAAAAGATAAAAATGCTAAAAAACCTAATTTCTATATATTTTAGTTATTAAGAAAAGATTGAAATTAAAAACCCTAAATTAAACTAAATTGATTATTAAAAATTTATTTACAAAAACATTTAATGAATTAAATATTAAATAAACATATTTTTTAGTTTTGATTTTTCTGGTTTTATTATGAAAATTATTTTTGTGAATTAAATAAAACAATTAATTAAAAAAACAATTTAAAAGAATAAAAGGAAAAATAAATAAAAATTGAAAATTGAACAAACCATGGGGGGTATTCAGACCCTTTTGGAGGTTTTGTTTGAGAAATTTGGCCCAAGAATGCAAGGCCCTTTGGACTTTCTGGAATTGCGTATGGAATGGTTGACCAGCGTGTATGGTGGACCTCCATTCAGAGCCTTCAGATGGATCCTTATGCATAGGTGGGAAGCATAGATGTGGAGTTGTATGGTAGGACGTTGATGGCATGCTGCATAAAAACATATTGAAGAAAAAATTATGGAAGAAGTGGGGGACCTGGGAATCGAACCCAAGTCCCAATACCTGCAAGCCACCTCATTTACCAACCAAGCTAGTGCGCGTATCTGTTAGTATTATGGAACATGATTAACATAAGAGAAAAGCAAGCATTATTGGTAGAAAGCAAAAATCACGCGCCAAGATTTGAATCTCCCAGTCACGTATGGACACGCCAGCTTCGTCTTCATCTTTTTGCTTGTAACATGAACAAATAGCGGATAGGATATAGGCAAACATAAAAAAGGCGCGAGGGGTGAGTTAGCTTCGTTTGAGTATCACGAATCCATTGGTACCAGTTTGGTTGTCCAATTTTTCCAGATGAAGAAACCCCTCTTTCAAAGTTTCTGAAACCCTAAAAGATGTTAATGGCGTATTTTGATATAGGCGTCATTATTTCAATTAAATGGTGCTATTAGTTTCAGAACATCAATGTGACTAAGAATCAATCAACAAAATGCATGAACAATGCTTAAAAATCAAAACACGATAATGGATAATTTCATGAAAAGTAAGACATCGTTCTACCACTTCTTTGGGTACGGAGGCCTGGATTTGATTGCAAATGCTTCCTAGTAGTGTCAGGAGTGTATTGGAATACTTTTCAAGCCTTGAATCGTCCTCTAGGTATCAAAACAGTTTTCAACTTTTTTGTGAAAAAATGCAATTTTGCTCTTTGATTCCTGCGCAGCTCTTGTGTCTAATCCTTTAGGTTTTAATTGTGCATATGTTTATGAATGAATTAGGTTAAAAAAACCAGCCTATAATCCATGCATTGATGATTTGGAGATTTGATTTTCCATGAGATCAATTTCAATCTTTTTCAATCCTTTTTTATGCCAATCATTGCCAATCATGTAGAATCTTTCCTTTTTGAATGATGCACAAAATATTGAGCACATAATGAGTGAAATCTCTGCACAAAAAGATTTGAAAGGTATTATTTGCTATTTTTTTCATATTTAATTTTAATTAAGTGAATTAATAGTAATAAAAATTCAAATAATTAATCAAAAATGAGAAAATAATTCCCTTGGAGGTCAATGGGTCGTGCATAGCCTTTGGGTAATGATTCATGAAATAAATTGAGGCCCATTAGCAATTTTGAACCCTTTTGTGCAAAGTTGACTTTTCAAAATTCCCAAAAATTTCCCAAATTCTACAAGGCATATCTTGCTCAATTTTGAAGCTTTGATCATGTTCTTGGACATTTTGGAAATGTATTGAAGTCCTCTAACCAATGCCTTTAATCCCATGTCATTTTGATTTACCAATCTCAAGTTATGGTCTTTGACTTAAAGTGCCTTTTTGTTGACTTTTGAAAATGACCTATAATGTTGAGATTGATAACTTTTTTTGAGAGCATTTCTTGGACTTGAAGTGTGAAGATGAGTTGTAGGAAATGTCATTCTCTTAAAAATGAGCTTTGGATGGAATTTTTCTGATAAGCCATGTGGAAGTTATGCCCTGGTCAATTTGCAGTTGACTTTTCCAATTGTCCAAAAATAGAAACTTTTGCATCTTGAGACTTTTTGAGCCATGCCTTGAGAATCATGATCAAGAATTGATCAAATGATGTTTGTGGCTTCAAAATAAGATGTTGACCAAAAATTTTGACTTTTGACTGTCAAATGACCATTTTGCCCCTGCAGTTGACTGTGAAGCAATTAGGGTTTTTTGACTGTGCAATTTGATGCTGTGAGTCTTGAAACTTGGCATATGGATGCTTGACAATGTATGTAGGTGTGTGGGACTTGTTTGGACCCTTGGAAACATCAATTTCTTTGCCAGAACCAAAACCCTAATTTTGACTGTGTTAGGAGGCAATTGGACTGTGCAACCCTTGGGAGATTTTGAAGCATGATCTTAGCCAACCTTGAAGAATATGGGAGGGCAAATTTTGGGGTACAACAGTTGCCCCTGTTCAATCTTCTTAAACCTGAGGGTGTAGATTGGCTGGCGTGCCTTTCGTAATCCGAAGGTGGAAGATGATTGAACACTAGAGTGCCCAGAAATTTGCACTCACATAGTAGAGTGTCAGCGGTATGATGCGGGTAACAGGCTTACAGATGCCATTTGGAGACTGATGGATGGGAGAGATGGGCTTATAGATGCCATCGGGAGGTTGTCGATCGTGTAAGAGATTCCTTAGCGAGAACTTGCGTACCTGAGAAAGAAAGTAAATACCTGGCCTGTTACAGGAGTTGATCTTCAAACTCTTTGTGTAGATGTGCCCTGGCTGGATACAGGTATCGAATCTTTAAACTCTTCAAACGCGCCCTGGCGAGATACAAGAATCGAGTCCGGAGAATACAGTCGTCAACAGATACTCCCTGGCAAGATACGGGAATCGGATCTTCAAACTCTTCAGACGTGCCCTGGCAGGATACAGGAATCGAGTCTGGTAATGTAGTCGTCAACAGATGCACCCTGGCAAGATACAGGAATCGGATCCTCAAACTCTTCAGAAGCACCCTGGAAAGATACAGGAATCGGGTCTGGTAATGTTAATCGTCAACAGATACACCCTGGCAAGATACAAGAATCGGATCCTCAAACTCTTCAGACGCACCCTGGCAAGATACAAGAATCGAGTCTGGTAATGCTAGTCGTCAACAGTTACACCCTGGCAAGATACAGGAATCAGATCCTCAAACTCTTCAGACACACCCTGGCAAGATACAGGAATCGGGTCTGGTAATGTTAGTCGTCAATAGATACACACTGGCAAGATACATGAATCGGATCCTCAAACTCTTCAGACGCACCCTGGCAAGATACAGGAATTGGGTATGGTAATGCTAGTCGTCAACATATACACCCTGGAAAGATACAAGAATCGGATCCTCAAACTCTTCAGACGCACCCTGGCAAGATACAGGAATCGGGTCTGGTAATGTTAGTCGTCAACAGATACACCCTGGCAAGATACAGGAATCGGATCCTCAAACTCTTCAGACGCACCCTGGCAAGATACAGGAATCGAGTCTGGTAATATTGGTCGTCAACAGATACACCCTGGCGAGATACAGGAATCGGATCTTCAAACCCTTCAGATGTGCCCTGGCAAGATACAGGAATCGAGTCTGGAATATAGCCGTCAACAGATACTCCCTGGCGAGATACAGGAATCGGATCTGGAATCACGACTATTGATAGCAATCATCTTTGTATGCGATGTCATGATGTATGACATGCGTGATGAGGTTATATGTTCATGATGCGTATATGCATGCTATAATGTATGGAAATGCGATGAATGTATGTTTTTTGTCTAGGAAAATGAATCCTTGACGGGTGCCGGGAAATTAAATCTTGGGCTGATGTAGAGCTTTTGTTTCCACTGGGGAGTGATGGTTGCAAGAATATCGGTAGGAGAAGATGATTCCGTTGGGGAATAAACTTGGAGATTACTCTGTGGGGGGAAATTACTCTAGCGACCTTGCTGGGGAACAATACCCTGTGGGAAGAGAGGTACTTTGCTGGGATGTTGATAACTCCGCTGGGGATACCATTGATGTGTTATGTTGGAAGTTTTAATAGACTCCACTGAGGATAAGAAGACTTCGCCGAGGACGATCTTTCCGTGGCTTTTGACTGAGGATAACCCAGTTATATCCTGGTAGGGAAATAACCTTTGAATAAAGCCGGGAGACGCGTTCGTGCTCTGCAGGGGGGAAGCTTCCAGAATCTACTGGGGATAAGCTTCCTGCTGGGGAGATGATTCAGCTTCCCTGGGGAAATCTTTAGACTAGACTCTCCTGGGGAAATTTTTGAGATGTATTGGGGAAGTGGCTCCACTGAATGTCTGGTATACCGCCGGGGAACAATCTTAGATCAAGACTGCCGGGGATGCTTGTTAAGAATGTTTGAATACTATGCTGAGGAATGTTGAGATCTGCTGGGGATACCCAATTTCCTTAAGGCTGACAGTATAACTTTGCTTGGGGAGATTGAGTTGCTGGCTCACTCTTTGGGGATTTAAGATATCTTGGTTATATTCTTCGGCCGAACTTACCTTGGTACCTTGATGGACAGAGCAATTAGATTGCTTAGACCACTCATTATTGCCCCTGTTTCTAATGCTACCTGTAATTAATCCTTTGTTTCGTATGCAAATATTTATGAGTTAGCAATTAGTGTCAAATGCATATATCACAAATTGAACCTTGGACGTTCTTCGCAAAACAAAACAGAAAAAAGGAAAAACCATTGGAAATTTGTTTGAAAAGTGGATTTATATTGATTTTTGAATTTGCCTGTAAATAGGCGTTTATGTACAAGAGGCTGACGTCCTAGTAGGAGAACGCCGCCGAACAACAGAGTTTATACAATTTGTAAAAAGGGAAACCAAAGCAGCTATGTGAAAAGAATAATCCCACTGGGTTCCAACTCTGCTATCGCCTTTATATCTTCGAGCGTCTCATCACTTTGCTGCTCAGTTGACGATGAAGCTGATTGATCGATGCCGTTTGAACCTGACAGCTGATACCGGATTCTGGATGCAAAGTGATCCAATGAGACATAGTATTACGCTTTATCCCTAACTTTTGCCTGGACTGCCCTTTCGGGTTTTCGGTCCACCGGGATACCCATTTTTGCCCAAGCTGCCTTTTCAGGTTTTCGACTTGCCGGGTGTACAGATTTTTTCATTTCATCCCTCATTTTTCCCGAACCCTTTTGGTTCGCCGGGAAGACCTAATTTTTGCCTAGGTATGTCAACCTAGCATGTCTTTTATCATGCGTAGTATCTTTTTACTATGTCTGCATTGGTGGGGTGAGGAAGGTCGTCACCATCCATGGTGGTCAGAATCATGGCTCCTCCTGAGAACACATGTTTAACCACAAATGGCCCTTCGTACGTGGGGGTCCATTTGCCCCTGGGATCACTTTGAGGAAGAATGATGCGTTTGATTACTAGGTCCCCAACTTGATACTCTTGTGGTCTGACCTTCTTGTTAAATGCCCTGATCATCCGTTTTTGGTACGTTTGACCATGACATATAGCAGCGAGTCTCTTTTCGTCAATTAGATTTAACTGATCAAGTCGTGTCTGGATCCAATCATCTTCGCTCAGATCTGCATCCTTCATTATCCGGAGAGAGGGTATCTGCACTTCGATCGGTAAGACTGCCTCCATACCGTAGACCAAGGAAAAAGGTGTTGCCCCGGTTGACGTTCTTGCTGAGGTACGGTACTCATGAAGAGAGAACGGTAACATCTCGTGCCAATCTTTATAGGTCACTGTCATCTTCTGCACAATCTTTTTGATATTCTTATTCGCTGCTTCTACAGCCCCATTCATCTTCGGCCGATAAGGAGAAGAGTTGTGGTGCTGTATCTTGAATTGCTCGCAGAGCTCAATGATCATCTTGTTATTGAGATTGGTACCATTGTCCGTAATGATCCTTTCCGGGACACCGTATCGACAAATCAGGTTGTGTCGAATGAACCGTGCCACGGCGTTCTTGGTTACGGTAGCGTAGGAAGCTGCTTCTACCCACTTTGTAAAGTAATCAATCGCCACCAGGATGAAGTGATGCCCGTTGGATGCCGTAGGTTTAATCTCACCGATCATATCAATGCCCCACATTGCAAAAGGCCAAGGTGCAGTCAGGACATTAAGAGGAACTGGAGGAACGTGCACCTTATCTGCGTAAATCTGGCATTTGTGACATGTCCGAGAATGTTGGTAACAATCAGCTTCCATTGTGGACCAGAAATATCCTGCCCGAAGGATCTTCTTTGCCATGGTATGTCCACTGGAATGTGTTCCGAAGGTACCTTCATGTAGCTCCGCCATGATCCTTTCTGCTTCAGTCTTATCCACACAACGTAATAAGGTTGAATCATGGTTTCGCTTGTACAGAATGTCGTTGCTAAGGAAGAACTTTGCTGCGAACCTTCTCAGAAACTTCTTGTCGTTGACAGATGCACCTTCAGGATATTCTTGAGCTTCCAAGTATCTCTTCACCTCATGGTACCAAGGTTTTTCAGTCACTACCTCAGCCTCAAGATCACAACAGTATGCAGGTTCGTCCAGTTTCCAGATAATGACCCGGGGAGCCTCATTGTCCCATTTGACTTTGAACATGGAAGACATTGTAGCTAACGCGTCCGCCAACTGATTCTCCTCTCTTGGTAAATGTTCGAAAGTTATCTCCATGAAATGGGGAATCAATGTCAACACACATTCTTTGTAAGGAATAAGGTTCGGATGTTTCGTATCCCACTCGCCTTTGATCTGATTGATCACGAGAGCGGAATCTCCGAAGACACTCAGAAACTTGATCCTTAAGTCAATTGTAGCTTGAAGACCCATGATGCATGCCTCATACTCCGCCATGTTGTTGGTGCAGTTGAAACATAGCCGGGCAGTAAGTGGAGTATGAGTGCCTTGAGGGGATATGATCACAGCGCCGATGCCGTTACCCAAAGCGTTGGATGCTCCGTCAAAGTGCATAGACCATCGGGATCCTTCCTCAGGTCCTTCATCCAGTCCAGGTACTTCACAATCAGTCACTATCATGATGCTCTCGTCTGGAAACTCGAAGTTCATTGACTGATAGTCTTCTACTGCCTGATGTGCCAAGTGGTCTTCCAATACACTTCCTTTGATGGCTTTATGAGTTGTGTACTGGATGTCGTATTCTGTCAAGATCATTTGCCATCTTGCTATTCTCCCAGACAGAGAAGGCTTTTCAAATATGTACTTTATTGGATCCATCTTTGAGATCAACAAGGTAGTGTGAGTCAGCATATACTGTCTCAGCCGGCGAGCAGCCCATACCAAAGCGCAGCAAGTTTTCTCGAGCAGTGAATATCGGGTCTCACAGTCGGTAAACTTTTTTCTATGGTAATAAATGGCGTGCTCTTTTCGGCCAGACTCGTCATGCTGCCCCAGCACACACCCCATTGAGCTGTCAAGTACTGTCAGGTATAGTATTAGAGGTCTCCCTTCAACCAGTGGCATAAGAATGGGTGGCTCCTGGAGATACTCTTTGATTCTGTCAAAAGCAGCCTGACATTCATCATTCCAACGTACTACCTGATCTTTCTTCAGTAGCTTGAAGATTGGTTCACAAGTAGCAGTTAGATGGGAGATGAATCGAGCAATATAATTCAGACGTCCTAGAAAGCCTCTGACTTCTTTCTCTGTCTTAGGAACTGGCATCTCTTGAATGGCTTTGACCTTGGCAGGGTCCACTTGAATACCCTTGTCACTTACGACGAGGCCTAGCAACTTTCCAGATCTTACCCCAAAGGTGCACTTGTTTGGGTTCAACCTCAGCTTGTACAATTTCAAACGGCCAAACAGTTTCTGCAGATGGTCAAGGTGTTCCTCCTCAGTTTGGGACCTTGCAATCATATCATCGACATACACTTCTATCTCATGATAGATCATGTCATGAAATAAAGCAACCATGGCACGTTGGTAGGTTGCCCCAGCATTTTTCAACCCGAACGGCATGACCTTGTAGCAGAAGGTGCCCCACTGAGTGACAAAGGTAGTCTTTTCCATATCTTCAGGAGCCATCTTGATCTGATTATAACCTGAAAAACCATCCATGAAGGAAAACACCTTGTGCTGAGCAGTATTGTCAACCAGAACGTCAATGTGAGGTAGAGGGAAGTCATCCTTGGGGCTGGCCCTGTTCAGATCCCTGTAGTCAACACACATTCTGACCTTACCATCTTTCTTCGGTACCGGCACCACATTGGCAACCCACTGAGGGTACGAAGTCACTGCTAGAAACCCGGCATCAAACTGTTTCATAACCTCAGCTTTGATCTTCTCAGACATCTCTGGACGCATATGGCGGACCTTTTGCTTAACCGGAGGGCAGTCTTCCTTGGTAGGCAAGTGATGGACCACAATGTCGGTATCCAACCCGGGCATGTCTTCGTAGGACCAGGCAAAGATCTCCACATAATCATGCAACATCTGAATCAACCGTTGTTTTACGCTGAGCTCCAGATTAGCACCAATCTTAACTTCCTTTCTATCTGTCTCAGTACTCAGATTTATCGTTTCCACCGGCTCTTCATGTGGTTGAATTTTCCTCTCTTCCTGGAGTAACAGTCTTGCAAGTTCGCCAGGCACTTCGCAATCATCTTCACCTTCGTCTTCGGCTAAGTTGATCGGATTTTCGAAGTCATAACTGGCAGTAGCAGAGTCGTTACCAGTGAGATCCAGAGTGGATTGGAACCTGTATGAGTGAGTGTGTGTAAATACAGTTGTTTTGCAATATATAAAGAAAGAAAGAAAGGGAGCACAAGATTTGAAATGCGAAAAACGTCCAAGGTCTTTATTCATGATATATGGAAATGACAGTTATAAGCCCTCACAAATGAAGCCACGGTGCCCCGGGTAGGACACCGGGCCATAAAGTTTCAGTCTATTGTTTATTAAAAATAACAAAAACAAAGGAATTCATTACTGCGTAACAAAAGTAACAGGTATGTGATCTTTTGCAGTCCAATTGGTCAATCCACCGTCAGTCGTCGGGTAGATCCAGCTATCGAACTCTGATTCTTCCACTTCATCTTCATCCCTAATAGCATTCACTCCTGGATTGGTGATGAGCACAGGAGGTCTTCCAATCCTAGCTTTGCGCACATCCCTCTGAGCCTCTGCAGTAAAACCCAGTCCAAACTTGTCAGTTTTAGGAGTGAAATCAGGGAGCCTGCCCCAGTTATCACATTCACCTTTCTCAATTACAGCCCGGTCATCCTTTAAGGAGGCCATCTTCAAAGGAGAACCCTCTTCAATTACTGCTTATGCCGCTGCCAATGTTGGAGGTACCTCTTCAAAATGTTGAAAGGGGGGTTCAATAAACTCCCTGTCCATCTCAATATACAGGAAGGAATTCAGATGACTAACCATATATTCCTCCTCTCCCTGCACAGTAACAATCTTCCCTCGGACAGGGTACTTGAGCTTCTGGTGTAGAGTGGAAGTCACTGCCCCAGCTTTGTGAATCCAAGGTCGACCCAGCAAACAGGAATAAGATGGACGAATGTCCATCACATAGAAAGTCGAGTCAAATACTTGAGAACCCACACGAATAGGAATGTCTACCTCACCATGAACCATCCTCTTAGAACCGTCGAAGGCTCTAACAATGATGTTACTAGGCTTCAACTCCAGGCCCTCACAATCCAACCGGTCTAAGGCCTTCTTGGGCAATACATTTAGGGAAGAACCGGTATCCACCAACACGTGAGCAAGAGTAGTGCCCCTGCATTCAATGGAGACATGCAGGGCATCATTGTGGTTCTTTCCCTTGGCGGTAAGATCAACATCCGAGAAACCCAAACCATTGTCAGTTGTCAAATTGGCCACACAGTCAATGAATTGATCTGCAGATGTCTCCTGTGGCACATGGGCCGTCTTCAGAAATGAAATCAAGGCCTTGGCGTGGGCCTCTGAGCACAGCAGCAATGAGAGCATAGAGATCTTGGAGGGGGTATGCCCCAACTGTTCAACGACATTGAAATCTCTCTTCTTGATTATCTTAAGAATCTCCTCCATCTCTTGCTGGGAGGCTTCAACATTCACAGACTTTGGTGCCTCCATCCGGGCAGGCTCATCATCAATCCCTTTGCCCCGAGTATTAGATGACTCGACAGCAGGGGAAGCAACTTGATCAGAAGGGGGAACAGGCGCACTTGCAGGTGTAATTATGAGAGGTCTTCAAATAACTGGTGGCGCAATGTCAAGCGAGAAGAGCCTGCCACTGCGGGTTACTTTGGCGGGACCAGTGATATTGCTGATGCTGGTACCGGTGTTGAACTTCTGCTTCACTCCAAGTACATATACATCTGCCCCATAGTGCCATGGGACAGCCTTGTCAGATTCATAGGGGAGGGGCCCCGGAACAGTAATAATAATGGGTGCAACAGACATGATTTTAACTGGCTTCCTCGGAGGAGCCTTGATTGGATTGTTGAAAATTGTAACGAAAGATACTTCTTCAACGGGAACACAAGGAACAACGGTCTTCTTGAACAGAATCTCTTTGCTGTCCATCAGGCTTTGAATGCCTAACTTCAGCAACGGACAATCAGCAGGGGTAACAACACACAGAAGGCAACCCTTGCTACAACCCGGAAATAAACCGGCCAGCAGCAGGTTCCTCTTAACAGTCCACAGAGGGGTAGCTACATCATTCACAGAAACGGAATACAAATTTTCATCAATGGCATTTACTCCATGCTGGGGCATAGGAGTAGTCACAACGTTTGGTCTCTCAGGCGCCTCAAATTGTATCTCCTTCGCATCAATAAGGTCCTGCACCTTATTCCTTAGGACCCAGCAATCATCCGTAGAATGCCCCGGGCTATCGGAGTGATAAGCACAGCAGGCATTTGGATTATACTTGGGGGATGCAGTATTCACAACCTTCGGAGCCTCTCTGACGGTCACCAAGTTGGTTGATAGCAGTTGCGGCAAGATTTGTGACAAGGTCATACTCAGCCGAGTGAATTCTCTTCTGGGTCTCTCACCCCTTGGTTGATTAGGTTGCCGAGGAGCGGCAGTAGGCTTAGCAATCACCACCGCGTTGACAGTTTGGCGGCGCTCTGGTTTGTCTTGCCTCCTAGGCCCATACACAGCAATGGCTTCCTTCTTAAAAGGTTTCTTCTCAGAACTTGAAGACGCCCCTTTCTGAATCTTTCCTGACTTCATATCAGCCTATATCCTTTCCCCAGTCAGAATAAGGTCTGTGAACCCTGCAGATGAGTTGCCAATAAGATGATTGAAGAACGGCCCAGATAGGGTCCCCAAGAACATATCTACTAATTCACGGTCTGTTAACGGAGGCTGCACCCTGCCAGCCAGGTCCCTCCACTTCTGCGCATACTCTTTAAAACCTTCTCCCGATCCTAGCGACATACCCTGGAGTTGGGTACGTGTAGGAGCGAGGTCGGCATTATATTGATACTGCTTGTAAAAAGCAGTAGCCAACTCCTTCCAGTTACGAACCTTGGTTCCATCCAGCTGATAGAACCATTCGAGATGAGTCCCTGAAAGACTCTCCTGGAAGAAGTGGATCCACAATTCTTGTCCACTGTATACGGCTGAATCTTCCGCACATAAGATCTGAGATGTAACTTAGGGCAGGACGCCCCGTCATACTTTGCGAAAGATGATGCTTTAAACTTGTGTGGGATGATCACACCAGAAGATAAACCCAAGTCTTCGAAATCCAAACCAGGCACTTGTTGAATTTCCATGGCATTTAGACGGTCTTCCAACTGCTTGTACCTGTCTTCAGCTGGAGGATACTGCTCCTTATTAAAATCAGTCTCATTGTCAGAGACCACCGGACTAGGAGCCCTTCCCCCCTGGGGACTGTCTTTACCTACAGAAGAACCAGCTTCCTCATTCTGCAGTGTGTTACCAAATCTCCGGCCCGTGTTGAATAGAACAGTTCTCTTCTTCTTCTTCTTCTTAACCAGCAGAGCCTTCAGCTCCTCTTGACCTTGAGCCAAACCCATGATCAGCTCTTGAAATTGGGAGTTCTGAGCCTGAAGGGCCTTGATAGACTGCTCGGTAGATGATTTAGGGTTCATGATGCTGAAATAAACAGCGAAGAACATTAAGCAACCTGAAAAGAAAAGTACCTGCTATGCACATGATGAATGGAATGCGTATGATTTATGTTTTCAAAGACAATCGGGAATCAACTTTGTAAACAAAAAGGAACACACTTCATTAGATTCAACTTTGAAATTTAAATTGTTCAACAGATTGCCCTTAGGCGTTACATAAAAAATGGAAATACTGAAAAGGGAAATAAAACTGTAAAAGAACATCCAAAGCTCATCATTGATCCCAGGGTCTCCTCTTCTCAGTACGGATGTAGTCATTCAAAGCTCGCTCGTTCTCCAACTGCTTTGTCAGCTTCTGGATCTTCAATTCCTGCTCGTTGAACTTTTCTCGATAAGAATCCCGTTCTTCTCGCAGTTGCGCCCAAGACCTCTTTAGTGTCTCATAATCAGTGGGTATCTGAGGAGGGAGGACAGTTGGAGGAGCCCCATCTTTATCAGGATACTCAAGAATGACGGGTCTGACAGCTTTATATGGCATACCTAACTTCTGAGCACGGACACGGACCCACTTGTAGTAGGCCTCCATAGGTAGAGAAGTCTTTGGTCCCAACTCTTGTGGGTCAGCTTTATGAATTATGTCCCAAGCCTTGATGAACCTACGACGCAGCTCGTCACTATCTACCTGAAACTCAAAACTGATGTGAGGCACCAACATCTCATGAGGCCCTGCTCTTCTGGCCCTTCCAAACTGACGGAGAGCTAGGCCTGGATTATAAGAGATTCCTCCTTGGGTACCAATCAGAGGAACATTAGGGTATTCTCCGCAACGATCAATAACAGCTACCTCATCCAAACCCCTGAAAGTCCAAATGATGTCCTTATCAGTGAGAGACATTAACCTATGAGCCCAGCCTCTTCCTTCTTTGTTCTTCAGCACGAACTTAGGGAGGTGCGAAATAAACCACCTCACTAACAAAGGGATACAACACCACAGAGTTCCTCGTCTTCGGGCAGTACGAGCATAAAGTTGTTGCAGAATATCACCCAAGAGAGTGGGCACAGGATTCCGAGACATGAAGATCCTTATGGCAGTGACGTTAATGAAGTTATCAGGATTAGGGAACAAGAATAAACCATAGATTAAGAGAGCCAGGATGTCTTCATATGCCCTAAAGTCCAGGTCATTCCAGAAACTGTTAGCCTTACCAACCAAGAACTTGGCCAAGAAACCCTTAACTCCGCTTCTAGTCACCCAGTTGTCCATTACTTCTTGGTGGGTCAAGGGAAGAGCTGCAGCAACCTCCTCAAGCCTAAGAGTCTTTTCCCAACCAGTGAAGGGAGTCTGATCCAAGATAGGGATGCCAAGCAAGTCAGAGAACTCTTCCAGGGTAGGGACCAACTGGAAGTCTTGAAAGGTGAAGCACTGGTACAGGGGATCATAAAACTGTGTCAGGACACTCATCAGTTGTTGGTCCCACTTTGCCGTGACTAAACTGAGAAGAGAACCATGCCTCTGGATGAAAGAAGTAGTATTTGGAATTCTGCTAACCAACTCTTCAAGTAACTCAGGTGGGTGAACAAAGTTGAACCGGATAGTATTCCTTCGCATAGGCATCATGATGTCCTACAAAACAGAGCAAAGGTGAAACCCTCTTGTCTTTGAAATGGTCAGTCCTTATGCAGGATGCATGCAATGTTCATGATGGCATGATGTTATGATAAAGCACACCACAAATATTTACAAAGGCAAACATGATAAGGCACACAAGTCACACAAGACAAGCCCTTAGAGTTTAGGCCATCATGGGGTCTAGGTATTACCCTCTTTCAGTTTGTTGGTTCAGACCTGTCCTATCAGAAGTAACCGGGTTCTAGAGGATCCCAATATCACTGACTACCCTCAATCGGTCATAACTCCAGCATCGCAATCTTTTCTTGCAGCCAGAACCATCACGAGAGTTTAGCCTCAATGGGCGTAGCATACTGCTACTGTTCTATTGGCCAAGTAGGGTCATTTAAGGTTCTAAGGTCGGTTGGTGCTTAATGACTCCTCAGAAGACCCATATTCTCCTCGTTGCGACACAAGGGATATCGGTACAGACCAAGGCGCCACACCAACGTAGCCACTGCTTCACCCATGTCGGTCTACGCCGGACAGGTCCCTCACAGCTTATTCTACCTAACAGGGTATCCCCAGATCCGGTTTAGGATCTATGTAACTCCGATGCAACCCACAATTTAAAGCAAACAAGTCAAAGCAATTGAAAACACAAGTGATCTTAGTCCTAAGGTACACCTCACTTTTATATTTTCCCCAGCAAAGTCGCCAGTTCTGTGATCGGTGGATCTGGAACTGACTGTTTAACGCTGGTTCGCGAAATGTCGCGGTAAGCAAGAGTCACCACCGTCTTTTATTTTCTCCAACATGGAAAGGACAAAAGCACAGCAAAATTCCTTATTGAGAATGTTTCTCGGTTCGGGAGGTAGATTTATAGAAAGGGAAGGTGTTATCACCCTTTCTATCCATGGTTATCCATGGGCTCTTAGATACTTGCTCATTGTGTTTTCAAAAGTGTTTGCTTTTCAATTGTGAGTGGGTTTGAAAAAGTTTCATTTAAAGATTTCAGATCGACTCTTGTATCAGTCCTCAAGAGTGTTTGAAAAATTGTTTTGAAAGCTTTTTTGAAAGTGTCGGTGTGAAAAGAGTTTTGATTTTTTTTTAGAGCAAGTATCTACGAGTCATCTACCTACCCTAAGGAATTAGGCTGTGTAAATGTCCTTAAGGTAGTGCCATCCCACCATTGAGAGGTAGGTAACACCACCGTTGGAGGTGTTCGGGTCAATTCGAGGGTTAGGGACAGTGTGGTCACCAGAGCAACAGTAGGACACCTTAGAAACTACCCTTATGCCATGGGGCATACACATAAGGACTTACTTAAACGTCCTATACTCGACGACCACGTTTCGAGGGGCAAGGAAACAGTGAGGCGTACCCTAGGAGTGGTGTGTGAATTTGTGTGTTTGTTTTCATGTTAATATTTGTCTTTGATCATGCATTTGGTGAGCTACGCATTGCTTTTAATTTAGGCATTCATTCTTTCATGCAAGTTAGCAGTTAAAAAGTGCGGAAATTAAAGTGCGGAAAGTAAAGTTCTACGCTATTACAAGGCACGGGTCTATACATCGCCAAATTAACAAAGACCCGTTTTTTTAATAAAATGCGAAAAATAAATAAATTCCTAATCACTATTACAAGGCTTGAGCAATTACATAATATTGAAAAGAAACATAAGAATAAACGTGCGAAAGGAAATTAGAATCGAATGTTCGAGGGCGTTGGACCCTTTAAAGAAATTAAATGAAATTAAAAATTAATTAATTATTTAATAAAGAAAAGAAGTTATTTTTTTATGTTTTTTTTGGGATTTAATGAAAATAAAGAGAATTAATTAAAATTAGAAGTTAAACGAAACCCTAGTTCTAAGTCGTTTTTAATTATTTATGAAAAAATGTTCAAGTTTAACCTAATTTACCCTAATTAATTAATTACATGGGTATTTACAAAATAATTAATAATTAACAATAATAATAAGAAGAAGAAATAATTTATTAAGAAAAAGATAAAAATGCTAAAAAACCTAATTTCTATATATTTTAGTTATTAAGAAAAGATTGAAATTAAAAACCCTAAATTAAACTAAATTGATTATTAAAAATTTATTTACAAAAACATTTAATGAATTAAATATTAAATAAACATATTTTTTAGTTTTGATTTTTCTGGTTTTATTATGAAAATTATTTTTGTGAATTAAATAAAACAATTAATTAAAAAAACAATTTAAAAGAATAAAAGGAAAAATAAATAAAAATTGAAAATTGAACAAACCATGGGGGGTATTCAGACCCTTTTGGAGGTTTTATTTGAGAAATTTGGCCCAAGAATGCAAGGCCCTTTGGACTTTCTGGAATTGCGTATGGAATGGTTGACCAGCGTGTATGGTGGACCTCCATTCAGAGCCTTCAGATGGATCCTTATGCATAGGTGGCAAGCATAGATGTGGAGTTGTATGGTAGGACGTTGATGGCATGCTGCATAGAAACATATTGAAGAAAAAATTATGGAACAAGTGGGGGACCTGGGAATCGAACCCAGGTCCCAATACCTGCAAGCCACCTCATTTACCAACCAAGCTAGTGCGCGTATCTGTTAGTATTATGGAACATGATTAACATAAGAGAAAAGCAAGCATTATTGGTAGAAAGCAAAAATCACGCGCCAAGATTTGAATCTCCCAGTCACGTATGGACACGCCAGCTTCGTCTTCATCTTTTTGCCTGTAACATGAACAAATAGCGGATAGGATATAGGCAAACATAAAAAAGGCGCGAGGGGTGAGTTAGCTTCGTTTGAGTATCACGAATCCATTGGTACCAGTTTGGTTGTCCAATTTTTCCAGATGAAGAAACCCCTCTTTCAAAGTTTCTGAAACCCTAAAAGATGTTAATGGCGTATTTTGATATAGGCGTCATTAGTTCAATTAAATGGTGCTATTAGTTTCAGAACATCAATGTGAGTAAGAATCAATCAACAAAATGCATGAACAATGCTTAAAAATCAAAACACGATAATGGATAATTTCATGAAAAGTAAGACATCGTTCTACCACTTCTTTGGGTATGGAGGCCTGGATTTGATTGCAAATGCTTCCTAGTAGTGTCAGGAGTGTATTGGAATAATTTTCAAGCCTTGAATCGTCCTCTAGGTATCAAAACAGTTTTCAACTTTTTTGTGAAAAAATGCAATTTTGCTCTTTGATTCCTGCGCAGCTCTTGTGTCTAATCCTTTAGGTTTTAATTGTGCATATGTATATGAATGAATTAGGTTAAAAAAACCAGCCTATAATCCATGCATTGATGATTTGGAGATTTGATTTTCCATGAGATCAATTTCAATCTTTTTCAATCCTTTTTTATTCCAATCATTTCCAATTATGTAGAATCTTTCCTTTTTGAATGATGCACGAAATATTGAGCACATAATGAGTGAAATCTCTGCACAAAAAGATTTGAAAGGTATTATTTGCTATTTTTTTCATATTTAATTTTAATTAAGTGAATTAATAGTAATAAAAATTCAAATAATTAATCAAAAATGAGAAAATAATTCCCTTGGAGGTCAATGGGTCGTGCATAGCCGTTGGGTAATGATTCATGAAAGAAATTGAGGCCCATTAGCAATTTTGAACCCTTTTGTGCAAAGTTGACTTTTCAAAATTCCCAACAATTTCCCAACTTCTACAAGGCATATATTGCTCAATTTTGAAGCTTTGATCATGTTCTTTGACATTTGGGAAAGGTCTTGAAGTCCTCTAACCAATGCCTTTGGTCCCATGTCATTTTGATTTACCAATCTCAAGTTATGGTCTTTGACTTAAAGTGCCTTTTTGTTGACTTTTGAAAATGACCTATAATGTTGAGATTGATAACTTTTTGTGAGAGCATTTCTTGGACTTGAAGTGTGAAGATGAGTTGTAGGAAATGTAATTCTCTTCAAAATGAGCTTTGGATGCAATTTTTCTAATAAACCATGTGGAAGTTATGCCCTGGTCAATTTGCAGTTGACTTTTCCAACTGTCCAAAAATAGAAACTTTTGCATCTTGAGACTTTTTGAGCCATGCCTTGAGAATCATGATCAAGAATTGATCAAATGATGTTTGTGGCTTCAAAATAAGATGTTGACCAAAAATTTTGACTTTTGACTGTCAAATGACCATTTTGCCCCTGCAGTTGACTGTGAAGCAATTAGGGTTTTTTGACTGTGCAATTTGATGCTGTGAGTCTTGAAACTTGGCATATGGATGCTTGACAATGTATGTAGGTATGTGGGACTTGTTTGGACCCTTGGAAACTTCATTTTCTTTTCCAGAACCAAAACCCTAATTTTGACTGTGTTAGGAGGCAATTGGACTGTGCAACCCTTGGGAGATTTTGAAGCATGATCTTAGCCAACCTTGAAGAATATGGGAGGGAAAATTTTGGGGTACAAAATCACGTATCTTAATTTCTTTCCAGTCTGCTTCAGTACCTAAGTTTATAACCTGAACTTGCTCTTCATGCGGTTAGATAGCCTTTTCCTCTTGCACTAACAGTCTGGAAAGCCCTCCAAGTATTTCACAATCTTCGTCACCATCATCCCCGGCTTGGTAGATTGGATTTTCAAAGTCATATGTGGAAATAGAATAATTGTTATCAACGGGATCCACAGTGGATGTGGATCTACAATTTATTGTGTGGGTGTGTGTAAGAACACATAGCTATTTGAAAGTAATAATAGTAAAATAAAGACAAAGAGCACAAAATTTGAACACAAAAATTACAATTCTTTATTAAATTAAAATATGTTTATGAAATGACAACCCTAACAAATGAACCGTTGTGCCCCAGGTAAGGCACAAGGCTTAAAGTCATTGTTTAAAAGTTACACAACCAAAACTTAGAAAGAAATAAAAAATAGAAAGCAGCAATTAGTCCTGACTAAAGGAGATTGAAATAATGGATTCGCTCTTCCAGTTGCTAAGCCCATTATCGAGGACGAGAAAGATCCAGCTGTCAAGGTCATAGTCACTGTCAGCATCTTCTATGGTGTTGACTCCATTGTTGCTGATGCAGAATGGTGGTCTTCCAGCCCGAGCACGAGGAACATCTTCTGAGCCTCTGCAGTGAAACCCAAACCAAAATTTTCAGATTTGTACAGAATGTCAGGAAGCTGACCCCAAGTTGTACAACCACCTTCTTCTACAACAACTCTAGCATCCTTCAAAGAAGCCATTCTGAGAGGAACCTTGGGAATGGCATAAACATCTTTAGTAGTGGTTGGAGGGATAACTTCAAAAGTATGACAGGGAGTCTCGATGAATTCGTTGTCCATCTCAGCATATCTGAATGAGTTCAGGTGACTAACCATATATTCTTCTTCACTGTAGACTGTAACAACCTTTCCCTTCACGGGATACTTCAACTTTTGGTGTAGGGTGGAAGTAACAACTCCTGCCCCATAGATCCAGTGGCGTCCTAGTAAGCAAGAATAAGCTGGTCGAATATCCATTATGTAGAAAGTAGATTCGAAAACCTGCGAACCTACCTTGATCGGAAGATCCACCTCCCTGTGTACCATTCTCTTTGAACCGTCAAAGGCTCAGACTATAATATCACTAGGTTTTAGTATAGCCCTTTCGCAATCCTGTCTGTCAAGAAAACCTTTTGGTAGAACATTCAATGAGGAACATATATCAACTAATACGTGAGCCAGAGTAGTTCCCCTGCATTCAATGGAGACATACATAACCTTATTATGATTTCTTCCCTCAGGAGTCAAGTCGGCATCAGAAAATCCTAACCCATTGTCAGTCGTTAAGCTAGCAACATAACTTTCAAATTGATCAGCATAAATCTCTTGTGGCACGTGAGCGGACTTTAAGAATTTCACTAAACCCTATGCACGGGCTTCAGAACACAGTAGCAGGGATAACATGGAGATCTAGATGGGGTATTCCCCAACTATTCAATAATTTCGTAATCACTCTTGCGGATAATTTTATTTACCTCTTCGAACTCTTGCCTAGAGGTATCTTCAACTGCCACTTCTTTAGGCGCCTTCGTCTGGACATGCTCCTTTATTTTCTCTTTTCCTCGAGCCTCAGTATTTGACTTGGTAGTGGTAACTCTAACTGGTGTAGCAACAGTCTTTGGAGAGATTTCCAGGGATAAAAACCTTCTACTTCTAGTAACCGTACTAGTTCCAGCAATATTGTCTATGTTGGAATCAGTAGCTTTAATACTTTCATATTCAGTGGTCGATAGTTCTTGCTTGATGCCATGGTAGTAGACATCGGATCCATAGTTCCATGGGATAGATTTATCCGAAGAATATGGAATAGGTCCAGGTGCAGTGATTATTAGCGGAGCAACTTTGGGTTTGGCAGAGATCCTTACAGGACCCTTGCAAGTGATCCTGACAGGAGGGCCAAATATTACAGATAAGTCTTGAAATAGATTCTTAGCAGACACAATCTTCTCAACCAGGATTATGTGATTTTCCATTAGGCGTTGAACGCCTTCCTTCAGTAATTTGCAGCCATTGGGTTAGGCTGCGCAGCAGTAACATCTTTCAATACAGCCCAGAAATAAGCCGGCCTACAACAGATTCTTTTTGATAATTGGGAGGGGAGTAACCAATTCACTTATAGTAGCAACATAAATAACATCATCAACAACACTTATGCCTTTGTCATGCTTTGGCATTGGTGTGGTAATTACGTTCAGAGTCTCTAATGGGTCAAACTCAATCTCTTTATTGTCAATCATGTCTTGAATTTTGTTCTTCAAGGCCCAACAGTTATTGGTTTCGTGCCTAGGACTGTTGGAATGGTAGGAAAATTTCACATTTGGATTATAGCAAGGAGAAGAGGTGTTGGGATTCTGAAGAGGATCCCTTAATGTAATCAGCTCCGCTTTCAGTAAATGTTGTAATTCCTGAGACAATGGCATACTGATCTTGGTAAAATGTCTTCTCGATGCGTCTGACCTACGCTGATTTTCCTGTTGTTGTTGTTCAACAGGTGCATGATTAGAGATTAGCACCACTCCTACGGACTGATTATGGTCATTTATAACATGACCCTTCTGGCCATAAACAACATTAACATGACCCTTCCGCTAAATGTCTCCTTTATAGCACTCGAAGACGCAACCATCTGAATATTTCAGCTCTTGACACCATTTTCAACATGTTCCCCAATTAGAATCAGCTCAGTAAAACTAGATGAAGAACTTCCAATCAGATGGTTAAAGAAAGGACCTGCCAGAGTTCCCATGAACATGTCAACCAGCTCCCTATCAGATAAGGGAGGTTGCACTCTTACAGCCAGATCTCTCCACTTTTAGGCATACTCCTTAAACCCTTCATTCGAACCGATACTCATACTTTGTAGTTGCACGTGAGTTGGTGCAAGGTCAACATTATATTGATATTGCTTGTAAAAAGCAGCAGCCAGGTCTTCCCAAGTGTGGATGTTGGTTCCCTCCAGCTGATAGAGCCATTCAAGTTGTGTCCCGATAAACTATCTTGAAAGAAATGAACCCACAACTTTCTGTCAACAGTATGGGTTGGATCTTCCGAATATAAGACCGCAGATGAAGCTTTGGACAGGACACACCATCATATTTGGTGAAGGTAGGAACCTTGAACTTGTGAGGGATAACAACCCTCGAGATAAGACCCAACTCTTTAAAATCCAGCCCAGGAAATTTGTGTATCTCTATAGTATTAAGTCGATCTTCCATCTGCTTGTATATGTCATCAGCGGGAGGATACTGTTCAGTAGAATAGTCTTCATCAGAATCTTGACCAGAACCAAGGTTGGTATTCTCTTCAGCTTTCACGCTCTCGTCATCTTTCTCTTGGTTATCATCTTAATTTAATGGGACCTCAAAATCTAGAGCCCTTCTGACCGGACCCTTGAATCTTCTGCCCATATTTAGAAAGACTGTTGGATTTTTAGTCTTCTTCTTATCCCCTTTGTGATGAGGGTCTTCAAATCGTTTTGAACCTTAGCTAAGTCCATGAACATTTGCTGAAACTGAGCATTCTAAGCTTGAAGTTCTTTCACAGTTTGTTCAAGTGCCATCTTTTACTGAAATAAACAACAAGAATATGAGAAAACTTGTCTAGAAAGTACATGTTATGTGATTAAATTCATGATATGTAGATGCAAATGCAATGATTTCAAGGACCTTTGCGGGATTTAAATTTGTTTAAAAAAAGGAAACAAAATAAATTTTAGTAACAAGCTCAAATTATGATTTCCTTCTAGGCTTACAATGATAACAAGAAGAGTTACAAAGAAACAATATATGAATTCAAGTCTCGCATGAGAGCTTCCTCTTTGTGTTGACATATGCATTACAGCTTTGTTCTTCATGGAGTCGTTTCATCAACTTCAGTACTTTCTTCTCACTAGCATAGAGCTGAGTTTCAAAGGTACCTCTTTATTCCTTGAGTTGAATCCAGGACTTCTGCAGTTCTTCAAAGTCGGTAGGCATGTCTAGATGAAGAAGGGTGTGAGGAACATCTCCTTCAATAACAACTTCCATGATCACTGGTAGGATAGCAGGATATGGCATCATAAGATTTTGAGCACGAGACCGCACCCACCTGAGGTAAGGCTCTAGAGGAATGGAATTATTGTAACCCAAAGTCTTGCTATCAATCTTGTTGACCAGGCCCCAGGAACATATAAGCTTTTGATGTTAATTTTGAGGATAGTTCCCATAGTCGAACACAATACCTTGGATGAGCATATCATGAGGACTGTCTCTTCGAGCATAACCAAATTGACGTAGAGCTAGATAAGGGTTGTAAGTGATGCCCCCTCTTATACCAAGGAGTGGTACATTAGGGAATTCCCCATAGCGGTCAATAATAATGATATCGGCCTAAGATCGATAACACCAATGGATATCCGAATGAGCGAGTGACATCAACCTTTGAGACCACCTCAAACATTATTCATTCTTCATCACTGATTGGGGCTGGTGCGAAATAAACCACCTAGATAGTAGAGGTGTACAACACATAAGAGTTCCTCGATTCTTCATAGTACGAGTATGAAGGGAATGCAGTATATATCCAAGCAAAGTAGGCACCAGATTATGAGTGAGAAATATTTTAATGGCATTCATATATATGAATTGGTCTGAATTAGGGAATAATACCAAATCATAGATCAGCAAAGCCAAAATATCCTCTAAAGCATGAAAACTTGTGGAATCCAGAAACCACTGAGCCTTCTCTATCAGAAATTTAGGAGAAAAACAATTGACTCCATTCCTTGTTTCCCAATTAGATACAATGTCCGATCGTTTCAGATGTAAGGCTACTGCAATGTCTTCAGGTTTTGGAACCTGCTCTAGACCAGTGAAAGGCATCTGATCAAGAATAGGCACTTCGAGTAACTTAGATAATTCTTCTATTGTGGGTACCAATTGATAATCTAGGAAAGTAAAACAATGATGCTTAGAATCAAAGAACTGGAGCAGAACACTCATCATGTATTTCTAAAATCCGGTAGTAACCAAACTGAGTAGATGACCATGTCTCTTGGTGAATTGAGAATTGTCAGGATCCTTTGAGACTAATTCCTTCAGCTTGAAAGGTACCCTTACGAAGTTGATTCATATAGTATTCCTACGACTAGAAGCCATGACCCTGCAACACATAACAAAGATAAATCCCCTAGATCCTTGAAACGGTTAGTGATGATATGATGTTATGATGTTATGTTTAAATAGATAACAAACACAAACAAAGCACACAAGAGCATTAGGCATAAGGCTTGCATGGGGTTCATAGGTAAGTACCCTCTTGAAGTTTAGTCAGCTCAACCTGTCCTAAAGGAGTGACCGGGTTCTATGGATCTCAATATCCCTGATTTTTCCCACAGGTTTTGTTTAGCACGACAACTGACTTGCCACCAAACAAAAACCCAAGAGTCGAATCTCAATAAGCATAGTATCGATTACCAACCAACTTCGGACTGCACTAAAGTTGGCTATCTCACTACCTTATAATGGCTAAGTTGGGTCAATTAAGGTTCTAAAGGTCAGTTAGTGCTTATGACACCACACGACAACCTAATATTTTCCCCGACTGACTCGAGGGACACCAGTACAAACCAATGTGTCGCACCAACATAGACATCACTTAAACGATATCGATATACGCCGTACAGTTTCCATGATCTATTTCTACTTACCTAAAATTCCCCCAGATCCGGGTGTAGGATCTTTACAAAAAAAATAAACCTAAGCAACCCTTAAATGTAAAGCATATTGTGATACGGTGGCAGAACCGACTATTATACTAGTTTTGCGTTTGTGTTCGCAAATGTTGCGGTAAGCAAGAGTCTCCATCGACTTTTCTTTTATCCAAATTAAGGAAAGGGTGAAAAGAACAGAAAAAGACCTTTTCGAGAATTTTCTGAGTAAGGGGGGTAGATTATGGAAAGGGAAGGTGTTAGCACCCTTTCCATTCGTAGTTATCTACTGGCGCTTAGATGCTTAACTCAATTTTTAAATACCTTGTGCTTTGTGTGTTTGAAAAGTATTTGAAAATGCCTTAGCACGACGATTCACTTTATCATAACTCTTGTATCAGTCCTCAAGAGTGTTGATAAAGCAAATGTTTTTGAAAGTGTTTTTTTGAAATGTTTTTGTGTAAGTGCAAAATTTTATTTTGAGCAAGCATATAGGAACTATGTACTTACACTTGAAAAGGTTTGTTCTTTTCCTCCTATCCTTTAGACAGTGCTATCCTACTATTAGTGAGTAGGTAGCCCCACCGTTGGATGTTTAAGGGACATTCGAAGGGACTTACAGTCATAAAGGCAACATATGGAGACGCTTTAGAAATTTTATTAAAGGGACGAGATCATTTATCGAAAGGCAACACTGTAGGGTCATCGAGGGACTATGATCTTTTGATTTACGGGTCTTTGCTAAAGCATCCCCTTTTCGAGGGACATGACTGTTTTTCCGAAGGCAACTGAAGTGGGGTACCCTAGAGGTGTATATGTGAAAATGTGTTGTATTCAGTTATTTTTGTCTTTTTTGTTAGGTTTGCTAGAGTTTTGATTTTAGTCTTTGACATACAATCCTATTAGTCATACATCTAGCAGTTAATATGAAAGCAATAGAAAATGCGGAAAATAAGTGTCCTACGCTATTACAACCAAATTGAAAGGCAAGAAAATATAAAAACAAGAACAAAATATAGAGGGGAAGTGAGTAATGCGATCCAGGAAGTAGACTCCTTTGATTCACCCTTCTTTTGCTTTCTTTCTATTGCTCTTGGGAGTTTGCATGAGGAACCCTCGATTGCACCATATCCGGCTTCTTTTGATTGAGCTTGGGAGTTGGTATGAGCAACCTTCGATTGCACCATTTCCTGCTTCTTTTGATTGAGATTAGAAGTTGGTGTGAGAAAACTTAGATTGCAACCTTTTCTGCTTCTTTCGATTAGACTATGAAGCAATATGGACCTGCAGAACAGCATGAGTGTATATCCTTCGTTCATACCCTTTTGGTCTTTCGTTTGAGTCTGTACAGGTTAGTTCTAACATATATTTAGACAAGAAAAGCAAACAAACAAAAAGGACAACAACGAAGAATATAACTAAAAGGCTATTTACATGTTATGCTGAAACGAAAAATAAGTGAAAGGCTATTCACATGCTAAGATGAAACGAAAAACAAATGAAAGGCTATTTACATGTTATGCTAAAATGAGAGATGCAAGGTCAAGAGAACTTACCTTGCTTGAAACTAGAACTTGTGTATGGACTGGAGTTGTAGGATTCTCTTGGATTTGAAATAAGAGAGGCAAGTGTGGTGTGATCTTGTGGAATATTGAGAATTTTTGGTATGCTTCTCTTAGGCTGTGTATGCGCGTAAGGCAATATATGTGTAGTTCCTGGGCCTCTGTCTCTAGTCTCCTGGAGAATGTCTTTAGTCTCCTGGAGAATGTGCATGGCTTTGTATTTATATGGATGTGAGGGTGCATGGAAATGGAAAACGACAACCATTTAACTAGGCTTTAAAGGCCATGAGACAAGAATCCAACACATTAACGATTGGCGATATTTGGATAATTCTTGCCATTTTGAAATCTTGAGTGAACCTGGACACATTTGACTCTTTCAAATACCTTCCAACCTTGATCTTCGATTGGCCCATGAGTTGCCTATTTCGAATGGCTCCGGTTTCATCTTTATAGCTCATTCGATAGAGTCTATCTACATTAATTCGAATTGCTTAGATATTTGATGATTCTGAATTCTAATTGTTTAGAGTTTTACCTTATCGGAGTTTCTTAAATTAATACAACATCTACATCAATCCGAATTTCCCAGAATACTCTTCGTTAGAGCACTATTCTTTTTGATAATTCTGAATTCGAATTTGTTCAGAGTTTCCCTTATCAAAGCTTCTTCGAAAGCCCCTCAGATCTTTTCTCTTCGATTGGATATGACTTGCTCCTCATGGATCCTTCAATTGGACCCATCTATTTGCCTCAGCTGCTTGATTCAAATAGCCCAAACGAGAACTTCATTCTGGCCAGTCGAAGCCTCTTTTGTCACTTCCTTTGAATTCCATTGTGCAGGAGGCTTGGGCCTGGCAACATGTAGGACCAAGAATCATCATAAGACAAACTTGCTTTCAATAATTATGTGCTTCTTCGAATGGCCACTAATGTTTGTCCTTCGAATGGACCTTTGGAGTTCTCTTTCGAAGGGGTCATATTGTGTGTCATAGTGAAAAACTGTGTTGAGGGTTCTTGGCCTTGTGCATTGAAAGCAAGCACAGAGGAAGTCTTTGCCTTATACATTGAAGGAAATCATAGAAGAAGCCTTTTCCCTTGTGAATCCCAGACAAGTATGAGGAAGCCTCTACCTTGTGGATCGAAGGTTGCATGTAGAGGCCTTTTCCTAGTGAGTCGAAGATTGCATGTAGAGGCGTTTTTCCTTGTGAATCAAAATAAACATGCAGGAGGCCACTACTGGTGAATCGAAGGGAACTTGTATGGGGTTATTGCCTAAATGAAACTTGGACCAAGGCTTGCTCGAAGTGGAACCAATACGTAATCGAAGCTGAAGGACCAATGTTTGATTGAAGGGTCTTAGATGCCCAATCGAAGCTTGTTGACATGCCAATCGAAGGACCCTTTGCTCTGATATGCCAATCGAAGGGCATTGTTCATATGCCAATCAAAAGACATTGTTGACATGCTAATCAAAGGACATTTGGTTCAGATGTCAATCGAAGGACACTGTTGACATGCCAATCGAAAGACACTTGACCATCATTCAAAAAATTTCATTTTATTTAGGCAAGTGTTTGTAACCACCCATGTAAGAGAAAACCTTGGGAAACATGAGAGGAAAAATTTTGGGGTACAACAACTGCCCCTGTTCAATCTTCTTAAACCTGAGGTTTTAGATTGGCTTATCTGCCTTTCGTGATCTGAAGGTGGAAGAGGATTGAACACTAGAGTTCCCAGAAATTTGCACTCGCATGAAGTAACACTTATGGTTGATGATGGCGGGAATGGGCTTACAAATTCCATTTGAAGAAGATGACTGTGAGTTGTCAGAGATGGGCTTAAAGATTCCATCTAGAGTAGGTGCTGACTCCATAAGAGGTCCCTTTGTGGGGAATTCTCGTTCCTGTTGTCTGAGGAGGAGTCCACTGCGAAATGTTGATTTTTGTTGTTTTCCTGTTTGAGGAAAACTCAGTGGGAAATAGAGTTTAGGAACTTTAATTATCCATGGATCTACTGAGGAGTTATCTCTATACTAGAGAGATGAGAGTTTGTTGCTTTCTGGTTGAAATCCAGGTTTCACCGTAACTTACTGGGGATAATAGAATTAACCGTTACCTGAAAATGTATTAGAAAGAGCCTGTGTAGGGCTGTTCCAGGATGAGTCCGTGTTAGTCTGCATCCGAAGATATATAAGAAGGAGCCTGTGTGGGCTTCTTCAGGATGAGTCCGTGTTAGACTGCACCTGGAAAGTTGAGAAGGAATCCATGTAAGACTGCTCCAGGATGAGTCTGTGTTAGACTACATCTGGATGATGAGAAGGAAACCGTGACAAACTGCTTCGTCTGGTCATGTAGATAATTTTCCTGTCTGGTTTCAGGTGTTAATCTATAAATCAGTTGTTCACAAATAGTTGTTCTGTCTGGTTTCAGGTATTAATTTGGAACTTGAAAATTGTTGGTCATTTGAGATAGTTGTCTTGTCCAGTTTTAGGTATCAATCTATGACCTGAGAAAGGAAGATAGTTTTCATGGCTTGTTACAGGTATTAATCTTCAATCTCCTCATGTAGATAGTTTTCCTGGATTGTTTCAGGTATTAACCTACAGTCAGTCGTCCACAAATAGTTATCCTGGCTTGTTACAGGTATTAATCTGGAACTTGGAAACATTGGTCACATAGGTAATTCCCTGTCTGGTTTCGGGCATTAATCTTTGACCTGTTGTATAAGTTGATAATATTTGTCTGTCTGCGAGCTCAACCTGGAAAGATAAAGTCAGCTTCATGTGATGTCATGATGTATGAATTGCATGATGCTCTCAAAATAAATAGTATTTTGATATATGCATTTGTGCTGCATATGCTATGGTGTTTGTAAAATTATGTATGAATGCAATGTATGAACGTGTCAGTCATTCCACTGCTGTATTATTGAACTAGGGAAAATGAATCCCTGATTGTTGTCGGGGATGAAGAATGCAGGTCTTCAAATTTGTTGAAGTTGAAATGCTGGGAGATGAACTTCCGTTGTTAGAGATATAAAATCTGTTGGGGAAGGAAAACTCTGTGAACTGTTTGGGGATTTTGTTGAAATCCTATTGGGGAATCCTAAGAAGCTTGGCGACTTCATTGGGGGAATTTTCTTAGATGTCAGAGCAGTAGTTGGATATTTTTGCTCTGCCGGGGATATAAGAACACCCAACATCATTAGGCTGCATGCTGAGAATATGGCAGTGACGTCGTAATAGGATGTCCATGCCTCTGTACATGCTGGAGAAGGTATCTGCTGGGATTTTGTGGATGAATCTATGTCGTGATTGTATTTGAAGATGTGTTGAAATAAGTGTCAGAATGAAATTTGTCTCTAGATCATATCTGAACCATTTCTATAGGGGAATCTGGAATAAGTATCAGGATGAAATCCGTCTCTGGATCGTATCTGCACCGTTTCTAGAGGATAATATGGAATAAATATCAGGATGACATCCGTCTCTAGATCGTACCTGAACCGTTTCTAGAAGAAAATATGGAATGAGCTTCAGGATGACACCCGTCTCTGGATTGTACCTGAACCATTTCTAGAAGAAAATCTGGAATAAGTGTCAGGATGACATCCTTCTCTGGATCGTGCCTGAACCATTTCTAGAGGAAGTCTAGAATAAGCGTCAGAATGACATCCGTGTCTGGATCGTATCCACATTGTTTCTAGAGGAAGTCTGGAATAAATATCAGGATGACATCTATCTCTAGATCGTACCTTAACTGTTTCTAGAAGAAAATCAGGAATAAGTATCAGGATGACATCCGTCTCTAGATCGTACCTGAACCGTTTCTAGAAGAAAATCTAGAATAAGTGCCAGGATGACATCCGTCTCTGGATCGTACCTGAACTGTTTCTCGAGGAAGTCTAGAATAAGCGTCAGAATGACATCCGTCTCTGGATCGTATCCGCACCGTTTCTAGAGGAAGTCTGGAATAAATATCAGGATGACATCCGTCTCTGGGTCGTACTTGAACCATTTCTAGAAGAATTCTGGAATAAGCGTCAGAATGACATCCGTCTTTGGATCGTATCCGCACCGCTTCTAGAGGAGAATCGGGAATAAGCGTCAGAATAACATCCATCTCTGGATCATATATGCACCATTTCTAGAAGAAAATCTGGAATAAGTGTCAAAATTAAATCCGTCTATGGATCGTATCCGCACCATTTCTAGAGGAGAATCTGGAATAAGTATCAGGATGACATCCGTCTCTGGATCGTGCCTGAACCGTTTCTAGAAGAAAATCTACTTATTTAGAATGTTTCCGCTGAGAATTCCTATTTTATTGTTTTGAGAAGAATTCCGTTAGGGAACATTGATTTTGCTTGATTGTACGTGCTCTTTTGATGGGAATCACATTTGATACCCCAAGTGATGGTGACCTTCTCCAGCTATTCAGGACTTTTAGAGATTTTCTTGGAATTTTAACTTGACGGCCCCAAATGTGTTAGGCACCATGTCATGCCCCTGATTATGGAAGGCCTATTACTGGAAATGTTTTTTTCATCTGAGGTGATTCTGTTTATCGAGAGGATTTTTGTTTATTGAATATTTGTCTGCGAATTTCTCTGATGTTGAACAAATAGTCATATGCAAGCAATGGTATTTTAAAAATGCAAAGCTTATGTCTGTCTTGAAGTTTGAAAATTCACTTTTTAGTAAAACAAACAAATTTGTAGGAGTGTGATATCAACTTAGGATTTAATAGAAAACCTTACAGGAGTCAGGATACCTTTTGTAACAGTAGGCTTCCGAACTAACCCATGCTTCAGTTAGGACTTTTAAGGGTTGTAGCGTGGCCTGGCTCACGGTTTTAAGAAAAAAAGGATAAAGGCTCAAATTTTATTTGTACCCCACCTGCTCTTTATTATGTTCTCCAGTCCTATGCTTATTTAATTGTGCGCTTAAGTCCCGATTGAGTCTATCATCTTGTCCTTGATGCTCCGGTGATGGTTCAGATACTGAAAGTTTATTTTGAAGAGGCAGTCATTTTTGTAATCTTCTTTTTGTCGAGGATTTGTAGTAACCTGTTTTTTTGTTTTCGTTATCTCTACTTTTGCCTGAACTGGTTCTTTTGTGATTACAGTCAGCGGGATACCCCAATTTTTTTCTTAAGTCTCCTTCATAGGTTTTGACTTAGAGGGCTTTTATTTTGAGAGATAATGATTGCCGACTTTAATGATTATGCGGAACCATCACCATCTTCTAATTTGGAAGGACGTCTTTGATGCCATTCACTATGTATGAAGTGGAAGATTGCGACTGAATGCGCACCTGAATTAATTAAGAAAACTACCCTGCCCCAGGTTATGATTAAGGGTTTTAATTTGTGTGAAAAGAAAAACTCATACTTCTTAGGCTCAAAGGGGTTGAGTAGGGATTATCTTCCTTATAACTCCACTATTTGGGATTTGAAACAACGCCTGTACATCGTCAGCGGGGTCTGTTCAAAAGCGTATTGTAGATATCATGGTATTATTTTTGTCATCCTCCCTATAAAGGCTTACAACTTCTAATCGAGAGTTGAACATCACATAAAGGAAGTAAGAAAACAGTTTAAATATAATGAAAATGACCTAATTCAAGACAAACATATATAATGCATTAATGGGAAAAACAAAGTTTTACATGACATTAATTGTTTGAATAAGCAAAGGAAATTACAATTGAAAAATCATAAATGAACTAGATGCTCTCAATGATTTGGCCTAGTAGCAGTGATCACGTGGTGAGTCTCTAGAGGGTCGAATTCAATATCCTTGGCGTCAATCATATCCTGAATTTTGTTCTTCATAGCCCAAAAACTATTCGTATCATGTCCAGGACTATCATAATGGTATGCACACCTTTCGTCGGGGTGGTAGCTAGGAGCAGAGGTATTAGGATTTTGTAGAGGAGCCTTTAACGTAATCAATCCTACCTTCATCATGTGTTATAACGCTTGAGCTAGTGACATATTAATTTTGGTGATTTTCTCTTAGGCGCGACCTCCTTATGCTGATTCCCTTGTTGATGTCGTTGCACATGCGTAGGATTAGACACTAGTACTGCCCCCACAGATGGGTTGTGGTTACCTCTAGCACGTCCCTCCTGGCCATATACAATATTAGCTTCCTTCTTTCCACCGAATGGCTTCTTCTCAGCTTTAGAAGGTACAACCATTGGAATCTTCCCACTTTTAATACCGCTTTCGACTCTTTCACCTGTCTGTATCAGCTCGGTGAACCCAGCCGAAGAACTTCCAATCAAGTGGTTGAAGAATGGACAAGACAAAGTTCCCAAGAACATGTCTACCAGCTCCCTATCAGACAACGGAGGTTAGACTCTTCCCGCAAGGCATCTCCACTTTTGGGCATAATCTTTAAAACCTTCGCCGTAACCCATACTCATACTTTGCAATTGTGTACGAGTTTGGGCGAGGTCAGCATTATATTGGTACTTCTTGTAGAAAGCAGCAGCCAGATCTTCCAAATTGCGGATATTGGTTCTCTCCAGTTGATAGAACCATTCCAACTGAGTCCCTGCCAAACTTTCCTGGAAGAAATGTATCCAAAGATTCCTATTAGTAGTGTGGGGTTGAATCTTCCTGACATATGACCTTAAGTAAAACTTAGGGAAGAAGACACCGTCGTACTTAGAAAAGGTAGGGACCTTGAATTTCTACGGGATGGCCACCCTGAGGTCAGTCCTAGCTCTTCAAAATCCAGCACGGGTATCCTCTGGATCTCCATAGCATTGAGTCGATCCTCCAGCTATTTGTATTTATCATCAGTAGGAGCACATTTCTCCTCAGAATAGTCAGGTTCATCTTTCTCAGACCCTAGATTGTTGTTTTCATCCACTTGCTTCTCTTCTTGATTGTCCCCCTCATTTGAAGGGGTTGCAAAATCTAGAGCTCGCTTATCCGGTCCTTTGAACCTTTTACCCAAATTCAAGACACCAGCTGGTTTCTTTGCCTTCTTCTTCTTCTTCTCTTTGATGACAAGAGCTTTCAGTTCTTCATGCCTCTTAGCCAGAGCCAGGAATATTTGTTGGAACTGAGCATTTTGAGTTTGAAGGTCTTTTACTATCTGTTCAAGAGCCATTTCTTTTGTTGAAATAAACAACGAAAAGATAAGAAACCTGTCTTGAAATACCTGCTATGTAATGACATGTGTGGTATGCTTATGCGATGTTTTCAAGGATCTCACGGGGTAAACACAAGAAGATGTAAAAACCCAATTGTAGCTTTGATTGAAGGACTTCGTATTGCTGAATGTCCTTCCCTGAGATACGAGCTCACCATATTGGGTGGGTCATAGCCCCTGACTCAAGTTGTTGTACTTTGGTCTTTTGACGACATTGGCTAGAGGAAAATAAATCCCCTTGCCCTTGCTAGGTGTCTGGTTCATCATAACTTGCATCACAGGCCCTTTGAGATCCTTGATGAGTATGCTATGCATCAAGAAAAAATGTAATGTGATGAAGACAAGTATATCTTGCAGGAAATCTGAGTTATTGGATAATGACTACAAACAATTCCTGCAAGGAGTGCAAATAAAGCCCTGCAATGAGTTCAAGTTGTTAGGAAATGAAAGCAAACAATTCACACAACTAGCCTTAGGTTTAGGCTTGCATGGGGTTTGTAGGTAAGTACCCTCTTGAAGTTTCAGTTAGCTTAACCTGTCCTATTAATAGTAACCAGGTCCTAAGGAGTCTCATATCATTGACCTTTCTTTTAGGCATTGTTCTAGATCAAGCACCAAAGTATTGCATCCAGAATATCCCAAAAGTCCAATCTCAATGAGTGTAGTATCGAGTATCAACCAATCTTCGGTCAGAACCAAAGCCGACCATCTCACTACTTTCTAATGGCTTAGGATGAGTCAATTAAAGGTTCTAAAGGCCAGTTAGCGCTTCATGATACTATAAGGAAGCCTAATGTTATCCTTGACTGACTCAAGGAACATTAGTACAAGCCAGAGTATCACGCTAACATAGCCATCACTTCGTCCATATCGGTCTATGTCGTGCAACTTCCATGATTTATTACTACTTACTAATAAGGTGACCCAGATCCGAGTGTAGGATCTTCACAAGTAAACCCAAGAAAAACCCTTTGAGATAAAGCAAACAAAACATACAAGGAAAGCAAGTTAAATATTAACTAAACTCTAAGGTAACCCCACTTTTTATTTTCCCCAGCAAAGTTGCAGTTCTGTGATACGGTGGCAGAACCGACTATTATATTGGTTTTGCATTTGTGTTTGCAAATGTTGCGGTAAGCAAGAGTCTCCATCGATTTTTCTTTTATCCAAATTAAGGAAAGGGTGAAAAGAACAGAAAAATACCTTTTTGAGAATTTTCTGAGTAAGGGGGGTAGATTATGGAAAGGGAAGGTGTTAACACCCTTTTTATCTGTAGTTATCTACGGGCTCTTAGATGCTTAACTTATTTTCAAAATACACCGTGCTTTGTGTGTTTGAAAAGTATTTGAAAATGCCTTAGCGCGGCGATTCTCTTTATGATAACTCTTGTATCAGTCCTCAAGAGTGTTGATATAACAAATGTTTTTGAAAGTGTTTTTTTGAAATGTTTTTGTGTAAGTGCAAAAGTTTATTTTGAGCAAGCATCTAGGAACTATCTAATTACACTAAAAAAGGTTTGTTCTTTTCCTCCTATCCTTTAGACTGTGCTATCCTACTATTAGTTAGTAGGTAGCCCTATCATTGGATGTTTGAGGGACATTCGAAGGGACGTAAAGTCATAAAGGCAACATATGGAGACGCTTTAGAAATTTTGTTCAAGGGACGAGATCATTTACCGAAAGGCAACACTGTTGGGTCATCGAGGGACTATGATCTTTTGATTTATGGGTCTTTGCTAAAGCGTCCCTGTTTCGAGGGACATGACTGTTTTTCAGAAGGCAATCGAAGTGGGGTACCCTAGAGGTGTATATGTATAAATGTGTTGTATTCAGTTATTTTTGTCTTTTTTGTTAGGTTTGATAGCGTTTTGATTTTAATCTTTGCCATACAATCTTGTTGATCATACATCTAGCAGTTAATATGAAAGCAATAGAAAATGCTGAAAATAAGTGTCCTACACTATTACAACCAAATTGAAAGGCAGGAAAATATAAAAACAAGAACAAAATAAAGAGGGGAAGTAAGTCCTTTGATCCAGGCAGTAGACTCCTTCAATTCACCCTTCTTTTTCATTCTTTATATTGAGCTTGTGAGTTGGCATGAGCAACCTTCGATTGCACCCTTTCCCGCTTCTTTTGATTGAACTTGCGAGTTGGTATGAGCAACCTTCGATTTCACCCTTTCCTGCTTCTTTCGATTGAGATTGGAAGTTGGTGTGAGCAACCTTCAATTGCAACCTTCTCAGCTTCTTTCGATTAGACTATGAAGCAATATGGACCTGCAGAGCAACATGAGTGTATATCCTTTGTTCACACCCTTTTTGTCTTTCATTTGAGTCTGTACAAGTTAGATCCAACATATATTTGGACAAGAAAAGAAAACAAACGAAAAGGAAAACAATGAAGAATATAACTAAAAGGCTATTTACATGTTATGCTGAAATGAAAAAGAAGTGAAAGGCTATTCACATGCTAAGCTGAAACGAAAAACAAATGAAAGGCTATTTACATGTTATGCTGAAATGAGAGATGCAAGGTCAAGAGTACTTACCTTGCTTGAAACTCGAACTTGTGTATGGACTGGAGTTGTTGGATGCTCTTGGATTCGAAAAGAGAGAGGAAAGTATGGTGTGATCTTGTGGAATTTTAAGTAATTTTGGTATGCTTCTCTTAGACTGTGTATGCGTGTAAGGCAATATATGTGTAGTTCCTGGGCCTCTGTCTCTAGTCTCCTGGAGAATGTCTCTAGTCTCCTGGAGAATGTGTGTGGCTTTGTATTTATAGGGATGTGAGGGTGCATGGAAATGGCAAGGGACAAACATTTAACTAGTCTTTGAAGGCCATGAGACAAGAATCCAACACATTGAAGAATGGCCATATTTGGATAATTCTTGCCATTTTGAAATCTTGAGAGAACCTGGACACATTTGACTCTTTCAAATACCTTCCAGCCTTACTCTTCGATTGGCCCACGAATTTCCTCCTTTGAATGGCTCTAGTTTCGTCTTTATAGCTCTTTCGATTGGGTCTATCTACATTAATTCGAATTGCTCAAATCTCTGATGACTGTGAATTCCAATTGTTCAAAGTTTTCCCTTATCAGAGTTTCTTCAATTAAGACAACATCTGCATCAATTCGAATTGCCCAGAATTCTCTTCATCAGAGCATTGTTCTTTTTGATGATTCTGAATTCAAATCTGTTCAGAGTTACCCTTATCAGGGTTTCTTCGAAAGCCCCTCAGATCTTTGCTCTTCGATTGGCTATGACTTGCTCCTCATGGCTCCTTCGATTGAACCCATCTATTTGCCTTAGCTTCTTGATTCAAATAGCCCAAACGAGAAATTCATTATGGCCATCCGAAGCCTCTTTTGTCACTTCCTTCGAATGCCATTGCGCAAGAGGCTTGGGCCTGGCAACATGTAGGACCAAGACTCATCATAAGAAAAACTTGATTTCAATAATTATGTGTCTCCTTCGAATCGCCACCAATGTGTGTCCTTCAAATGGACCTTTAGAGTGCTCTTTCGAAGGGGTCATATTGTGTGTCATAGTGCAGAACTGTGTTGAGGGGTCTTGGCCTTATGTATTGAAAGCAAGCACAGAGGAAGTCTTTTCCTTATGCATTGAAGGCAATCATAGAAGAAGCCTTTGCCCTTGTGAATCCCATACAAGTATGAGGAAGCCTCTGCCTTGTGGATCAAAGGTTGCATGTATAGGCTTTTGCCAAGTGAGTCGAAGGTTGCATGTAGAGGCCTTTTGCCTTATGAATCAAAATAAACATGCAGGAGGCCATTGCTGGTGAATCAAATGGAACTTGTAGGGGGTCCTTTCCTAAATGAAACTTGGACCAAGGCTTGCTCGAAGAGGAACCAATGTGCAATCGAAGTTAATGGGCCAATGTTTGATCGAAGGGTCTTAGATGCTCAATCAAAGCTTATTGACATGCCAATCGATGGACCCTTTGCTCTAATATGCCAATCGAAGGGAATTGTTCAGACGCCAATTGAAAGACACTGTTGACATGCCAATCGAAGGAAATTTGGTTCATATGTCAATCGAAGGACACTGTTGACATGCCAATCGAAAGACACTTGACTATCATTAAAAAAATTCATTTTATTTAGGCAAGTGTTTGTAACCACCCATGTAAGAGAAAACCTTGGGAAACATGAGAGGGAAAATTTTGGGATACAACACATACAAAGCAAACATGAAAAGCATTTAAAAGTGATCTAACTCTAAAGGTAACCCCTCTTTTTTTGCATGTCCCCAGTAGAGTCGCTAGTTCTGTAACGTAGTGAGAGAACTGACTTGTTTTGCATTTTATCGCAAATGTTGCGAATAGCTAGAGTCGCCACCGACTTTTCTTTTATCCAACAAGGAAAGGGTGAAAAGAACAGGAAATACCTTGAAGATTTTTTATTTTGGGGGGTAGGTTATGAAAATTGAAGGTGTTAGCACCCTTTCCATTTGTAGTTATCTACGGGCTCTAAATCTCTAGTTCACTTTGTTTTGAAAACTACTTTGTGAATGCGTATTTGAAAACATTTTGAAAATGTCAATAGTAAGGCCAACTTTATAATGATTCTCGTATCTGTTTTTGAGAATGCGTACAAAGTGTTTGTTTGAAAATGTTTTAGAAAAAAAAGTGTTTGTGAAAAGATGTTTTTGTTTTGAAAAGTTTGTGAGCTAGCGACTATGAGCGTTCTGCCTACTCAAAGTCTTTATTGTTCTTTTCCTCCTCCTTTAGATAGTGCTATCCTACCATTAGTTAGTAGGAGACCCTATTATTGGATGTGAAAGGACAGGCGTGGGTCATCATACAGTCATAGAAGGAAACTTATAAGGACGCTTTATTAATTTCGTAAGGGGACTAGATCGTTTACCGAAGGCAACATTGAAAGGTCATCAAGGGACTATGATCTTTGATTTCGAGGGACAATGCTAAAGTGTCCCTACTTTTGAGGGACATGACTGATATTTGTAAGGCAACAAGAGAGGGTGCCCTAGAGGTGCAAGTGTACAAAGTGTGTTATGTTTAGTTATTTTAGTATTTGAAATTAGGGTTAGCTAACAATTGTTTTTATCTTCCCATACAAGGCCTATTTCCTAAGTAGTAAACAAAATAATAAAGAAAGCGGTAAAGTGCGAAAGTAAAAATCTATGCTATTATATGGCTTCGGGAACAGGGGGTACAAGCAATAACAATGCGGGGAAATTGAAACCCTAATTACTATTACAAACCATAGGTAGTTACAATAATTTAAAAAACGCGAGAATAACAAACTATGCAAAAACTTAAAATAAGAAAGCGAAAGGAGGAGAGAATTGTTTTCTTGGCTATTTTTTTTATATAAGATTTGATGATTAACCTAAAACCTAAATTGATTTTAATTAATTAAAACCTAAAAACTCTAATTAGTTTTAATTTAAAAAATAATAAAGTTTGTTAATTAAACAAAAACTAAACCCTAATTTTGATTAGGGTTTGTGAAAAAATTAATTGATTAAAAAATGGTTTTAGTTTGGTGAATTTAGGGCTTATAAATGAAAATAGTAAGAAAATAAGGGTTTTAATAAAAGTTACCAGGGCTGGCTGTTGAACCCACGCCCTCTACCCTTTCAATAAGCACCTTCACCACAAGGCCAGGCGCACGCCTGTGTCAAAGGATAGAAGCCAATACACTTTGTATTCAATCCTGCAAAATACAAAAAATTATGAAAAAAAGCAATAGGCAGGGATAGAACCCGCGCCTTGATAGGGTAATGCCTTAGCGCGCACGTTTCAACCGCTGGGGCGGTGATATATCTGTTAAATTATCTGAAACAATTAAAAGAAATATGAAACTCAAACACATTGACCGAAGAGACTCCAGAGCCCTAGCTCCGGTCGTCTTCTCTGGTGAGCCAATTTATTGTTCCTAGAAAATATCACACATTAGGGATCTAGGGGACCCTACCCCCCTAAATCGAGGGTTGAGAGTTCAATAGGAGGGTGTAATACAGTGGGAGAACTGACTTTTGGTTTTTGCATTCAATCGCAAATATTATAGATAACAAGAGTCGCCACCGACATTTCTTTTATCCAATAAAGGAAAGAGTGAAAAGAACAGGAAAAACCTTTGAGAATTTTCTGAGTAAGGAGGGTAGGTTATGAAAAAGGAAGGTGTTATCGCCCTTTTCATCAGTAGTTATCTACGGCCTCTTAATCGCTAGCTCACTTTTGAAAATGCTTTTTGAATGTGTAAGTTTGAAAATATTTTGAAAATTTCTAAGTTCGGAAGTTTGTAATGATTCTCGTATCAGTTGAGAATGCATACAAAGTGTTTTTTTGAAAATATTTTAGAAAAGTGTTTGTGTGAAAAAGGTTGTTTTTGTGAGCAAGCGATTAAAAAATATCTACCTACTCAAAATTATTTCGTAGGTAGCCTTATCGTTGGATGTTTGAGGGATAAGCGCGGGTCATCGTACAGTCATAAAGGCAACATATAGGGATGCCTTTAGCAATTCTAAGGGACTAAGATCGTTTATCGAGGCAGCATCTAAAGGTCATCATAGGACTATGATATTTTTAATCGAGGGTCTTTTGCTAAAGCGTACCACGTTCGAGGGACCTGACTGTGTTTTCCGAAGGCAACAAGTGAAGTCACCCTAGAGGTGCGTGTGTGAAAAGTGTGTTTGATTTCAGTTAATGTTTATCTTTGATTAGGTTTAGCTATTTGTTTTCTTTTAGTCTTTCCATACAAGCGTATTAGCATACATCTAGCAGAGTTTATAATGAAAATGGTAAAGGCAGAAATTTAAATTTCCTACGCTATTAAAAAGCTTCGTGGAAGGGGGATACAAACCATAAAAATGTGGGAAAAGAAAGCAAATAAAAAAATCCTAATTAATCTATTACAACCTTTAGCAGTTACAATATTCTGAAAAATTAATGCGAAAATGAGAAAAGCGTGAAGATTGCAAGGAGAGACGGGGAGTTTATTTGAGGGAAAATAAATGATGATTAGTTGATTTTTTTTTTATTTTGTGAAAAGGGAATTAAAACCTAATAAAAACCTAAGTTATTTAATTTAGTAAAGAAAGGAAATTAAGTTAATTAATTTTATTATTTTATTTACAAAAACATAATTTTGATTTAATTAAATAAATAAATAAATAAATAAATAAAGTCAAATTGATTTTAATTTAACTCTAAATTAGTTTTAATTAATTAATTAGAAAAATTTAATTATATTATTTTTTTAAATTGTAAAAGAAAAAGAAATGGGCCTGCAGAAGTAAACCCAATGGGGTGCTAGGATCTGGAATTCTCAAAGCCCAATAACATTGGCCCAGGCGCTGAAGGAAAGTCTTCAGAATCCTGTGCATCTCTCCAATGAGGCCTACCGTGAGTGCTCAGATCTGGATCTGATGGTGTTGATGTGAGAGCACATGGTGAGCGCGTGAACCTGGCTTGCATTGGATCTGAAACAGAAAAGCATGAAAAATAACATACCAAGGACAAGGATCGAACCCATGCTCCAGTATACTAACACCTTTGCAAACACACGCTTACCGCTGGCGTGGCCATTACTTCTGTTCATATAACTTAAACGAAAACAATAAATATATAAAACACTTTTAACGACCGGAGAAGCGCCGGAGCCCTAGCTCTGATCGTCTTCTCCGTCTATCCCCTTTTTTCATCTTGCAAAATAAACACGATTTAGGAAGCAAATTATATCCTGCCCCCTAAATTGAGGGCTTCAAATCATGTGATAATGTTTTCGAAGGCTAAAAGTTCATGGTTTGGCCATTATTACGCAAATCATACAAATCGGAGCAAGCATGGTGTAATGCAAATTTGACTGCATGGGATTATGAAAGTGACCCAAACCTGTTCAGAGGAAACTCAGAAACCCATTAGTGATAATAACAAGTTTTAAAATGATGTGAATCATAAAATCTGAATTTCATAACATCATGCGATCGAAGATGATGAACACGGTCATTTCAGGCATGGGAAACAATTAGAAATGGATTATTCTTACCCTGTAGATACTCAGGAAATGATAAGAGTGCTTGGTTCTGATTGAATGTGGTTGGATCGTGCTCTATAAATTCACACTTTTCTTTAAGAATTTTGTGAATTCTAGAGGTTTTTTCAGGCAATATTTCGTATGTTTTGCTCCTGACTTGTTGTGCTTAAATAGAGGAAGGAAGTGAGGGTGAATAAGTATGGAACGAAATAATGCATTCATGGCTTATGAGACAAGAATAAAAAATCTTTAAAAGCTTCCATTTTTGATAACTTTGTTCCCTTTTGAGCTTCACACGGTTTTGGCAAGGTTAATGGCTTGTCATGAGTTGTCTTGGGCCTGAATTTAACCAAGAAAGTAAGCCCACATGCATTGCCTCATTTTTTTTTTAATTTCATTTAAATGAATAAAAATTCAAATCAAGGAAGTAAAAATCATAAAAAATATGTGCATGGATTTAGAGGTCTTGGAATTCATTCTTAACATGTTTTAACATCAAAAGTTAGGCCTACTAGTTCAAAATTTCAAGTTTGCTCACTTTGCATTTCATGCATTTCCTTAAAATTTCCCAACTTGAACTGGTCATAACTCTCCCAATTTTCATCTTTTTAAGGTGAAATGGTACTTTTTGGAAATCTCAAGATGTCTTATTCAATTCCTATTTTGATCATTTTTGCATTTGGAGATTTATCTTAATGTAAGTTGCCTTGACAAAAAGTGTCTTTTTGTTGACTTTTGAAATGAGTTATATTGTATTGGCTCATATATTTCAAATAAAGCATTTTTTGGATTTGAGAATACATATACAAAGTTGAAGATAATTGAATTTCCTTAAAAATGGGCTTTGGTTGGGTAAAAGTTGATTACGCATGTGAAAGTTATGCTTGGTCAAAGTTCAGTTGACTTCTCTTAAGGAAACCCTAATTTGACAATTTTTGAATTTTGATGAGTTGAGGGATTTCCTTGAGGAATCATGATAAATCCTTGATCAAATGATGAATATCACTTCAAAATGTTTATGTTGACCAAAAATCTTGAAGTTTGACTGTATGTTGACCATAGTTGACTTTTTAACCCAATATAGTTGATTTTCAATCATTTGAGCCATTGATTGAGAAAACTTATGATGCAAGACTAGAAACTTGACATGAAAATTGTTGAAGACCTAAGGAGAAACATGGAAACCACTTGAGACCTTTGCAACTCAAACTTCCTTGATAAACTCAAAACCCTAGTTATGGACCCATTACTTAGGATGAGACTTAACTGGTCGACCCTTGAGTAGCCTTGAGTACTTGAGAGCCTTAGAAGAATGTTTTGAATAAAATGGGAGGGAAAACTTTTGGGTACAACATCTACCCCTTTTCAATCTTCTTAAACCTGAAGAGTTAGATTGGCATGTCTGTCATTTGCATCTTGAAGGTAGAAGAGGATTGAACACTTAAGTGCCTAGAAATTTGCACTCGCATGTGCAAGAGATAACAATGTAGGTTGATAATATTGGGAATAGGCTTAAAGATTCAATTTGGAGAGGTGACGGAGAGTCGTCAGAGTAACTGTGTATAGAAGTATCAGAAGGAGTCTACGCTTTACTGTATCTGAGGATGCTTTTTAGAATGAACCTGTTTGATTCTGTTTGAAGGAAATGCTTTCCAGAATGAATATTCTGAAAGAAATCATTTTTCATGTAAATATTCTCCCTGTCTTGTTTCGGGAGTTAATCTCCGATCTGTTCATGTAGATAGTCGCCCTGTCCTGTTTCGGGAATTGATCTATAATCTGTTTGTTGGTAAACCCGTCTTGTTTCGGGAGTTCATACCATTGGTGATAAAGATAGTCGCCCCATCCTATTTCGAGAATTGATCTTTATCTAACCATAAAGAAAGAAAGACAGTTTCCCCATCCTGTTTCGGGAGTTAATCTTCGATCTGTTTATGTAAATAGCCTCCCCGTCCTGTTTCGGGAATTGATCTACAATCAGTTTGGTGGTAAACTTGTCATGTTTCGGGAGTTCATACCATTGGTGATAAAGATAGTTGCTCCGTCCTATTTCAGGAATTGATATTTATCTAACCATAAAGAAAGAAAGACAATTTCCCTGTCCTATTTCGGGAGTTAATCTTTGATCTGTTTATGTAGATAGTCTCCTCGTCTTGTTTTGGGAATTGATATACAATCAGTTTGTTGGTAAACTCCTCCTATTTTAGGAGTTCATACCATTGGTGATAAAGATAGTCGCCCCGTCCTGTTTCGGGAATTGATCTTTATCCTACCATAAAGAAAGAAGGATAGTTTCCCCGTCCTATTTTGGGAGTTAATCTTCAATCTGTTTATGTAGATAGTCTCCCCTTCCTATTTCGGGAATTGATCTACAATTAGTTTGTTGGTAAATTCGTCCTGTTTTGGGAGTTCATACCATTGGTGATAATGATAGTTGCCCCGTCCTGTTTCGGGAATTGATATTTATCTGACCATAAAGAAAGAAAGATAGTTTCCCCGTCATGTTTCGGGAGTTAATCTTCGATCTGTCTAAAAATTGTCGATGATGTTCGTCTGTTGGCAGACTTTACCTGAAAGGATAAAGAGCTAGCTGTATGCAATATCATGATGTATGAAATGCATTGTGTAATGATGTTCTCAAAGTAAACGAGATTGTGCCATATGTGTTTTGTATGAATATGCTATGATGTTTGTAAATGATGGATGAATGTGAAATGTCATTGAAGTGTAGCTCCGTATAACATCTTGCTGGGGAAAATAAATCCTTGAATGGTGCTGGGGATGAAAAATATGTGTAATCTTCAATCTCGTCTAGAATTTTTCCACTGGGGACTCCTACTCTCTATTTGAGGAAACTCCACTGAGGAATGTTGATTTCTTCTTGGGGAGAAGAGTTCAAAATTTTTGTACCCCAAAATTTTCCCTCTCATTTTATTCAAGACATACTCATAGAGGTCCCCAAATGCTCAAGGTTGACTAAGAATTGACCAGACAAATTCTCCTCCTAAGCAATGGACTTCCAACTAGGGTCTCACTTTTCACAAAGAAGTTTGGGTTTCAAAGGCCTCAAGTGATTTCCATGGTTCCTAATATGTCCTAAATAATTTCCATGCCAAGTTTCATGCCTTGCATCACAAGTTTGCTCAGTCAATGACTCAAATGTTTAAAATTAAATGTATTGGTCAAGAGTCAACTATGGTCAATATACAGTCAAAATTCAAGATTTTCAGTTAACATTAAAATTTTTAAGTGATATAAATAATTTGATCAAGGGTTGATCATGATTCCTCAAGGAATGCTCTTAATTCCTCAAGAATCAAAATTGTTAAATTAGGGTTTCCCTAGAGAAAGTCAACTAAACTTTGACCAGACATAACTTTCACATGACTCATCCATTTTCCCCCAACCAAAGCTTATTGTGAAGAAAATTAAATTCCCTACAACCTTTCTTTTGTCCTCAAGTTCAAAAAATGCGTCATTGGAAAGATATGAGCCAATATATTACAGGTCTTTTTGAAAGTCAACAAAAAGGCATTTTTTGTCAAGGCAAGTTACATCAAGATAATTTCTCCAAATGCCAAAATGGTAAACATAGATATTGTAGGGAACATCTTGAGATTTCTAAAAAGTCAAAGATAATCTCCAAAAGATGAAATTTAAGCAAGTTATAAAGTGCACAAGTTGGGTAATTTTCAAGAAAATGCATGAAATCTCAATCGAGCAAATTTGTGATTTTAAGTTATTGGGCCTAACTTTTTGGAGTTCAAATATAATCATGATATGTCCAAGGACCTTTAAATATATATATATTCATTATTTTTATTTTTATTTTATTTATTTGAATTTTTATTTATTTGAATTTTTATTTATTTGAATTTTTATTTATTTAAACATGAATTAAATCAAATAAAATATGAAAACTAATGGGCTAGTGCACATGGGCTTGACTTGATCCATCATAAAGCCCAATAATTCATGCAAGATACATATAAAGTGTCTAGGTTCATGCAAAATTCGAAAAGAGCAAGAATCAAACAAAAAGTGCAAGGGATCATGAAGTTTGAAAACTTTACAAATTTTGATTCTTTTGTTTTAAGGCCATGGTTAATGGCTTGATTCTTCCCATGATGGTTTACACTCCTCTATTTCCTATATAAATACATGACATTGCAAGAAATAAAGGACACACACCAAACTGCCTAGAGAAGCTCTCAAAATTTTCATAAAATTCGAAACTCAAACTTCCCGCCCATATTCATCAAAACCAAGCCTTGCATCGTGTTTCTGAAGCTCCAAGGATCTCATTCCTATCCTTCTTGTAGATTGAAGCACACTAGAATATGCCTATGAGGTTGCTCCAATTGGAAACATTTCCTTTGAGTTTTGACACAAGAATCCAGTTTTACCATTGTTAGGGCTCATGAACTTTTGAGTTTCGGGTCCAACACTACGAGCCATTTCAGACCAAACCAGTATCATGGTTAGATTCGTAGTATATATCCCATTTATTATTATTTTTTGCTTTATTTCATTTTCATTTGTCTCTTTTATTTGAATAATTTCTTTTCCTATTAAAAAATCACAAAAGACATCACAAAATCCCAAGCATTACAAGTCCTAACTGAAGCATAGGCTAGTTCGAAAGCGTACTGTTACAAAAAGGTATCCTAAATCCTGTAAGGTTTACTATAAATCCTGAGTTGAATTCATATTCTTATAAAATTCTGTTTGTTTACTAAAAATGCATTTTCAAAACTTCAAGACAGACATAAGCTTTGCATTATTAAATGCCATTGTTTGCATATGACTAATTGTTCGATGACATAGAAATTCGCATTACGGATATTCAATGAACGGAAATCCTCTAAATGAACAGAATCACCTCAGATGGAAAAAAATTCCCAGTAATAGGCCTTTTATAATCAAGGGGCATGACATGGTTTCTAACTGATCTTGGGGAAGTCGAGTCAAGATTCAAGGAATCTCTCAAAAGTGCCGAATAGCCAGGGGCAGACCTCCATCTGAATCACTTGGGGCATTAAACATGAGTTCTAGCAAAGGGCCATGTATGATCAAGCAAACATTTTCTGGAAGTGCTACAACACTTACTAATATGGACAATGACAATTCTTTACACCCTGTGAAAGCGGACATAGTCGAAAAATACTACGCATGAAAAAAAGACTCGCTAGGTCGACTGGCCTAGGAAAAATAAGGGCATCCCGGCGAACCAAAAAAAGTTCGGGAAAAAATTAGGGATATATAAATAAAACTGTACACTCGGCAAGTCGAAATCCTGAAAAGGCGACTTGGGAAAAAAGGGGTATTCCGGTGGACTGAAAATCTGAAAGGACAGTCCAGGCAAAAGTTAAGGATTAAAGTGTACAACCATATCCCGTAATCTCATCACCTGTCTATTAGTAGAAGACTTATCACCCTGATCAACATTTACTCAAGACTCTGGGAGTTAGGACAAAGTTTAAGCTGTCCACAAATCCCCACAAAATCACTTCCATGGATTATCCCCACAATTTCTCGGCAGATCGCTCTGGAGGATAAAGGATTACGATCTTCTTCCTGGAAATATCACCAACCTATAGAGTTTCAATCAGTATAGTTCATGGAGTTTCTCTTTCCCAGTTGATCTTGTTTCTCCAAGATTATAAAAACCCCTTCAGACTTCTGCTCTCCAGCAGAGTTCATTTCCTTAACAAGGGTGTTTCCTCGGAAAGAGTACTTCTCCATCAATAGGGTTTATTTCACCAAACAGTTTATCATCTTCTAGATACAGTGCAGATATAATCAAGACATAAATTAATTTTGGAACTCATTCCAGATTTCTCTTCTAGATGCAGCACAAATACAATCAAGACACAGATTCATTCTGGCACTCATTCCAGATTTCTCTTCCAGATACAGTTCAGATATGATCCAGATATTGATGTCATTTTGTTACTCATTCAGTACATCTTTCAGATATAGTTCAAATATAGTCCAGATATGGATATTATTCTGATACCCATTCGATACATCTTCAGATACAATCAAGGCATGGATTTATTCTGACACTCCCCATCTTGAGTGTGCTTCTACCACAAATCACTGGAAAATCCCTCTCTCTAGTGAAGTCGTCACTATCCCCAAAGAGTTGCTATGGAACCTGGAAACTGGACCAGATGTCAGTCAACTTTATCCTCCCCAGGTGAGCCGGAAGGTTATCCATCTCTTCTATTCCCAGTCAGGGTATAAACTCCCCAGTACAATAAAGAACATCCAATGTTCTTAAACTCTTCAGCCCAAGCAAGAATTAACACGATCCAACAGAGTTTCCTCAAGCAAAGAGCAAAAATCAATGTTCCCCAACGGAGTTTCCTCAAACTAGAAAGTAGGGATCCCCAACGAAAACAATTCCTAGAAGATCGAATATACACATGCTCTTCATCCCCAGCAACAGTTAGGGATTTATTTTCCCCAGACAAAGATGATCGAGTTTACAAATGCACCTCAATAACATTTCACACTCATACATCATTTACAAATGACATAATGTATGCATACAAAACGCATATAGCATAATCTCGTTTATTTTGAGAGCATCATTATGCAATACAATACCTACATCATACTATTGCATAAAACAAACTTTGTCTTTTCAGGTTAGTTCCCGAACAGATAGAGATTGTCAACAGTTTATCATCTTCTAGATACGACTCAGATACAAATGTCATTCTGATACTCATTCCAAATTATCTTTCAGATACAGTTCAGATATGCTCCAAATATGGATTTCATTCTGATACTCATTCAGTACATCTTTTAGATACGATTCAGATACGCTCCAGATACGGATGCCATTCTGATACTCATTCAATACATCTTTCAGATATAGTTCAGATATGCTCCAAATATGGATGTCATTATGATACTCATTCAGTACATCTTTCAGATACATTTCAGATACGCTCCAGATACAGATGCCATTCTGATACTCATTCAGTACATCTTTCAGATACAGTTCAGATATGCTCCAAATATGGATGTCATTCTGATACTCATTCAGTACATCTTTCAGATACAATTCAAATACGCTCCAAATACAGATGTCATTCTGATACTCATTCAGTACATCTTTCAGATACAGTTCAGATACGCTCTAAATACGGATGTCATTCTGATACTCATTCAATACATCTTTTAGTTCAGATACGATTAAGGTATAGATTCATTCTCATACTCATACTCAATACATCTCTAGATACAATCACGACATAGATTCATTCTGACACTCCCCAACACATCTTCTAGATACAATCAGACACAAACTCATTCTAGTATACTTCTCATATAAAGTCAGATACAGAGACATCTTTTGGCTCAGATAAAATCAACCGTAGATTTATTCAGATACTTTTTCCAGTTTGGAGTCAACATTTACTTTGGATGGAATCTATAAGCCCATATCTGACGACTCTCAATCATCTTCTCCAAATTTCATCTACAAGCCCATTATCGATATCATCAACCAACAATGTTACTTCATACACAGTCAAGTGCAAATTTTGGGCACTCTAGTGTTCAATCATCTTCCACCTTCAGATTACGAATGGAAGACAGGCCAATCTAACTCTTCAGGTTTAAAAAGATTGAACAGGGGCAGCTGTTGTATCCCAAAATTTTCCCTCTCATTTTATTCAAGACATACTCATAGAGGTCCCCAAATGCTCAAGGTTGACTAAGAATTGACCAGACAAATTCTCCTCCTAAGCAATGGACTTCCAAATAAGATTTCACTTTTCAAAAAGAATTTTTGGTTTCAAAGGCCTCAAGTGATTTCCATGGTTCCTAATATGTCCTCAAGAATATCCATACCAAGTTTCATACCTTGCATCACAAGTTTGCTCAGTCAATGGCTCAAATATTTGAAAATCAACTATATTGGTCAAAAGTCAACTATGGTCAATATATAGTCAAACTTCAAGATTTTTAGTCAACATCAAGATTTTGAAGTGATATCCATCATTTTATCAAGGTTTGATCATGACTCCTCAAGGAATGCTCTCAAATCCACAAGAATTAAAATTGCTAAATTAGTGTTTCCCTAGAGAATGTCAATTGAACTTTGACCATGCATAACTTTCACACGCCTCATCCATTTTGCCCAAACCAAAGCTAATTGTGAATAAAATTCAATTCCCTACAACCTTTCTTTTGTCCTCAAGTTCAAAAAATGCATCATTGGAAAGATATGAGTCAATACATTACAGGTATTTTTGAAAGTCAACAAAAAGGCATTTTTTGTAAAGGCAAGTTACATCAAGATAATTTCTCCAAATGCAAAAATGTTCAACATAGAGATTTGAGCAAATATCATCTCCAGAAGGTGAAATTTGAGGAAGTTGTGAAGTGCACAAGTTGGGCAATTTTCAAGAAAATGCATGAAATCTCAATTGAGCAAATTTGTGATTTTAAGTTATTGGGCCTAACCTTTTGGAGTTAAAACATACTCATGATATGTCCAAGGACCTCTAAGTCTATCGATGCATTATTTTGATTTTGATTTTTATTAATTTGAATTTTTATTCATTTAAACATGAATTAAATAAAATAAAATATGAAAACTAATGGGCTAATGCATATGGGCTTGGCTTGATCCATCATAAAGCCCAATAATTCATGCAAGATACATAGAATGTATCTAGGTTCATGCAAAATTCGAAAAGGGCAAGAATCAAACAAAAATGGCAAGGGATCATGAAGTTTGGAAACTTTTCAAATTTTAATTTTTTGTTTTAAGGACGTGGTTAATGGCTTGATTCTTTTCATGATGGTTTACACTCCTCTATTCCATATATAAATACATGAAATTACAAGAAAGAAAAGGCACACACCAAACTTCCTAGAGAAGCTCTCAAAATTTTCACAAAATTTGAAACTCAAACTTCCCGCCCATATTCATCAAAACCAAGCCTTGCATCGTGTTTCTGAAACTCCAAAGATCTCATTCATATCCTTCTTGTAGATTGAAGCACGCTAAAATACGCCTACGAGGTTGCTCCAGTTGGAACCATCCCCTTTGAGTTTTGACGTAGGAACCCAGTTCTACCATTGTTAGGGCTCATGAACTTTTGAGTTTCGGATCCAACACTACGAGCCATTTCAGATTAAACCAGTACCATGGTTGGATTCGTAGCATATGTCCCATTTATTATTATTATTTTCTTTATTTCATTTTCATTTGTCTATTTTATTTTAATTATTTCTTTTCCTATTAAAAAATCACAAAAGACATCATAAAATCAAACAAACCAAAAATAACTAGACTTAGATTTTCATTAATTAAATTAATTTTAATTAGTTATTTTAATCACCTTTATTTTTTAAAATTAATTAATAAATTAGAATTAGGATTAATTTAATTTCAAATCTTTTTCTTAATAATAATAAAAAACAAAATAATGTTAGATTTTCTTCTATAGTTAATTTTTAATCAATGTTCATTTTCTTCTATTAATTTAAATTATATTTAGCTTTTTAATTTTCAATTTAAATGTTTTTTTTAAATAAACAACATAAAAACAACAAAATTGTCTTAATTTGCTTAGAACTTTTTTGTGTTTTTAGACATTCCTTCTTAATCTTTGCGCGTTCTTTATTTTCCGCATTATTACTTTTGAAATATTGTATCTGCCCATAGTTTGTAATAGTTTAAAATTAGGATTTCTTTACTGTTTTTACCCCCAGTTTTGGACTTGTAATTCCCCCCTCCCCGAAGCCATGTAATAATTAGTTTAAATTCTGCACTTTAAACTTTCTGCACTTGTATATATATTGAACTGTTAGATGTATACCTAATAGGATTGCATGACAACAATTAAAAGTAAACATTAGCAAACTTAAACATCAAAGACAAATAACTGAAACACAACACACTCACACATGTGTACCTATAGGGTACTCCCACTCCAGTTGCCTTTAAAATAAAACAATCATAACTCTCGAATGTGATGGATTTTAGTGGAAACCCTTTGGTTGAAAGATCATAAAGTGACCCTTTTGATGTTTCTTCAGTACATGATCTTAAAACCTTAGGGGTGTTACTAAAGTATCTTTCCAAGTTGCCCTTGTGACTGTACGATGACCCTCGATTGTCCCTCAAACATCCAACGATGGGGCTACCTACTCACTAATAGTAGGATAGCACTGTATAAAGGAAAAGACGAAAAGAACAAACCTTTTCGAGTAGGTAGATAGTTCTTAGATGCTTTCTCAAAACAAAAAATTTTCCACACCTACACTCCTTTTCAAAAATATTTTCAAAAACACTTTGTATACGTTCTCAACAATACGAGAAACATTACAAAGTTCACCGCACTAAGGCGTCTTTCCAAAATACTTTTTTTCAAACACACAAACACAAGGTATTTTCAAATGAGGTAGCATCTAAGAGCACGTAGATAACTACATATTGAAATGGTTCTAACACCTTCCCTTTCTATAATCTACCCCCCTTACTCAAATAATCTCGAAAGGTATTTTTCTGTTCTTTTCACCCTTTCCTTTGTTGGATAAAAGAAAAGTCGGTGGCGACTCTTACTTACTGCAACATTTGTGAATACAAACGCAAAACCAGTATAACAGTCAATTCTCCCACCGTATTACAAAAATCATTGGTCGTTCATCGCTCTACTGGAGAATTTAATTCTTATATACCCTGATTGGGGATAAAAGAGATGGATAACCTTTGGAGGCGTTGTCTAACCGAGTTTCTGATATGGATGCTTGCTCATCCGGAGAGGATAAGTTTGAATGATATCTGATCCGATTTCAAATTCTGTAGCAACTTTTTGGGAATAGAAACCTGGACTACCCTTTGCTGGAGAAATGGATTTTGGCGGTGATTTGTAGTAGTCAAAGAAATAGGCTCAAGCTGGGGAGAGTGTTTTCTGTTGGGGAAATAAACCCGATTGGGAAAATAAACCCTGTTTGGGAAATAAACCCTAAACCTGTTGGAGAAACACTTTGCTGAGGAATACTCTGGATGAGGAAATAAGCTCTGCTAGAGAAACGAATTATGCAGGAGATTTTACAATTTTGGAGGAATAATATCAACTGGGGAAGAGAATTTCTATGAACTATGCTAACATCATAATCTCTATTAAGGGTTGGAACTCCATTGTTTAGCGATGTTGTCGGGGAAAAGATCATACACCCTCATCCGCTAGGGAAATCTGCTGGCGAATTAAGTTATCCCAACCTTACAGGGAGTGTATCTTTGTTGAAAATGAGCTTGTGAATATGACTCTGTGAGGATAATCCTGTGAGGATTTATGGGCGACTTGAATATTATCCCAACTCCTATATTCTTGAGAAAATGCTTATTCCTGTTTTTATGCATATATTTGTTAACAGTAATCATATTCATATGATGTTCATTCAATTTATTTATTAGATGTTTTTGCAAACAGAACAGAAAAAACAAAACATTTGATTTTTTTTTTGAAATGTTATTTGTATTGATAGTTTGCCTATAAACAGGCGATTTTGTACAGACATAAATCCTAGTAAGAGGAAATCTTCAAGAAATGAAAAGAGTACAAGGTGAAAACAAAACATATAGCTATGTGGAAATAATATCGTTGAATTTCAAGTCTGTTATTTCCCCTTATATCTTCAAGCATCTCATCCGTTGTTGTTGGAAGAAGTTGAATGAACTGATCTATACTATTTGAACTTGACGTTGGTAATAAAACTTGTTGTAAGTGATCCAACGGGACATAGACGTACACTTTAATCCCTAACTTTTTCCTGGACCTCCCTTTCTGGTTTTTAATCCACTAGGATACCCCTTTTTGCCCAAGCTGCCTTTTCAGGTTTTCGACTTGCCGGGTGCATAATCTGTTTATATTCTTATCCCTATTTTTTCCTGAATCCTTTTGGTTCGTCGGGATGCCCTTATTTTTTCCTAGGCCAGTCAACCTAGCGGGTCATTTTTTCATGCATAGTATTTTTTAACTATGTCCGCGTTTACAGGGTGCGGGAATTCTTCACCGTCCATGGTGGTTAGTATCATGCCACCGCCTGGAAATATCTTCTTGACTATAATTGGCCCTTCGTTGGTGGGAGCCAATTTTCCACGGGGATCACCCTGCGGTAGGATGATGTGCTTTTTTACCAAGTCACCAGCCTAATATACCCGATGCTTGATTTTCTTGTTGAATGCCTTGATCATACGCTTTTGATACATCTGACTGTGGTAGACAACCGCGAGCCTCTTCTTGTTAATCAAATTCAACTGATCCAACCTAGTATGGACCCACTCTTCTTCGTCTAAGTCTGCATCTTTCATAATTCTCAGAGAGGTAATCTGAACTTCGACAGGTAGAACGCCCTTCATACCGTAGACTAGAGAAAAAGGGGTTTCCCCAGTTGATGTCCAAGCTGAAGTGCGATAGCCGTAGAGAGCAAATGGTAACATCTCGTTCCAGTATTTGTAGGTCCCAACCTTCTTTTGCACAACCTTCTTTATGTTCTTATTGGCGGCTTCCACTGCACCATTCATCTTTGGTCGATACGGAGAAGAGTTATGGTGCTTGATCTTGAACTGCATGCAACGTTCAGTGGTGAGTGTTGTTGAGATTAGTACCACTGTTTGTGATAATCCTCTCGGGGATTCCATACCGAAAAATCAGGTTATGCCTAATGAACTAGGCCACAATGTTCTTGGTAACATAGGTGAACGAGGTTGCTTCAACCCATTTTATGAAATAATCAATGGAGACGAGGATGAAGTGATGTCCATTAGAAGAGGTAGGCTTAATCTCTCCAATCATATCAATTCCCCACATTGCAAATGCCCGAGGAGCATTAAAGATATTCAGAGGTATTGGAGGTACGTGTACTTTATCAGCATATATCTAGAATTTATGACAAGTTCTCGAGTGGTGGTGAGATTCAGTTTCCATATTCGACCAATAGTAACCGGCTCTCAGAATCTTCTTAGCCATAGTATGCCCACTGGAATGAGTTCCAAAGATGCCTTCATGCATATCCTCTATAATCTTTTCTGCTTCTTTCTTATCCATACAATGACGCAGAGTTGAATCATGATTGCACTTGTACATAATTCCATTGCTCAAGAAGAATTTAGCTGAGAATCTTCGTAGGAATTTCTTGTCATTGATAGATGTCCCTTCAGGGTACTCTTGAGCCTCAAGGTACCTCTTTACTTCATAGAACCAAGGCTTTTCTTTTGTTTCGTCAGTGTTAATTTCGTAACAATGTACCAGTTTGTCTAGTATTTTAATGGTGATTCTGGGTGCCTCATTATCCCATATGACCTTGAACATATATGACATTGTAGGCAACACGTCTGCCAATTATTTCTCTTCCCGCAGGATGTGCTCAAAAGTGATTTCTTTGAAGTACGAGATCAAATTTAACACATGCTCTTTATAATGAATGAGATTTGGGTGATTCGTATCCCATTCTCCCTTGATCTGACTGATTACCAGGGATGAGTCCCCATATACATCCAAGAACTTGATTCTTAGGTCAATAGCAGCTTTAATGCCCATAATGCATGCTTCGTATTCGGCCATGTTGTTGGTACAACCAAAGTATAATCTGGCAGTGAAGGGCATATGGCAACCCTGAGGAGATATAATTACAAAACCAATTCCTTTTCCAAGTGCATTAGAAGCTCCTTCGAAAACCATAGTCCATTGTTATCCTGGATCACGTCCTTCATACAATCCAGGCTCTTCACAATCTGTAACCAGCATAATGTTCTCATCTGGGAATTCGAAATTCATATAATGATAGTTGTCTATGGTTTGATGTGCCAAATGATCTTCCAATACACTTCCCTTGATTTCCTTTTGAGTGGTGCACTGGATGTCGTATTTTGTTAAGACCATTTTCCATCGGGCTATTCTTCCAGAGAGAGCTGGCTTCTCGAATATGTACTTGATGGGATCCATCTTAGAAATCAATAGAATAGTATGAGTCAACATATACTGCCTTAGTCAGCGAGTAGCCCATGCCAAAGCGCAACAAGTTTTCTCGAGCAGTGAATATCTTGTTTCACAGTCGGTAAACTTTTTGCTAAGGTAGTATATCGCATGCTCTTTTCGACCAGACTCGTCATGCTGCCCCAGTACACACCCTAATGAGTTCTCTAGCACTGTTAGGTACATTATTAGAGGCCTTCCTTCAATTGGTGGCATCAGAATTAATGGTTCTTGTAGGTAATCCTTAATTTTTTCAAAATCTTTCTGGAAGTCGTCATTCCACTTTACTACTTGATCTTTCTTCAGCAGCTTGAAGATTGGTTCACAGGTAGCAGTCAAATGAGAAATGAGTCAGGCAATGTAATTCAGTCGTCCTAAGAAACCTATGACTTCCTTCTCAGTACGAGGAGTATGCATTTATTGAATGGCTTTGACTTTGGCAGGATCAACTTCTATACCTTTATTGCTGACAATGAAACCCATGAGTTTACCAGATCTCACCCCGAAGGTGCACTTGTTCGAATTTAGTCTCAACTTGTATTTCCTCAGTCTTTCAAAAAGTTTATGTAAATGATCAAGGTGCTCTTCTTCAGTCTACGATCTTTCTATCATGTCATCGACGTAGACCTTTATCTCTTGATGAATCATGTCATGGAATAAAGCTACCATAGCACGCTGATAAGTTGCGATGTCGTTCTTCAACCCAAAAGGCATAACTTTGTAGCAGAAAGTTCCCCATTGTGTGATGAAGGTAGTTTTCTCCATATCTTCAGGCGCCATTTTAATCTGATTATAACCCAAGAAACCATCCATGAAAGTGAATACTTTATGCTGAGCGGTGTTGTCGACCAGAACATCAATATGAGAAAGTGGGAAATCATCTTTAGGGATTTCCCTAATCAGATCCCTGTAGTCTACACACATACACACCTTTCCATCTTTCTTTGGTACCGAAACAATATTAGCAACCCATTGAGTATATGATGTCACTGCTAAGAAGCCTGTGTTGAATTGCTTCATAACCTCAACTTTTATCTTCTCTGACATCTCGGGACGCATGCGATGGACCTTTTGTTTAATCAGAGAGAAAACTTCTTTCATTGGAAGACGATAGACCATAATATCAGTGTCAAGCCCTGGCATATCTTTGTTCGACCAAGAAAAGATCTCAACATAGTCATGCAACATTTGAATTAACCTGTTATTGACACTGCTCTCTAAGTTGGTGCCTATCTTGACTTCTTTCCGGTCTGCCTCGGTACCCAAGTTTACAACTTCGAATGGATCTTCATGTAGTTGGATAGCCTTTTGTTCTTGTATTAAGAGTTAGGTAAGTTCTCCCGGTATTTCACAATCTTCCTCACCTTCGTCCTTGGCTTGGTAGATCGGATTTTCAAAGTCACGAAAGGCAGTAGTAGAATCAATATCAACAAGATCCAAAGTGGATGTGGACCTAAAATGTAGTGTGTGGGTGTGTGTAAGAAACATATAGCTATATTTGAAAATAATAAAGTAATGAAAAGACAGAGAGCACGTAATTTGAATGCAAAAACGTCCAATGTTTTCTTAGATGAGCATATGCGGATGAAAGATAACAACCCTAACAAATGAACCGTTATGCCCAGGGTAAGGCACAAGTTCTAAAGTCATTATTTTAAAATTACATATCTCAAAAACTTGAAATCAAATAATAGGAAATAGCAATTACTCTTGATTAAAGGAGATCAGTATAAAGTCTTTAGCCTTCCAGTTATTGAGTCCAATGCCAATGGTAGGGAATATCCAGTTGTCCAAATCACAGTCACTATCAGTGTCTTCTAGAGCATTGATTTCATTATTGCTGATACAAAAAGATGGTCTCCTAACACGAGCACGACAAACTGCCTTCTGAGCTTTGGTGGTGAAACCCAAACCAAATGTGTTGGACTTGTAAGGAATATCAGGAAACTGACCCTAGATAGTGGAACCACCCTCTTCTACCACAACCCTAGCATCCTTCAGAGAAGCCATTCTTGGTGGATCCTTGGTGATCTTAGGAGTAGCAGGAGTAGCTTTAGCAAAGACAATCATCGAAGGGATTACTTCAAATGTATGGTAGGGAGTTTCAATAAATTCACCATCCATCTCAACATATTTGAAATAATTCAAGTGGCTGACCATATATTCTTCTTCTCCACACACTGTAACGATCTTCCCTTTCATTGGATACTTCAATTTTTATGCAAGGTAGAGGTAACAACGCCTTCCCCATGAATCCAGGGGCATCCAAGTAAGCAGGCATAGGCCGGACGAATATCCATTACGTAGAAAGTGGAGTTGAATACCTGAGATCCCACCTTGATCGGAAGATAAAACTCTCCGTGTACCATTATCCTTGACCCATCAAAGGTTCTTACCACAATATTGTTAGGTTTCAACACCAGTCCTTCACAGTCTAGTCTATCCAGAGCACCTTTTGGTAATACATTCAGAGAGGAACCTGTATCCACCAACACATGCGCCAAGGTAGTGCCCCTACACTCAATATAGATGTGTATGGCCTTCTTATGATTCTTTCCTGCCGGCGTTAGGTCAGCATCAGAAAAGCCTAAACCATTATCAACTCTTAGACTTGCAACACAATTCTCAAACTGATCAGCGGAAGTTTGTTGTGGTACATGAGCATTCTTCAAAAATTTAACCAAAGCCTGAGCATGGGACTTAGAGCACAATAACAAGGACAACATGGATATCTTGGAGGGAATCTGTCCCAATTGTTCAACTATATTGTAGTCACTTTTACGAATGATCTTTAGTATTTCTTCCATCTCTTGTTTAGAGGAATCTTCAATAGTAAGATCTTTTGGTGGAGCCTCCGTCTGGGCAGGCTCAATCACTTTCTCTTTGCCCCGGGCGTCAGCAGTTGACCCGGTAGTAGGTATGTGGACAAGTGTTGTGATAGTTTTCAGAGGAGAGGTTTCTGGAGAGAAAACTCTTCCTGTCCTGGTAACTTTACTAGTTCTGACAATATTTTTGACATTGAGATTGATAACTTCGGCATCTTCATCATCAATAATCCATGGCTCTTGTCTAACACCATGGTAATAAAATTCTACCCCATAGTTCCATGGAACAACCTTTTCAGAGGAATAGCGGACTGGCCCCGGTGTAGTAATGATCAGGGGAGCCACCCTAGGCTCGACAGAAATCCTTATAGGACCTTTGGAGGTGATCCTTACAGGAGTATTGGAAATGGTGATTATAGAAACATCTTCAAGTCTCAAATATTGAGCCATATTTTAATGCAAACTCTTCACGCGTGAAGTCTTCTCAAACAAAATTTGATGGCTATCAATCAAATGTTGAATACCATTCTTCAACCACATACGTCCATCAGTTTGGGGCGCACAATGGTAACAAATTTTAGGATAACCCAGAAATAAAACAAATCGCAACAGATTCTTTTAACGGTCATCAAGGGAGTAGTCAAGTCATTTATGGTGGAGACATAGGAAACATCGTCAATAGCATTGACACCTTTACCATGACTGGGCATAGGCACAATAATCACATTAGGGGTCTCGGGAGGATCAAATTCAATTTCTTTTGCATCAATCATATCTTGGATTTTGTTTTTCAGGGCCCATCAATTGTTGGTGTCATGTCCAAGACTATTAGAACGATAGCCACACTTCATATTCAGATTGTACTTAGGAGAAGAGGTGTAAGGATTAGGAGGAGGATTCCGCAGTGTTATTAAATCTGCCTTCAACAGATGATGTAATTCCTGAGACAGAGGCATATTAATCCTGGTGAACTGTCTCCTTGGCGTGTTCGACCTATGCTGATTCCCCTGTTATGGTTATTGAAAAAATGCAGGATTAGAAATCATCACCGCTCCCACAGACTGATGGCAGTCATTTTTACCATGGCCTTTCTGGCCATAAACAACACGGATCTATTTCTTATTATTGAAAGCCTTCTTTAAATCACTAGAAGACACAACCATTAGAATCTTTCCACTCCTGATACCACTTTCAACTCGCTACCCAATCAGGATTAGCTCAGTAAAACCAGATGATAAACTTCCAATTAGCAGATTGAAGAATGGACCAGTCAGAGTGCCCATGAACATATCAGTAAGCTCCCGATCAGACAAGGGCGGTTGAACTCTTCCATCTAAGTTTCTCCACTTCTGGGCATACTCCTTTAACCCTTAATTCAAGCCTATAGACATGTTTTGTAATTGCACTCGAGTCGGTGCAAGGTCAACATTATATTGATACTTCTTATAAAAAGCAGCAGCCAAGTCTTCCCCTGTACAGATGTTGGTTCCTTCTAGCTGATAGAACCATTCGAGTTGAGTTCCAAATAAACTTTCTTGAAAGAAGTGGACCCATAACTTCCTGTCAGCAATATGAGGTTGGATCTTTCGAACAAACAATCTCAGGTGAAGCTTAGGACAAGACATATTGCCATATTTAGCAAAGATGGGATCTTTGAACTTATGAGGGATAACAACCCCTGAGATGAGCCCCAGTTCTTCAAAATCCAACCCAGGAACCCTTTAGATCTCCATAGCATTGAGACGGTCTTCTAGATGCTTGTACTTGTCGTCAGCCAGAGGATATTGTTCATCTGAATATATTGCTTCTTCTTTATTAGAACCCTGGTTGCCAGGCTTCATACTTTTGTCATCTTCCTCTAGGTCATCATCTTCTTCTTTAAACTCTAAAGCTTGCTTGGCCGGACCTTTGAGCCTCCTACCCATGTTGAGGATGCTAGCTGGTTTCTTGACTTTCTCCTTCTACTATTTAGTGATAAGGGCCTTCATCTCTTCCTGCCCCTTGGATAGATTCAGGAACATCTGCTGGAACTGGGCGTTATGAGCCTGGAGATCCTTAACATTTTGTTCAAGATCCATTCTTTCTGCTGAGTTAAACATAAAAAAGATAAGAAACCTGTCTTGAAACACCTGTCATGTAATAATGTGCATGATATGTATGTGTGATGTTTTCAAGGACCTTAGGAGATTTAAATTTGCTAACCAAGAGGAAACAGAAACAAAGATTTTTATTGATGATTTTATGTGAATACAAAAGTTTTACAAAGAAATAAATTAAAAGCTCCTAAAACTCTAAGTCTCCCATGGACGCTTCCTCTTCGTGTTGATATATGCGTTAAGACTCTGCTCCTCATGAAGTTGCTTGGTGAGCTCCAACACTTTCTTCTCACTTGCATGGAATTGAGTCTCATAGGTGTCTTATTCTTCCTTGAGTTGAATCCAGGACTTCTGCAATTCTTCAAGGTCAGTGAGCATGTCTGGATGCAGGATGGTGTGAGAAATGTCTCCTTCGATAACAAGCTCCATGATCACTGGTAGGACAGCTAGATATGGCATCATAAGTTTTTGAGTGTGAGCTTATACCCATTTGAGGTAGGATTCTAGAGGGATGGAATTATTCTATCCTAAAGCCTTGCTATCAAACTTTCTCACCATGCCCCAAGCATGTATAAACCTTTGACGATAACCTTGAGGATCATTCTCGTAATTGAATACAGTACCCTGAATAAGCGTGTCATGAGGACCATCTCTTCGAGCATGACCAAATTGTCATAGATCCAAAGAAGGGTTATAAGTAATACCTCCCCTAATGCCAAGGAGTAGAACATTATGTAATTCCACACATCGGTCAATAATAGTGATATCCTCGTGAGATCGAGAATAGCAATAGATGTCTTAATAAGAGAGTGACATTATTCTTTGAGACCACCTCAAACCTTGTTCATTCTTCATTATCGAGTGGGGAAGGTGCAAAATAAACCACCTAGATAACAAAGTTATACAACACATGAGTGTTCCTCGCCTTTTCATAGTACGAGTGTGAAGAGAATGCAAAATGTCTCCGAGCAAGGTAGGCACGGGATTACGAGCAAGAAATATCTTGATGGCGTTCACATATATAGGTTAGTCTGGGTTAGGGAAGAGTACCAATCCATAGATTAACAAAGCCAAGATCTCCTCGAAGGCCTGAAAACTCATAGTATCCAAAAACAGTTGGGCCTTCTCTATCATAAATTTAGCAAGAAAACCCTTGACTCCACTTCTCGTTTCCCAGTTAGATACAATGTCAGACTACTGCAAATATAAGGCTGCTGCAATATCTTCTGGTTTCAGAGCTTCCTCTAAACTGGTGAAGGGTGTCTGATCAAGAACAAGTACTCCCAGTAATTGAGAAAACTCCTCTATTGTGGGTACTAACTGATAATCTGGAAAGGTGAAGCAGTGATATGCAAGATCAAAGAACTAGAATAGGACACTCATCATGTCTTTGTCAAATCTTGGTGTAACCAGACTGAGTAGTCGGCTATGCCTTTTGATGAATGGAGAAATTTCAGGAACCCTTGAGACTAAATCCTTAAGCTGATGAGGCACCCTTACAAAGTTGATCCAGATAGTGTTTCTGTGAGCGGAGTCCATAACCTATAACAAAGGACAAAGATAAATCCATTGGTCCTTGAAATGGTTAGTGAAAATGATATGGTATGATTTCATGATGTTATGATGTCATGTCCAAACAATTAATCAAACACAAACAAAACACACAAGGCCTTAGGTTCAAGCTTTCCTAGAGTCTCTAGATAAGTACCCTGTTGAAGTTTTAGTTGGCTCAACCTGTCCTAAGAAAAGTAACCGGGTTCTAGGAGCCTCCATATCACTGATCTTTCTCCCGAGCATTGTTTCAGCACAAGCATCTGATTTGCAACCAAAATATCTCGAGAGTTTGATCTCAATGAGTGTAGCATCGAGTATCAACCACCTTCAGTCTGCACCAAAGCCGGCTATCTCACTACTTTCTAATGGCTAAGTTATGTTAATTAAGGTTCTACGGTCAGTTAGTGCTTTATGAAACCACGCGACAGCCTAGCATTCTCCTCGACTTAACTCAAGGGACACCGGAACCAACCAATGTGTCACACTAATGTAGTCATCATTTCAACCGTATCGATATACGCTGTACAATCTTCACGATCTATTGCTACTTACCAAAATTGCCCCAGATCCGTGTGTAGGATCTTTAAAATAAATACCCAAACAACCCTTAAAAATAAATCATGAAATCAAACAAGGAAAGAAAATTAAAGGTGATCTATCTCTAAGTTAACCCCAATTTTAGTTTTCCCCAGCATAGTCGCTAGTTCTGTAATACGGTGGGAGAATTAACTTTTGGTTTTTGCGTTTAATCGCAAATGTTGCGGATAGCAAGAGTCGTCACTGACTTTTATTTTATCCAACAAAGGAAAGGGTGAAAAGAACAGGAAAGACCTTTGATAATTTTTTGAGTAAGGGGGGTAGGTTAAGAAAAGGGAAGGTGTTAGCCCCTTTTCATCCGTAGTTATATACGGGCTCTTAATCACTAGCTCATTTTTTAAAATTCTTTGTGAATGTATAAGTTTGAAAATATTATGAAAATGCCTAAGTTCGGCAACTTTGTAATGATTCTCGTATCAGTTGAGAACACATATAAAGTGTTTGTTTTGAAAATATTTCAGAAAAGTGTTTGTGTGAAAAAGGATGTTTTTGTAAGCAAGCGATTAAAAGCTATCTACCTACTCAAAAGTCTTTTGTGTTATTTTCCCCTTCCTTTAGATAATTCTATCCTACCATTAGTTAGTAGGAAGCCCTATCGTTGGATGTTTAAGGGACAAGCACGGGTCATCGTACAATCATAAAAGCAACACATAGGGATACCTTTATCAATTCGAAGGGACTAAGATCATTTACCAAGGCAGCATCGAAGGGTCATTGAGGGACTACGATCTTTTTAACTGAGGGTCTTTTGCTAAAGCGTCCCACATTCGAGGGACATGATTGTGTTTTCTGAAGGCAACAAGTGGAGTCACCCTAGAGGTGAGTGTGTGAAAAGTGTTTTTGATTTCAATTAATGTTTATCTTTGATTAGGGTTAGATATTTGTTTGCTTTTAGTCTTTCTATACAAGCCTATTATCATACATCTAGCAAAGTTTATAAGGAAAGCAGTAAAGATAGAAATTTAAATTTCCTACGCTATTACAAAGCTTCGGGGAAAGGGATACAAACCATAAAAATGGGGGAAAACAAAGCAAATAAAAAAAATCCTAATTAATCTATTACAACTTTTAGTAGTTACAATATTATGAAAAAATAATGCGAAAATGAGAAAAGCGCGAAGATTGCAAGGAGAGACGATGAGTTTATTTGAGGGAAAATAAATGATGATTAATTGATTTTTTAATTTTTGAAAAGGGAATTAAAACCTAATAAAAACCTAATTTATTAAATTTAGTAAAGAAATGAAATTAAGTTAATTAATTTGATTAATTTATTTACAAAAAAGTTAACTTTGATTTAATTAACTAAATAAATAACTAAAAAAAGTCAAATTGATTTTAATTTAAATCTAAATTAGTTTTAATTAATTAATTCGAAAACGTTAATTATATTTTTTTGTAAAAAATAAATAATTTGTAAAAGAAAAATAAATGGGCCTGCAGAAGTAAAACCAGGGGGTGTAAGGATCTGAAATTCTCTAAGCCCAATAAGATTGGCCCAGGGGCTGGAGGAAAGTCTTCAGAATCCTGTGCATCTCTCCAATGAGGCCTATCATGAGTGCTCAGATCTGGAACACTGGATCTGGATCTGATGGTGTTGATGTGAAAGTGCATGGTGAGCACGTGAACCTGGCTTGCATTGGATCTGAAACAGAAAAGCATGAAAAATAACATACTAGGGGCAGGGATAGAACCCATGCCCCAGTATACTAACACTTTGAAAACAAATGATTACCTTTGGGGCAGCCTTTACTTCCGTTCATATAACTCAAACGAAAATAATAACTATATAAAACACTTTTAACGGCCGGAGAAGCGTCAGAGCCCTAGCTCTCGTCGTCTTCTCCGGCTATCCCCTTTTTCATCCTGCAAAATAAACACTATTTAGGCAGCAAATTATATCCTTCCACCCTAATATGAGGGATGCGAATACTGTGACAATGTTTTTGAAGGCTAAAAGTTCATGGTTTGGCCATTATTACGCAAATCATACAAATCGGAGCAAGTATGGTATAATGCAAATTTGACTACATGGGATCATGAAAGTGACCCAAACATGTTCAGTGGAAACTCAGAAACCCATTAGTGATAATAACAAGTTTTAAAATGATGCAAATCTTAAAATATGAATTTCATAACATCATGCGATCGGACATGATGAACACAATCATCTCAGGCATGGGAAATCATTAGAAATGGATTATTCTTACTCTATAGATACTCAAGATATGATAAGAGTGCTTGGTTTTGCATGAATGTGACTGGATCGCGCGGTATAAGTTCACAATTTTCTTTGAGAATTTTGTGAGTTCTAGATGTTTTTCAGGCAGTATTTCGTGTGTTTTTCTCCTGACTTGTTGTGCTTAAATAGAGGGAGGAAGTGAGGGTGAATAAGTATGGAAGGAAATAATGCATTCATGTCTTATGAGACAAGAATCAAACAACTTTAAAAGCTTCCATTTTTGAGAACTTCTTGCCCTTTTGAGCTTCACATGGTTTTGGCAAGGTTAATGGGTTGTCATGAGTTGTCTTGGGCCTGAATTTATCCAAGAAAGTAAGCCCACATGCATTGCCTCAATTTTATTTATTTAAATTTCATTTAAATGAATAAAAATTCAAATAAAGGAAATAAAAATCATGAAAAATATGTGCACGGATTTAGAGGTCTTCTAATGCCTTGTGAACATGTTTGAACATCAAAAGTTAGGCCTACTAGTTCAAAATTTCAAGTTTGCTCACTTTTCATTTCATGCATTTCCTTAAAATTTCCCAACTTGCACTGGTCATAACTCTCCCAATTTTAATATTTTTAAGGTGACCTTGACCTTGGAGACTTTATCTTGATGTAATTTTCCTTGACAAAAAGTGTCTTTCTGTTGACTTTTGGAATGACCTATAATATATTGGCTCATATCTTTCAAATGAAGCATTTTTTGGACTTGAGAATACATATAAAAAGTTGCAGAGAATTTAATTTCATTCAAAATGGGGCTTTAGTTTGGGAAAAGTTCATCAAGCATGTGAAAGTTATGCTTGGTCAAAGTTTAGTTGACTTCTCCTAAGGAAACCCTAATTTGGCAATTTTTGACTTTTGATGATTTGAGGGATTTCCTTGAGGAATCATTACAAATCCTTGATAAAATGGTGAATATAACTTCAAAATGTTGATGTGACCAAAAATATTGAAGTTTTACTGTATGGTGACCATAGTTGACTTTTTACCAAATACAATTAATTTTCAATCATCTGAGCCATTGACTGAGAAAAATTATGATGCAAGACTTGAAACTTGACATGAACATTGTTGAATACCTAAGGATAACCACATAAACCACTTGATACCTTTGCAACCCAAACTTCCTTGAGAAACTCAAAACCTTAGTTATGGGCCCATTGCTTAGGAGGAGACTTGACTGGTCGACCCTTGAGTAGCCTTGAGTACTTGAGAGCCTTAGAAGAATGTTTTGAAGAAAATTGGAGAGAAAATTTTAGGGTACAACATAGGGTTATTTTGGACTGAAAATCAACAGTTTAGGAGGTATAACGAAAACAAGGTGGATCGGTGCAAATATGGCATATCACGATTTGGCCAGCACGGGACCTCCACGATGGTTCTATCCCGCACTTAAAACCTCATGAACATATTAATAACATTAGTATGCATAAAAAAAAATCATGAAACAACAAATATGAAAACATGCAATAATGAAACCGATGAGGCATGTTCATGTAATTTTATCCCCTTTTGACCATGGAAGTCGATGCATCCTTACCCTCTTACGTCCCAGGAAGTGAATGGACTGGCTAGCTTGGTGTGAAAGGGTCTATGAATAGGGTTTCAAGTTGTTTTAGGGTTTTTGAAAAATTGAGACATTGGAAAAGCTTCTTGATATAAGGGCTATGTGTCTTGCTTATATGAATAATGGAGATTATATAGCATGAATTAGGTCAAAGATAAAATGGGCTTGGACTCTATGTAAGAGGCCTTGTATTTTATCTTATTTATTTTTGAATTAATAATAAATAAATAAAAACTAATCAAAATAAAATAGACCAAGAGGTACATGAACAATATTTTAGGTGTATAATAAGTGTAATACACTCTTGGATCTTTAAACAATGGCACATTAGTCAAAAATACCAAATTTGCTCAATTTGAACTTCATACACTTGCTCAAACTTTCCCAACTTTCACTGGTCATAACTCTCTCAATTATCATCTTTTGAAGGTGATATTTGACTTTTTGGAAAGCTTAATATGTCCTCTAAAACCTCTATGTTGATTATTTTGGTATTTGAAGAGATTATCTTGATGTAAGTTTCCTTGACAAAAAGTGTCTTTTTTGTTGACTTTTGAAATGACCTATAATGTTTTGGCCCATATCTTTCAAATGAAGCATTTTTTTGGACTTGAGCTTAGAGAGATAAAGTTGTAGAGAATGTAATTTCCTTCAAAATGGGCGTTGGTTAGGGAAAACTGATGAAGCATGTGGAAGTTATGCTTGGTCAAAGTTCAGTTGACTTCTCCTTAAGAAAAACCCTAATTTGGCAACCTTTGACTTTTAATGATTTGAGAGTTTTCCTTGATGAATCATGATCAACCTTTCATAAAAGGATGAATACGAATTCAAAATGTTGATGTTGACCAAAATCTTGAAGTTTGACTATATGTTGACCATAATTGACTTTTTGTCCAATATAGTTGATTTTCAATCATCTGAGCCATTGATTGAGCAAACTTGTGATGCAAGGCATGAAACTTGGTATGTGTATTCCTAGAGACCTATAAGAGACCATGAATTCCATTTGAGACCTTAGAAACCCAAATTTATTTATGAAAGATGAAACCCTAGTTGTGGACCCATTACTTAGGAGGAGAATATGTCTGATTAATTCTTGGGCAACCTTGAGCATTTGAGAACCCTAGGAGAATGTCTTGAATAAGATGAGAGGGAGAATTTTGGGGTACAACAATATGAAATGCAAAATGTATGAATACATGATTGTGGAGTTTAATGACATGATTTTATGGATGGTACCCTTAGAAGGTAGGCTCCTAGTTTAGGCCTACGGATATTCTACCCTTTCCATAAGGAGGTTTCCTTAAGGGTATCATGAATAACACTAGAGGGAAAGGCACACGGGCCTGCCTTAAGTGAAGCCTCTTTTCAGACTGAAACTTTCGTCCCTAGCTCATGAAAGGTCTCGTCATGAGATTTTGATTTAATGGTTATACAAAGAGTCATAGGTTTCATTCAAAAGTCCTACCCCCAAGAGGATGTCTCTTGAGACATATTCCTTTCGCGGAATTCCACCGACTCTATGCGAAGTCTTCACATAAACTCATAGGGCTGATGCATCCCCTTGGCTAATATACTAACATTCTTTCTAAGGGTTTTGAAAAAAAAAATTATTTAAAAATAATAAAATCCCGCCATAAACAAATATGATAAAAAAATACATAGAAAATAAATAAACCAAGAATAAAAAATAAAATAAAAGAAATAACAAAAATAAAAACCTCTAAAACCCTAAATACAAGGAAAGGCTTATAACCCTAGGGTTGAGTCCTCATCATAGTCGCCAGTTGTTGTAACCAGTTTAAAATCGAGAGTCGACACACTTAATTTTTACTTTAGGAAGGAGATATAAAGAATAAACCTGATTTGGTCAGAGATTCTAAGTTGCTGAACACGTTCTTAGCTGAAGGGAAGGTGTTAGGAACCCCTTATCTATCTTATTCACAAGGATACTAGCATTTAGAAACAAAATCTTAAAGGAAATAGGGCTTTAATTTTTATTAGGAGAACTCGCCATGATTTTAGTCATATGTCTACGTATTCTCTTAGGAGAAATCAGATTCTCAATTCATAGTTCGTAGTTGGTTGGTGTTTTTTATGGATTACGAAGATATTTTGAATTCCCCTTGAACCAAGTCTGGGTGTGTGAATATCGGAATTGTTAGTCGAAGTTCGCAGTCGATTAAAAGTATCTCCATAATCCTTTTTGAAAATAGTTTTGAATTAATTAGGTTATTAATAAAAATAGATTTGGTGTTGGTTAAGTATTTTTTAAATATATTAATATATAAAAAATATTTTTAATGAATGAAAAAAATATTTTTAATGCAATAAATAAATATTTGGATGAGTTAGAAAGTAAATATTTGATTTTATAATAATAGTAAAATAATATTAAAATTTATAAATATTAAATTATCAAAAATGATAATTATAAATAATTAAAAGGAAAATAAAAAATGCATGGGGGTGTATTTTGTGTTGGGCTAGCAAAACAGGGGGGGTATAGGAAGCAGGGTCCAGATTCAGATGTTGAATTCAGGAACAAACACAAAGTGGTAAGTTATTTCATAGGTTAGTAAAAATAGAGGGGTTTAGTTAGCAGGGGGCTAAGTCTAGATGTTGGACTTGGCCCATTAGCATTAGGAGGTGTGGGTTTTGTTAACGTAGCAAAAGCAAACAGAATAGGGGTGTGAAAATCATGGGATTAGGCCCAAAACAACATAAGGTCCATTTAGGTAACGTGTGGGAGAGGGCACGGTGTTATCATGGGTGTGCAAATTAAGAAAGTTTGATGATGATCTGAAGGCTGTGGCAGAGAGCGCATGGTAAGGTTTCTAGGCGCGCAAATACTGGATCAGGAACGTTTATAAAAACGAACCACTGGGCTGAGAGCCCATGTTTTTCTTTTCTTTCTCTATCTAAATTAAAACAAACCGAATACTTTGTCAAAGTTAGAGAGAGAGGATCTGACCTCTCTCTAAAACTCATGCGGTCATAAATCGCCCTAGCTGCGCCGTCCTTCATCAACCACCCCCAACCACCCCTTTTCCCTAGTTTTCTGGTTGATATTCAACAGGAAACATGAAACCTTCAAAACCTCCGCCGTGAATCTTCATATGGGTTCATGGAACCCTAAGAATTATAACATGTCTTGCCCAGAACCTTCAATACATGATGAACCCTAACCGTAAGTTTGTAGAACCCTAACCTATCTTACCCAGAACCTTCAACAAATGATGAACCCTAACCCTAAGTTTTTAGAACCCTAAACCTAAGTATGAACCCTAACCCTAAATCAAACCCAGAAAACCCCAATTCGAGCCAAAACCCCACAATTAAACACAATCAAAACAAACCATAACAATCAATCGAGCCCTAAAAAGCTAAGTATTGAGGGTTACCGTTTGTACCGTGAATCTTTTTGTATAAATTCTCCTCTTATGATTCTTCTAGTTCTCTCCCTCTAATCTCTTGTAAGGAAAAACCCAATAAAACATCAAACTTACACGGGCATTTATGATTTTAGAAAGCCCATAAACTCTTTTGCTAAAACACCCCCCCTTATACCCCACGGTGATTTGAAAATATAAAAAAAGAAATAACATTATTAAGAAATAATCTAATTAGAAATTCGTAGGGAAAATTTGGGGTATGACACATTCATTCTTTGTTAAGTCCTTAACCATGTAGTCCTCTTTGTAGAGGTGAGAAATGAGCCAAGAGTATAAGAGAGGAATACAATAATTTAGCACGCCCCTCCCCTTTTCATAACGTGTATGCAAGGTGTAGTAAACATCAACCAGTAAAGTAGGAGTAAGATCAACATTTAACACCTTTATAGTGCAAAATACATTAATGGCCGGAGAATCAATATAGTCAATAATATTTGGAAATAAAGCCAAACCAAAAATCAGTAGTTCTAAACAGTCCACACAAGCTTCCCATTCTTTCTTATCAGCAAAGGAAAGATCCTTAGATTCTAAGTACTGCCTCTTAATACCTTAAACTTCCCCATATTTCTTGTAACTGAGTAATAACTCAGTTAAAGGTATCCCTAATTCCTTAGCCAAGTTTCTGACACTGATAGTTTGTCCAATTCCTTTGTAAGCTTCATCTTTAATCATAGATAAATCCAAGATACTATCAAATTCTTCCAAAGTAGGTGCTAGTTGAAAACTCTGGAAAGTGAAACATCTCAGCGGAGGGTCATAGAATTGAGCAAGGGCAGTGTCTGCTTCCACTTGCACAGTTATCTTGGTCAACTCAAGGATATCCCTATAGCATCGAACAAACATTTTCATAGCTTTGTCTGTTAATTTCCCCCTAATCAGTTTGATCTTCTTCATATCAAGAACCATGACGCTAACTGAGACAATTTGTTTCTTGTTGGTATTCATCTTTAGGATACTCACCAAAAACCTTTGATTATATTTTTTAGGAATCTTGTGAATAAGACAAATACAATGAAAAAATAATGAATATTTGCAATGAAAAATGTATGTTTATGCATGGTGATGCAATAGGTGATGGGATTCATGAAAGGTATCCTTAGTAGGTGGGTTTCTAGTTTTGTCCTACGAATATTCTACCCTCCCTATAAGGATAGTTTCCTTAAGGGTATCATGGATGACACTAAAGGGAAAAGGAACAGGGGCCTCCCTTAAATGGATCCTCTTTGTAGACCGAGACTTTCGTCTCTTAGGCCGTTCAAGGTCTCACCATAAAATTTTGTTTTAGGGTTATACAAAGAGTCATTGGCCGAATCCCGAAGTCCTACCTCCAAGAGAGTCCAGCCATCTAAAAGATATTCCTTGGAACTCGATCGACTCTAGGCGAAGTCGTCCCAAAAACTCATATGAATGTTAAACCCCCTTGGGCAATAGACGATCCTTCTTTCTAAGGTTTAATATTTTTTTTGAAATTTAAAGCCCACCAATAATAATATGATAAAAAAATGATAGCAATAAAATAAATTAATGAATGATAAACCAAAAAATAAGCAATAAACCCAATAAATAAGCATGTGAACATAAAATAAATAGTCCCTAGCTATCATAACCAGTCAAAAAATAAAGAGTCGCCACCATTAAATTTTATCCTAAGAATGAGGAAATAACGGGTGTCGCATCGTGAAAAAATACACAGAGTCACCACCGAACTCCATTTATCCCGAAGAAAGGGAAGATATCGAGATAACCCCAAAGGAACGAATAAGATGGTCTTACGACCAAAAGAACGAGTAAGGAAGTCGGTTACGCAAGGGGAAGATATTATCACTCCACGCGTCTGTGGTACTACACATGATCCACTTTCATTTGTTCTCATCTAAGGGTGTGTAAAAATCTATGTCTAAAGCGTATTTCTAGAAAGGAATGCATGCGAAAGAAAATATGGGGAAATGGAAAAGTCAAAGCGTTGTAGTTCGACACACATGTTTTTGTTTGTTTTTTGTTTTTTATGTGTGACGAACATGCAAAAGAGAGAAGAAAAATGTTAAAAGATAATTGTCTACCTATGTTAGCATATCTAAAACTAAGGGGTTATGATAACTATCCTATAGGGAACATGCAAAGATCAATGTCGTTATCTCAATTATAATTGAGTGACATCATCGATCATTAACAAAGGAAAACGATAAAGCCATAAGGGAGCATGCAAATATCGAAGTCCTTATCTCAATTCTAATTGAGTGACATCATCAATCATCAACAAAGAAAGCATCCCATGGGGAACATGCAAAGGCCAAAGTCTTATCTCAATGCTAATTGATTGACATCATTATTTGTCAAAAGATGAAATCAAACACAAGCACAATTAGCAAACAAGTGTAAAATTCCTGCTACAGGTCTTTAAACAGCGACTTCGAGTGCACACTCTTTATTTACTACTTCTCATGATATCTAGAAAGTGGTAAAGAGATGCAATAAAGCGGATCCATCAATCTAACGAAAGAAAATGAAGAAGCAGAGAGTATGCGTCGAGCAAGCTTCACTAAGAAACAAATAAGTCATAAACAATATCCAACTAAGATGAAAACACACGTGTGTTGCGAATGCAACGCGTAATCAGAAGTTCCTGCACAAAGTATCACAAAATATCATACGCATCCGGACAATATATAATGTAATGTGAATTCCTCATGAAAATTGGAAATAAGGCGTATCACATTGAAAGCGAGCATAAGCCATATGTTTCGGTCATATAACAAATGTTATGTTACATGACCGAAAGCACCAAAGTGTACCTTGCACAATGAACAAACGAGTCAAAAATAACAAGGCAAAATGGTATAAATCTGCATGAAAATTAATCCGGCAATTAAAAAATGGTATGCAACAAGCAAGCATATATCAAATAATAATTATGGCATTAAAATTCTGCACTAAGAAGTGTAAAAATCTGCATTAAAAATTTTGCATTACAGTGTAAAACACGTTTTAGAAAATACGCATCCGAAAAAAAGATACTCGAAAAGAAAAGAGATTTTCACGGTAACCTATAAACGTGCCCGGGAATCCAAATCTGAAATCGGTTCAATCAAAAAAGGAGTGGAAGCATAACTTTCGTGCAAGGTCAGTTTGAAATTCGGTAAAAAAAGTGCTCGGAATCGAACAAAACCCGCGTAGTGGCTTGCAAACGGGCCACTTGATTTAAAAATGAACTCGCTTTGAATTAATTCTGCTCAATAGTGGGACTTTTAAGCCAATTTCATATGCATCCAGTAGTGAAACACATAAAAATATTTGTCTGAAACGGGCTGAAAAGTACATCAACGACTCTGGAATAATCAACAAAATCAAGTTACATTAATCGCAAGTTCGAAAACTAACTATGGTTAGGGATTTAGCTCAAAAATAAGGTTATGTCATGTGTTAGAAACAAACTCAAGACTTACTACAATCTTATTTGATTCAAGTCTCTTAGTGTAAAAACAAGTTGTGTCATACTTTGAGCCAAATAGAAGATGTCTTAATCCATGAATTGACAAAAGTTAGTAAACATTATCTGGGAATTAACAACACAAGGTTAGAGGCTTGATATAGTCAAACTCAAACCAATTTTTTTGCTTTTGGAAAAGTGTAGTGCAATATGTATTTGGTTCTAATTCAAGGTTATGTCAAATCTTAACATTCATCTACAACCAAACAGAACAACTCATAACAATCCGGAAATTAACAACTACTAACAAGTGATATTTAAAGTTCGGCATAATTGAAATTAAAATTGATTCAATGGTTGAAATTCAATATTGTTCAACCAATGCCACACCTCTTCATTGTTAATAACACTTTAAAATTCCAATAAGCACTTTTCACCAAAATCATTTAATTGAATAAACACTTATTTTTAACCAATTCCAGATTTGCATAACATGATCACAATTCAATCCAAGAGTCAACAATTATAATCCAATTCAACACTTAAAACCTCGATTCAACAACAAAATAAAAAAAAGTACTTAATCAAAAAATGACTTATCCAAAAAAGAGATAAATTCAAGAAAATCTCACTGAAATCGAAGAGGAGGTTACAAAGAAGAGATCGCAATGTTCGGATCGAAAAACAGATGTCGAAAATGCACGAAAATGGAGGGAGGAGGTCCATGGGAAATCGGCAGCGTCAGAAGGCTTATGACGGCGGTCCGACGGTGTGGCGGTAGCTGATCATCGACCGATGCTCCGAGGCGAACCGGTGATAAATTGATGATGATCCTTGATGAAGATGGATGAAGATGTTGTTAAAGTTGTTGTTGTGTTCTTGAGAGAAAAATTGAGAGAATAGAGTTCGATCTTGGAGCAAATAGATTTATAGTTTTTTGGTGTTTTTGTGAATTGGTGAATTATGAGAGAAAATGGTGTGAATGAGAATATATAGTGTGGGCTAGTATGAGTGAGTTCGGTTAATGAGCTTCAAATAACCACAAACAATAGTGCAAATTTTTAATCCATTAGTATGTCACACGTTTAGGTCAAATTCGCAGGGAGCTTGGAGCAAAATTCGAAGATAGGGCGTGAAACAAAAATGTATCTGATATCAAAAACGACCTCGTGTAAAAAGATGAGCTTAATCCGATGAAAGACGAGAGAGATATGCATTTTTGAATATTGAAACATCGATATAAAATCCTTCAGCACCAGTTTTCGCATCAGTGTTAGACACAAACACCTTTTCGATCAAAATATGGTACTTCTCAGAGCAAAATTCGGACTCGACTTTGGAAGAAAAGTTGTAGATATCTGAGTCAGTGACCTCGTGTAAAAATATAGGCCTAATCTGATACTAATTGATCGAGGTATGAATTTTCTAGTGAAAAGGCAAATCAATTTGAATTTCCTTTTTTCAATTCAGCAACTCCGTTATGCGAAAAAAGCAAAATACGAGGTTCTCCGGAGTACTGTTTAAATTTGGAGTCTTAAGAGAAAATATAGCTAACATAATTTATGAAATTATGCCAAAAGAACAGTCTTGATACGATAAAATTGAAGTAGTTAAGATTTTTACAATATTGGGAATTGATAAAATTAACATCCCAATTCAACACCACGAAATCTCCAATAAACCATAAATCCAAGGGCTTTTCTCAAGGAATCAACTCTCGGTCCTAACATATGGAAGAAAGATAAAATCAAAACTAACTTTTCGAACATCCGAAAAATAACCTTTCAACACAGTATTTTTGAAATATTGCTCCAAGTGAAAGTTATGAATTTTTGAACATCCGAAAAATAACGGTTTAGCACAATATTTTTACCATTTTTCATTGTTTCTTCTTAAAGTATCCGCACGCTCAGAGATTCTCCTCAAAGAATCGGCTTTCGAGCCGAACAAGAAAATTTATGGAGATAACTAGATGGTTACTACGCCTCAAGAACGATTCTAAAATAGTATTTCAATCAGAAGTTATGATTTTTCGATTGCTTGCAAGACGATAAACCAATAATTAAATTAAGTAATTGTCTTCAAAGAAATACAATTTTCGGAGGTTCTCAGCACAAATTAACCTTCAACCAAACACGAGAAATGACAAGGAAGCAAACACGATCTCAATGCTCGAAGAATCAAATGAAAACAATATTCAGATGTCGAGTTGTGAATTTCTGAGCTCAAACCAATAAAACGCTATTTATGGCTCATACTACCTCCAATGAACCGAACACCAGATTTCTCCTTTGTTTAGAGAATACTAAGACACATGAGAACCTGACATGATGATGGTTCAACTGATCATTGCCCTGATAGCTTGAAAAACACACGAATCACCTTTGAACCTTTAAAAACCTGAGTTTTGCCTTATTGCACGAGATAACCGAATAATATCTTCTTGTGTAGCTTTTAAAAATAAATACCTTGATCTCATGACCATTTATGGTGCACGCAATGCTAAATGGCCTACTGATGGATATGCATAAGTCAAATGAGCCTTATAAAGGATAGGAAAATTTTGGGATATGACAGTTGTCCCTATTTAACCGTCTTAAATCTGAAGGTGTGATTGACGCTAGCCTTTTGAACATTCCAGGTGGAAGGTGATTAAATACCAACGCCGAGAATTTGTTCTAAATGATGGATTATTTATTTTTGTGGTATCTGTCGGAGAATGAATTTTTCCGGTTTCCTTTTTTGTGAGAAGGGTTTATGGGCGATGATTGTTCGTAATGTGGTAATAATGCCAATACGAGGTTCTCAGGGAGATGCATTTATTATAGTACAATAGTAGTTGAAAGAATCATAGGATCTCAGGATGATCATCAATCTAAGAAAAGGTGACAGAAGGGTAGGATCTCAGGACAATCTGCAACCCAAGAAAAGACATCAAGAGGGTAGGATATCAGAACAATTCATGACCTGCATAAGATGACAGGAGAGGGTAGGATCTCAGGATGATCCGTGACCCGTGCAAGATGCAGGAGAGGGTAGGATCTCAGGACAATCTACGACCCAAGATAAGACATCAAGAGGGTAGGGTATCAAGACAATCCGTGACTCGTGCAAAATGATAGGAGAGGGTAGGATCTCAGGATGATCTGTGACCCAAGATAAGACATCAAGAGGGTAGGATATCAGGACAATCTGCGACCCGCGCAAGATGACAGGAGAGGGTAGGATCTCAAGACAAGCTGTGACCCAAGAAAAGATACCGAGAGAGTAGGATATCAGGAAAATCTGCGACCTGCACAAGATGTCAATAGAAGAGGGTGAGATCTCAGGACGTTCTGCGACCCAAGAAAAGACACCAAGAGGGTAGGATATCAGGATAATCTGCTACTCACATAATATGTCGATAGGTAGAATTTCTGATAGCGTTGTATGCTAAACAGACACCTAACAAAAAGTATAACAAAGTGTATTGATTTTGCTGGGATTTTAATAAATGATAGACACAGGCGAGTGTTTGGCAAACTGACACAGACAAGTGTTTGGAAAACTAACATGAATGAGTATTTGGGAGTACAAGGTACAAGCACCGTTATCCGGGTATTGTGATGTAAATAAGGACATCAGTTGGGGATTTTGGAGCTATACTCTTTGGGGGTAAGATATTGTTGTTTTGAATGATTTAGGTATTTTGTGCAAGGTACCCAATCTGGCTTATGATTCAAATGCATGTTTGAATCTTGTATGGCGCAAATGATCCATACTAATGGATGTGCTACACGCTTTGAGGATGCAATGTGATGCAATGACAACTATGTTTAAAATGTAGAGAAATAAACTTTGTGGGGAAAATAATTGCTCATTGGGAACCGTTGCTTGTTATCTGGAGATATCTATATGGATTGGCGCTGCCGGGGATTCGAGGCCAAAAATCTTGGTAACCCCACTGGGGGATAACATATGATTCTCTGGGGAAGAGTTGTAGTCTTGCTGAGGAAAAAGCAATCTGATCTGACTTCTCTACATCCTGAACTTCCTGGGGATGGCAAGATAGGGACATGCTGGGGATGGATACAGACACCATACAAATCTCTTCGAATGCCCCAAGTTTGTATTGCTTGGGAATTACACCTCAGATCACTTGGGGGGGGGGGGGGTCAGGAGATAGACGCATACGTCTTCAAATTCCCCAGTTTACTCCTCTACTAAAGATTAGAAGCCGATTCTATAGGGATTACACGCTGAACCACGTAAAACCTCTCGAATACCTCGAGTTTATTCTACTGGGGAATTGCACCTGTAAGTGTTGAATTGCACGAAGCCTCTGAGTGCCCCGGATTACACCGTTGCTGGGGAATCATACTAAATACGTATTTTGAATAGCATGAAACCTCTTAGTGCCCCTATTTAATCAACCTTTGAGGAGTATTTCTGGAATGTCTGGAGTGCAGGAGGATGACTGTTGTGAAGCCGACTGGGTCAAGGCGACCGTCACAAGTTGTTACCTGCATAAGAGAACAATACTCGAGATGCTATGACACCCTTTAGAGTGAACTCATATCAATGTAAAGACATGTTTCATTTTAGCTTAAGATTATTATCCCCGCATATTCAGTGCAATTTTCAATAGAGAATTAAATCACATTTCACATACAAAAAAGAATAACACATTAATAATGAATGATGAAGCATTTTGGATGAAAAACAATTTTATTGATAAAATTGGCCTGTAAATAGGAGTTTGTAATAGGAGGAAACCCCTAAATGAGGTAGTTGCAAAAAGGAAAAAAATTCAATAGGTAAAATGGAAATGAGAAATGCTCGAATTTCCATTAAAACCGGTATTGTTATAGTTCCCATATCCTTGGTAGTATCAATGCCTTGCTTCAGAAGAATAACACTTGGATCGATTTGTTCACTGACAAGGTGCAGGATATGTGCATGGTCATTCTTAAAGATTATTTGGACTACAGCCTCTCGGTCATGATCCCTAACTTTTGCTTGGACCGCCCTTTCGAGTTTTCAATCCAGCGGGATATCCACTTTTTTCTAAGCTGCCCTCGTGGGTTTTTAACTTAGCGGGTTATACTCCCTTTTTTATCCCTAACTTTTGTATGGACAAATTCTTTTTCGTGTCCACCGGGATTCCCACTTTTGCCTAAGTCTCCCTTGTGGGTTTTCGACTTAGAGAGTCCTTTATGTGTAGTACTTTTTGACTGAGTCTGAATTGATTGGAAGTGGAACATCTTCCCCATCCATGTATATCAGGGTTAGAACACCTCCTAAAAAGAATTTCTTCATGATATATGGTCCCTCGTAGTTGGGAGTCCATTTTCCCCTTGGATCAGAATGACTTTGCATGATAACCTTTCTCAAGACCAGATCACCAGGATAAAACTTCCGAGGAAGAATCTTCTTGTCAAATTCTCTCTTCATCCTCTGTTGGTACAACTTACCATGAAAAATGGCTGCTAAACACTTTTTGTTAATCAAATTGAGTTGGTCAAGTCTTATCTGAACCCATTCTTCCTCATAAGGCTTGGTTTCCATCAGAACCCTTAACGAAGGAATCTCCATTTCGATTGGAAGTATTGCTTCTGTACCATAGAAAATAGAAAATAGAGTTTCTCCTGTTGAAGTACGCACAAACGTTCTGTAGCCATGCAGAGAAAAAGGCAACATTTCATGCCAATCTTTGTATGTTCTGACCATCTTCTTGACGATCTTTTTTATGTTCTTGTTAGAAGCTTCGACTGCGCCATTCATCTTGCGTCTTTACAATGATGAATTGTGATGTTCAATATTGAACTCTTCATACAACTCCTTCATCATGTTGTTTTTGAGATTAGAACCATTATCAGTGATAATTCTGTGAGGAATTCCATAACGACATATGATTTCCTTCCTGATGAAGTTGGTAATTACTTGTTTGGTTACATTCTTGTAAGAAGATGCTTTCACCCATTTGGTGAAATAGTCAATAGCCATGAGAATGAACCTATGGCCATTTGAATCGCTCGGTTCAATCCTTCCAATCATGTAAATACCCCACATTGCAAATGGCCATAGTGAAGTCATAACATTCAAAGGAGTTGGAGGAACATGAATTATGTCTGCATACACCTGGCATCTGTGGCACAACATTACATATACACAACAACCTCTCTCTACTATCATCCAAAAATAACCTGCGCGTAAGATTTTTTTCGCCATAAAATGCTCTCTCGAATGACTCTTGAATGAACCCTCATGGATTTCCTTTACGATAGACTCTACTTCGTGTCTATCCACACATATGAGCAGAACTGAGTCATAATTTCTTATACAGGACGTCTCCCAATAAGAGGAACTTGGACGCTAACCTTCTAAGCATACACTTATCATAAGTTATAGAATTTTCGGGATACTCTTGCTTCTCAAGGTACCTTTTGATTTCGTAATACCACGACTTTTCATTAGTCACATCATCGGTTGAGAGACAATGAGCAAGAAAGAAATGTGTTTGTTCTTTGTAATTGAGAATATGTATATTAGGCGCCTGATTCGGAAAGCTCACTTTGAACATCGATGCTAAAGTAGCTAAAGCATCGACCAACTGATTTTCGTCTCTGGGAATATGTTCAAAGGTGATCTCATCAAAAGTGAGTATCAACTGCAGGATGTCGCATCAGGAGTGAGCATAAGACATATCACATAACAAATGTTATGTTATATGACTGAAAGCACCAAAATGTACCTTGCACAATGAACAAACGAGTCAAAAATAACAAGGCAAAATGGTATAAATCCGCATGAAAATTAATCTAACAATTAACAAAATGGTATGAAACAAACAAACAAACATGTATCAAATGATAATTATGGCATTAAAGTTCTACACTAAGAAGTGTAAAAATCTTCACTAAAAGCTGCACTAAAAATTCTACATTACGATGTAAAATGCATTTTAGAAAATAGGCGTCCAAAAAAAATATATACCCGTAATGAAACGAGATTTTCACGGTAACCTATACATATGTCCAGGAATCCAAATATGCAATCGGTTCAGTCAAAAAAGGAGTGGAAGTATGACTTTCGTGCACGGTCGTTTGGAATGCAGTAAAAAAAGTGGTCGAAATCGAACGAAACTCGCACAGTGGCTTGCTAACGGGCCACTAGATTCAAAAATGAACTCAGTTTGAATTAATTCAGTGCGAAAGTGGGACTTTTAAGCCAATTTTGTATGCATGCAATAGAAAAAACGCATAAAAATATTTGTCTGAAATGGGATGAAAATTACACCAACGACTCTGAAATCATCAACAAAATCAAGTTACATTTGTCACAAGTTCGAAAACTCACTACAATTAGGGATTTAGTTTTAAAATGAGGTTATGTCATGTGTTAGAAGCAAACTCAATAATTACTATAATCTTATTTGATTCAAGTCTCTTACTGTAAAAATAAGTTGTGTTATACTTTGAGTCAAATAGAAGATGTCTTAATTCATGAATTGACAAAAGTTAGTAAACATTATCTGAGAATTAATAACACAACATTATAGACTTGACATAGCCAAACTCAAACCAATGTTTTGGCTTTTGGAAAAGTGTAGTGCAATACGTATTTGGTTTTAATTCAAGATTATGTCAAGTCTTAACATTCACCTACAACCAAACCAAACAACTCATAACAATCCAGAAATTAGCAACTATTAACAAGTGATGTTTGAAGTTTGGCATAATTGAAATTAAACTTGATTCAATAGTTGAAATTCAAGAGGCTCATCAATTCAATATTGCTCAACCAATGTCACACCTCTTCATTGTTAATAACAGTTTAAAATTCTAATAAGCACTTTTCACCAAAATCATTTAATTAAATAAGCACTTATTTCTAACCAATTTCGGATTTCCATTAACATGATCACAATTCAATCCAAGGCTCAACCATTGTAATCCAATTCAACACTTAAAACCTCAATTCAACAACAAAATCAAGAAAAAGCACTTAATTCAAGAAAAATTCACCATAAAATTGAAGAGGACGTTGAGAAAAAGAGATCGCAACGTTCAGATCGGAAATTGGATGTCAAAAACGCACGAAAACGGAGGGAGGAGGTTCCAGGAACATCAGCGGCGAATGAGGGCTTCTGACGGAGGTCCGACAGCGTGGCGGCAGCTGGCCGGTCGGCAGTGGCTGGTCGGCGACTGGTGCTCCGAGGCGAACTGGTGATAAATTGATGATGATCCTTGATGAAGATGGATGGAGATGTTGTTGAAGTCATTATGATCTTGAGAGAGAAATTGAGAGAATCGAGTTTGATCTTGGAGCAAATCGAAATATAGTTTTTTGGTCTTTTTGTGCATTGGTGAATTATGATAGAAAATGTTGTGAATGAGAATATATAGTATGGGCTAATATGAGTGGATTTCGTTAATGGACTTCAAATAACCACAAACAATAGTGCAAATTTTTATTTCATCAGTGTCTGACACGTTCAAGTCAAATTCGCAGGGATCTCGGTGTGAAATTTGATGTCGTGGCGCGAAACAAATACGTAGTTGATGTTAATAGAAACCTCGTGTCAAAATATGAGCTCAATATGATGAAAGACGAGTGAGATATGAATTTTTGAATATCGAGACATCAACATAAAATCCTTCAGCACCAGTTTTCGCATCAATGTCGGATACAGACACCTTTCAATCAAAATTTGGTACTTCTCAGAGCATAATTTGGACTCGACTTTGTAAGAAAATTGTAGATCTCTGAGCCAGTGACATCGTGTAAAAATAATTAACCTTCAACCCGAACACGGGAATGAAAAGAAAGTCAACACGATCACAATTCTCAAAGAATCAACTGAAAATAGTATCCAGATGGCGAGTTATGAATTTTTGAGCTCAAACCAATAAAATGCTATTTATGGCTCGTACTACCTTCAATCAACTGAACGCCCCATTTCTCCTCTGTTTGGAGCATATTAAGACACATGAGAACCTGACTTGATGATGGTTCAATGATGAGTGATAAATTGTTGTGAATTTAAATGTGAATAATTAACACTCATCGACTTAATTTGTTTGCTTTTTGTCAATAAACCTCAACTTTAGTGTATATTCAGTATAGTTTACGTTATAGTGTATTTATTGCTCTATTGTGTAAATATCATTGAGTTTAATTTATTTTATCTAATTTTTGTAGGTATTAAAGCATTGATATTTAGGAATTGTTATATAGAGCATTGAACAATATTTCCAATGCTTTCGACCGTGCGTGAATCGGAGTTACGGTTCAAAACTTATGGTTCAATCTGTGCGGGGTTTTCAACTTTCTGTCAGTTGTCACCTGGCGATGCTTTTTTGTCAATGGGCGACTCAGGAGCGACCTGAAGCATGGAAAATGCAGTTTTGTTCGTCGAGCGATGCTTTTTGGTTGCTGGGAGATGTAGGACAGCCATACATGCGTATTTAGGGGTAAAAACATATTTTTTGGGTATTTTTGACCCCAACTCCATCATCCTTCATTTTTTGATAGTTAGAGCTTAGAAAACAACATTAAAGCTTACATACACATGATCCAGGGTGGATTGCTCTTCAATCGACACTGACAAATCGGTATATTTGTGGTTCATTTCTCTTCTTCTTTGTGTATTCTTTATGTGTTGAGTTTGTATATGTGTTTACTTTGAACTCATGTAAATTTGTCGCCATTATATTAAACTTTCTTTACAAATCTTTGTCGATTATTATCTTAGATTTTTGCTCTGTGCTAAGGATTTGAGTTGTTATAGATATATACTGCTTAGATTCTTATATAGGATGATTATTCGTTAGTTTCTGAACTATAGAGATAGATTTAGAGCTGAGATCTACTTGGGTATCAGAGCTTAACGCCTCTGTGGTTGTGTTTTACTGAGAGATCATCAGTGCGATTACATAAGTTGTCTTCTGTGTTGTTAAGGAGGTAGAGAGATCATTTCCTTGGTGATACAGACGGCCTCTTAATTTGGGTTAGAAACGACTTAGATTGTGAGTGATACGTGGTGACATTGATGAGTATTGTTAGATTGAATATAACTGGTTTGTAGATTTAAGTCTGTGATGAGTAGATTATATGCAGGCTTTATAAGTTCTTCCTTAGTTTTTACTTTTGTTTACATGTATTTTATGTTGATAACATTTTCTTTACAAACCCATTCATCCCAAAACTCATTAACGAGAGATTTGTCGTACGGTAATTCAATAACCAACCCCTGTGGATACGATAAATTCCCAGATAAATATTTCCAAAACTTTTGTTGCTTGCCGCTAGAACGCTCCAACATAATCATTACCCTGATAGCTTTTAAAACACACGAATCACCTTTAAACCTTTAAAAACCCGAGTTTTCCCTTATTGCACGACATAACTGAATAATATCTTTGTGTAGCTTTTGAAAAGAAATGCATTAATCCCATGACCATTTATGATGCACACAATGCTAAATGGCCTACTGATGGATATGCATAAGTCAGATAAGCCTTATAAAGGGTAGGACACATTTGGGGTATGACAACGGGTAACCCTAATTCGTACAGAGATTCTAAATTCGTAAGTTGGTTAGACGAAAGGGAAGGTGTTATGCACCCTTCATCTCCCTTGTTCTCAAGGGGCTGTACTTTTAGGTCAAAGGGTAAGATGGAAATTTCTACTTAATTAATATTTCATATGTTTAAAGAAAAGAATTTAGTTTTTTAGTTGTGAACTCGCCTTGATTTTAACGACGTGCCTACATATCTCCTTGCAAAGAATCATAGTCCAAATTCATAGATCGTATGTGTTTGGTTAGTTTTTTTATGGATTGTGGAAATGTTTTAGAATTATCCTTGAACCTTGTCTAGGTTTGAAAATAGCATAGTCATAAACGAAGTTCATATTTAATATGGAAAACATATCCACAATCCTTTTTTGAAATAAACTTGAATTTGAATAAGTTAGTAGAAAAATATGTTAAATTTGATGGTTAGTTGTCTTAGAATTCATTATGAAGTTTGAATGATAAAAAATATTTGATGAGTTAATAGAAAATAGGTTTAGTATTTTAGAAAATAATTAATAAATAACTATTTTATTGTTATTAAATATTAAAAATATATTAAATATTTTTAATAACAAACCAATATTTATTTATCAAAATTATTTTTATGATAAAATGAAAAAAAAAAGGTTTTGATGCAATATGATAAAAAATGATAAGAGAAAATTTAATAATTATTAATATATGAGTTAAATAAAATAAAATAAATAAATTAAATAAGTATAATAAAAATATATATTAAATAGATTATTTAAATTGAACCAGGGAGGGTGTATATTCAGTTCAGTAGTAAAACAAGGGGTGTAAGTAACATGGGCGTGAGCCCAAAACTAATTTTGAAGCCCAATAGCGCTTGTGAGTGAGATTTCACACTAGAGCAGTAAAAAGGGAGGTTAGAATAGCAAGGCCTTAAGCCCACCATTTGATTCAGAGCCTATAGTCAGGGGGTGTTAGTTAATTTTCACTGAGTAAAACGGGGTGTGTGTTTAGCATTGGGCTTGGCCCAGATAATATTTGATCCCTTAAGCAATTTGCGGGGAGGTATAAAGACTTATGGTGTGCTAAGCATTTATGGATCGTGTGATCCAGATCATATGTCCATAGAAGAGTGAATCCAAAGCTTTTGATCAAAAGTAATGCAATCGTATGGTTGAGTGCTAAGGTTGACCATGAAGTATGCTAAGTGTGAGCGTATAGAGGAATGGAGGGGTTATATATTCAATTCCTTCACAGATTTATCATTTTTTCGCTTCTGTCTCTCTCTATCCCATTCTCCCACTCCAACCAAAGTTCTAGAGAGAGAGGCTATGACCTCTCTCTAGAAACCCACTGTGCCTAAAATCGCCCCGCCTAGAGAGCCACCAGCCAAAAATTGCTTCAATTGGCGGCTGCTTCTAGGCACCACCACCTTCACGCATATCTTCATCCCCAGACCCATAACCTTCAAAACTTTAATCCAACCTTCATCCCAAACCCACTAGCCCACCGTGGTCGGCCATTGAGGTCGTTGTGTAGATGCAAGACCGCCTGGGCCTTCATCTCCTCCTCCGTATAAAAACCCAAACCCTAACAACTTCGTCCTCAACCCTTAGAACCCTAAGTGCTTCAAACCTAACCCTAGGGTTCATGCATGAACCCTAACAATCTTCAACCCATAAACACAAATCTAGACGAACCCTAACCCTAAACACCAAGAACCTTAACCCTAACTAACCCTAAACCTAACCCAAAATTCCCAAAAAACCCCAAACCAACCCATAATCATGCATCAAACAACAACAATAACAACAAAATCAATACCCTAAGCTAAGTGATTTAGAGTTACCGTACGTGCAGTGAAACTTCTTGTATACTCCTCCTTTATGTTCTTTCTGGTTCCTCTTCTAATCATTTTTCTTCTACGCAAGTATCAATTGAATGGGGTTTAGCTCAAAGAAACTAAGGTTCTAATGATGAACCCTAATCCTCTTCTTTGGGAAACGAGCTTTAGCAATGGGTAAGATATTTGTAGTGGCGCACAAGAATTCTCCAAGTTTTTTTGTTTCAAAAATTTTCGTCCTCAATTCTGTTTAGATCTTAGGTTTAAATAACCTTAGAATTAGATTCAATTAGGAAATATTTGTATGATTTGCAGCTACTAGTTTTTAGATTTAAAGTTGATTGATTCAATTGTAAGATTTGATTAGATTGGATTGTTAGGGTTTCTGTTATGTTAGTGTATCTAGACGTTCTAATGTACAAATTCCAATTTAATCAATACAATATTTCTTCAATAAAAAATCTAAAAAGATTCGATTTCCAATTAGTGGAATTTTTTGGGCTTTAAACCTAACTTGGGGACAAAGAGTCCAAGAAACATGGCCCAACAATGAGAATTAGGATTTTTATCATGATGCTGACATAGTAAACCATTTAACGAAAATAATAATAAAACTAATTCCAATAAAATGATAATAACTCTAATGTTTTTGTACGTTGACCTCATCCAACTGGAACCAATAATATAAATAACAAATAAATGATAAAATGAATGACAATAATAATTATAATAATATTGACATAATAAATTTAATTTTAGTTAATGTTGACTTTAGTTAACAACAAAAAGGATCTTATTATGGGCTCACTTAATGGGCTTTTTTTAGAAACTGAACCTTTACTCACTAAATTGTGAGATACACCTCCCCACGCATCTAAAACAAGAATTTTAAATAAACAACTAATGCAATATGAATATTAGTTAATTTATAATTTTAAACAAAAATATAATAACACCAAAATTAAATGGGAAAAATGATCAACTAAACAAAATTGACTATTAACATCAGTGTGACAAATTTGGGGCATGACACTTGTATTTATTGATGGCTCACCCTGACTTTGTGCTTCCCAACTTCATATCGCATATGCTTCTCCCCCTTTGACAATATCAAAAAGAAGGATAGCAACCCATGAGAAATATCATAGTTCAATAACAATATATATATATATATATATATATATATATATATATATATATATATATATATATATATATCACTTAGAGGCTATTTTGCATAGAAGAGCAACAATCAAATATCCTCATATATATGTAATGATGCGAAATTTTAAATAACCGACAAACAACATTACAATAAATGTAATATAATGCACAAAGAATAAACAAGCAGGAAATATAAAATATGTCAAATTGCTTTTATAGCGTCACGATCAAGAAACACATCATAGTGGTACTCCCGATGTCGCACATGCATATGCCTCACACAGCAACACGGATATGTCATTACTAAAACCAAAATGAAGACATTTGTCATACCATGTATCCAAGACAACAAGAAACACATCTAGCAAATATCATGCATAGAAATATTTCAAGCATAAGTGCAAGAAAAAAATAAACAAGAACACATGGTTCCACAACAAGAACAAACTTATACAAATGTGAAGAATTAATACATGAAGTCATTATAAGAATATAGATTAAGAACACAAAATGGTTATTGATCAAAAGTTTTTGGAAATGAACATTCATGGTTTTCATCATTTGAGAAAAAATCAAGCATTTTTGGAAGTAAACAAGTAATATGCATTAAGGAAAATGTTATTTTCAAGAAGAAATTGAAATAATATTACCTCACTCTTGATGGAATGGAAGTTGCACTCATATGATGTAAAATACTCAAACAAAAAGTTAGAGTGAAAATATAAAGTGCAAGCAACAAGATATAATTAAGCAACATTTAAGATATCAATGATCCCCAATCACCTACACATGTTGATAAAATGTTTGGTTGCGAGTGGTTTAGTGAAAATATCGACAAGTTAATTTTTACTATCAACATGATCAAACACAACATCCCCTTTTTCAACATGATCACGAAGAAAGTGGTGACGTATCTCAATATGTTTAGTTCAAGAATGTAATAAAGTATTTTTGGTTAGATTAATGGCACTAGTATTATCGCACATGATAGAAATACGCGAAATTCTAATACAAAAATTGAGTAGTTGTTGCTTAACCCATAAAATTTGAGCACAGCAACTACCGACTGCCACGTATTCTGCCTCAGCCGTTGACAAAGCAACAAAAACTTGCTTTTTGCTATTCCAACTAATCAAGTATTTTGAAAAAATGTGACAAGTCCAACTAGTACTTTTCCTATCAAATTGTGCAACCAGAAAAATCAAAATCAGAATAACCAACCAAGCTACAACCGTTTCCTTTGGAATACCAAAGCCCAAACTTAGAAGTACCAATAAGGTATCTAAGAATGCGCTTAACAACTTTTAAGTGTGATTCCTCAGGAACAGATTGATATCGTTCACACATACAAACACTAAACATAATATCGGGCCTAGATACAGTAAGATAAAGAAGAGATCCAATCATACCTCTATACCTTTTGAATTTAACATCCTTACCATTTTTCTCTTTATCCAAGTTATTGTTTGTTGCCATAGGTGTGCCAATTTACTTTGCACCGTCCATACCGATTTTTTTAAGTAATTTGAGGCAATACTTGGTTTGACATACAAATGTTCCTTCATCGAGTTGCTTAATTTGTAGTCCAAGAAAGTAGTTCAACTCTTCCATTAGACTCATTTCAAGCTCTCCCTATTTGACAAGATGCATGTTATATGATCCAAAAATGATATCATCAACATAAATTTGAATGATTAAAAGATGTTTACCTTCACGTTTAATAAAGAGTGTAGTGTCTATGTTCCCTCTAGAGTATCCTTGATCTAATAAGAACTTTCTAAGTCATTCATACCATGCTCTAGGGGCTTGCTTAAGACGATATAAAGCACGTTTTTTAGTTTAAATACATGATTAGGGAACTCATAATTTTTAAAACCGAGAGGTTGTGAAACATAAAATTCTTTACTTATGTATCCATTAAGGAAATCACTTTTAAAATCCATTTGATATAATTTGAAGTTCTTAGAGCATGCATATGCTAATAAAAGGCGTATAGCCTTAAGTCGGGCAACCAGAGCATAAGTATCCTCATAATCAATGCCTTCCTCTTGGTTATACCCTTGAGCCACAAGATGAGCTTTATTCCTTATTATCACACCATGTTCGTCAATCTTATTCCTAAATACCCATCGAGTGCTTGTAATTTAATGATTTTATAGACGAGGGACAAGGTCCCAAACATCATTCCTTTCAAATTGTTTTAATTCTTCTTGCATGGCGATAAGCCAATGCTCTTCAAGTAAGGCATACTTAGAATATTTAGGTTCGAATTGTGACACATACGCGCGATGACAACAAAAATTACTTATCTTAGAGCGAGTTGTTACCCCTTTTGTGATATCACCAATAATGTTGTCAATACGATGATCCTTGGAGGTTCTCCACTCTAATAGAAGACCATCATCACCTTTTTGACTTTTATCTTTATTATTTTCTTGGTTGTCATCTTTCTCCTTCTCAAGTTCCACCGTTTTAGGTTGATCAACTCCTTTATCGGTGTCTTTGAGTATGTCTTCTGTAAATGCACCTACACCATGAAAAGTAATACCTTTCCCAACACTATTTGGGCAAGTCTAATCAAAATTAACATGAACCGACTCTTTAACAATAAGTAATCTTTTGTTATAAACTCTATATGCTTTAATATATTATGAGTATCCAAGAAAGATACCTTCGTTGGCTTTCACATCAAATTTCCCAAGATTATCTTTTCCATTATTTAAAATAAAGCATTTACATACAAAGACATGGAGATGCGATAAATTTGGTTTTCTACCTTTTAGAAGTTCATAAGGTGTTTTATCAAGTATAGAACGAATAAGAATCCTATTTAAGACATAACACCCCATGCTAATGCCATCGGCCCAAAAATATTTTGGTAGACCATAATCATTGAGCATTGTTCTTGCCAACTCCTATAAAATACAATTTTTGCATTCCACAACACCATTTTATTGTGGAGTTTTAATAGCTGAAAATTTATGTTCAATGCCAAATTTATCACAATATTCTTCAAAGATATGATTTTGAAATTCACCTTCATGATCGTTTCGAATGACAAATATTTTAGAATTCAATTTATTTTTAGATAACTTCGAAAAACGGGTGAAAGTTGAGAATTTTTCATCTTTGCTACGTAAGAAAAAAGTCTAACAAAATCTTGAGTAATCATCTACAATGACAAGACCATAATTATTACCACATATGCTTTTGGTTCGTGAAGGTCCAAACAAATCCATGTGAAGGAGCTCAAGAGGTCTCAAAGTTGAAACAACATTTTTAGATTTAAAAGAGACTCTTGTTTGCTTACCCTTTTGATATGCATCACATATGTGATCTTTTGAAATTTTTATTTTAGGTAGACCAATTACTAAATCTTTTGCAACTATTTTATTAAGTAGATCAAAGTTGATATGTGACAAACATCTATGCCAAAGCCAAGAGTCTTCACCCATGGTGACAAGACATTGAGCATTATTAAAGGAAACTTATTTTAAGTATAGAAAATAGATGTTATTAACTCTCACACCATTAAACATACAATCCTTCTTTTCATTATGTTCTGTTATGCAACAATCTTTGGCAAATTTTACCTTATATCCGTTGTCACATAAGTGACTAATGCTAAGAATATAGATGTTAAACCTCACACCATTAAACATATAATCCTTTTTTTCATTATGTTCTATTATGCAACAATCTTTGGCAAAATTTACCTTATATCCATTGTCACATAATTGACTAATGCTAAGAAGGCTATGTCTAAGGCCTTCAACTAGCATAACATTTGAGATAGTAATGGTTAAGGGATTACCTATACTACCTTTTTCGAGTATTGCACATTTGTTGTGATCACCATAAGATATAAATTCTTTCTTCTTCACCATAAAGTTGGAGAATAGAGAGATGTCTCCCTTCATGTGTCTTGAACATCCACTATTAAGAATCCATTTTACCATCATAGCATTAAGACACTCAAACTACATAATGAAAAAAAGTGATAGGTATGCAGTTCTCATTGGGTCCTTGGGAGTGAGTGAAATAATTGTTGCATTTGGACAACCATTATAAATTGCCTTTAGGAACTAGAAAACACCTAAATTTTCATTTTTCAATAGTGTGGTCTTCCTTCCAACAATATTGACAAAACAATTCATGATGGATTTTACTTTTGCTATTAGACTCCTTCTTAATCATATTATAATTTTTATGAGTTTTTTCAACCTTTGAAGGATTAATGGAAAAAGCATCATGAGTTGGTGATGCCTTGTCCACTTTGGCTTTAAGAGTACTCACTTCTTGTTGCCAAATTTGACAAGTTTCATAACCAAACCAACTAGGTTCCCTATCCTCATCTTTATGTTTTTTACCATCCATTATAGAACGCTTTAATGCTTCAAATTATTTATTTGTTTCTTCAAATTTTGCTTCCGAGTATGTAAAAAAATTTTCACTGGAAGCAAGTTTCTTAGAAGCACATAATGATTCTTTTTGTAGGTTATCAAAAACAATTTCCAAATCTAAAAAGGACAACTTATCAATATTAGCATATTTAGAATGACTTACACTATTTTTATTGCCTTGACAGTTATTTGCCATGAAATAATAGTTTTCTTCTTCATCACTATCACTTGAGCTTTCATTAATTGAGGCATCACTATCACTATCCCAAGCAACATAGGCCATTCTAGAACTCTTAGGGTTATTTCTTTGGCATTTTCCTTTCTTGTTGTCAAGAGATGGACACTCTGGTCTATAATGACCCGACTTTCTGCACTCATATCATGTACCTTTTTCCTTATCCTTTTTGTTGTCTTCATCTTTAGAGGATTTAGATTGTATTATAAACTTCACAAGATTATTTTTAGAGTGTTTGACACCATTCTTTCGAATGTATTGATTGTACTTCCGTATAAATAATCCCATTTATTCATCATCTAAATTCTCTTCATGACTATAGTCACTATCATTAGTGTGCTCCTCCCTTGAGGACTTTAAGTTTGAAGCCTTGAGAGCTTTAGACTTCAATATTTCCCCCTTAACGACCATATTTTCCTTTTTCTTTTTCTTGAGATCCGTTTCATGTTTGTCAAAGCAATTGAGTTCTTGCTCGTGTTCTTCAAACTTTCTAAACAAGGCAGTGAGATCAAGTGTTGCAAGATTATTGGCTTTCTTGATTGCGGTGACCTTTGGTTGCCAATTCCAAGTAAGACAGCCCAAAACCTTGTTAGTAGCAATAGCATTGGAAATAGGATTACCTAGTAAATTTAAATGATTAATAAGATGTGAGAACTACTTTTGCATTTGAGCAATGGTTTCCCCATGCTTCATGTGAAAGATTTCAAACTCTTGATTAAGTGTATTAATTCTATCTTTTTTGACCTTATTATTTCCCTCATAGGTAACTGGTAGAGCATCCCACATAGATTTAATGGTTTTACAATGGGAAATGTGATATAACTCATCAACACCAAAAGTGAATGCAATGATGTTATTTGCTTTCCAAACGCGTGTGCACTTCTTATTATCATCCTCATTCTATAAGTCATATGGCTTTGGTACAGTAGCACCATGAACAATATATGTCACCGGTGTTGGAACATTTTGAAGGACTTCCAAAACACCTTTGTCATATGAGTTGACATGAATTTGCATACAAGCTTTCCAATAACTATAATTATCTCCCGTGAAAATTGGGGCCATTTTATAATCCCCTTTAGGTTCGTAAGCCATTTTCTAAAGAGTGTCAAAGCCTGAATGAGTTAGGCTCTTGATGCCACTTGTTAAACAATTACAACGTATCTAAAGGGGGTTAATAGATACAATTCCAGAAAATTATGGTTTTGAAAAATTAACTTTCTAAGAGTTTGAGCGGAAGAGATTTTAAAAATAAGTCGTCTTTGCGAACGTTATTGGAATCTCGGATATGCAAACTTAAGAAAAAAATAAAATATGGAATAATAATGACAATTAAGTTATTTAACATTTATAACAAGTTACTAGTAAAGCTATTTCCAATGGCAATATTCAAAGAACAAACAAAATCAATTTGTCAAACACTTGACATGCAAGTGAATTGTTAGAATTTTTCTTTTAGTTGTGTTGATACATAAAAGCACTTATAATTAAAAGTGATTATAAGCAATATCAACACTTGATGTAAATCAAAAATAGTTTTGAAAATACTTACAATTCAATTGATAACGCAATACTATTTGACAAATTGATTGATGAATATTAAAGCAAGTAAAAGCAATAAGAAAAGAGATGCGGGGTATTGTCTTCATAGTTCCCCACTTTCGTCCTTGCGTGTGGGTACGTTTTCTCCTAATTCCATTGGAATTAGGATAATTCTTGATATGCAAAAAATTTGATAAAATAGAAGTGTTCAAGAGCAACTCCACAGACCCTAAGCTTGTTATTGATTCAACCCATTCCCCTCTTTTGATCTTGAGAAAGACCAAGACACAATAGGTGCAAACAGGGTTTTCCTATTTCAATTTCCTGCATAAAAACCAGTCACAATGTTGTTATTTATGTACATTATAGGTCCTAAAACATCATCTAATCACAGGTTTTTCACCAAACATCAACAATCCAATGTATTATATACTATGGGTAAAATTGCTTACGATCTAAGACCATAAAACACCACCTAATTCACTGAATCATCACAACCAAAAACCTACTACAATCCACAACTATCTAAAACTTAGATCAATTATAATAATCAAGAAAAAAACCATTTACCTTAAGATTATTGCTAGCAATCAAATCCTCTTCGTGTTCTACTAATTCCTCTTTGCCTCTATGTGCCCTAGCTCTGCGTCTTCACAGTGATCATGTAAAATTCCAAATCTTTTCCTTAAACCAAACTTACCCTCTTAGACCCTTAATAATGAACTTCCTCTTTTACCCTCACTTATTCCTTCCAATTGACCATCTTGCCCTTATTTTCTCTACACCACCATTTTATTTATTTAAATCAAAATAATTCAAAATAATTACTATTAAATATAAATAATTCCAAATTAATTTTTTAAATTTTAAACACTCTTATTACGCCATCCTACACCACACAAATCACCATCTTAAACATCACATTCATCAAGTCATCGCTATTGCATCATAAATGCATCATTAATACACATCATAAAACATCACAAGGACTCACACAAAGCACCAAAATATCACATATACTAAACACTTCATAATGACTCATATAATCATGCTAAATGAATTAAATAATAATTAATCTAAAATTTGGAGCGTTACAAATTTCCCCCACTTAAAAGAATTTTCTCCCCAGAAAATTACCCGGTGGAAACAAGTTTGGATAAGACTCTTTCGTCTGATCCTCGCGTTCACAAGTCTAACTTTCACCTGCGGGTCCACCCCACAATACCTCCAGTAACACGATCTCCTTGCCTTGAAATTTCTTCCTTTCCTGACCTTCTATTCACAATGGTAATGCTTTAACATTCAAGTATCTCTCACCTGTACATCATCCATTTGTATCGCATGTGAAGGATCCAGAATATACTTTCTTAATTGAGACACATGAAACACATCATATAGATTTGCGAATGACGGAAGTAAATTAATCTAATAAGCCATTTCCCCTATCTTTTCTGATATTTGATATGGACTAATGAAACACAGTATAAGCTTTCTCGACTTTAAAGCTCTACCAACACCTGTCACTGGAGTAACCCTAAAAAATACATGATCATATTTTTGAAATTCTATATCCTTTCCTCCTCTTATCATGATAACTCTTCTGACGACTCTGTGAAGCCTTCATCTTCTATTGAATCATCATTATCTTCCCAGTTGTTTCAGGTACAACCTCAGGTTCGAGTACAACACTCTCGCCGGAGTCATACTAACACAACGGAGTCCTACACCTCCTACCATACACCGCTTCATATGGTGTCATCCCAATACTAGAATGAAAATTATTACTATAAGTAAACTCAATCAATGACAAGTGGCTTTCCAAAGCACCTCTCCTTATTCCAACTCAGAAGCCCTCAATAAATCCTCCAAAGACCGGATAGTCCTCTCTGTCTGACCATTCGTCTGTGGATGATATGTCGAACTCAACTTCAACTTAGTACCAAAAGAATTTTGCAAACCTGTCCAAAATTTTGACGTAAACCGCATATCTCTATCCAACAAGATACTTGAAGGTATTCTATGCAACTTCACAATTTCATTAATATACAATCTGGCCATCTTCTTCTTAGGATGATTAATCTTCATCAGTAAGAAATATGTCGACTTAGTATATCTATCCACTATCACCCAAATTGAATCATTTACGTTAGCAGTAACCGGAAAACCCTACATAAAATCCACATAGACACTGTCCCACTTCCATTTTGGAATACTCAACGGTTGCATAAGACCCATAGGCTTTTGATGCTCAATCTTCGACTTCTGACAAGTCAAGCAAGCATAAACAAATTTGGCAACTTCCTTCTTCATACCAGGCCACCACAATAACTTCTTCAAGTCCCGATACATATTTGTAGCACTGGGATCAATACTCAACCCACTTCTATGTCCTTCCTCAATAATACTCTTCTTAAGCTTTGTAACACATGGAACACACACTATATCGCCAAACCTCAGTACACCATTCTCATCAATTCTGAATTTATCTCCTTTACATTGGTTAATCAAAGTCAATTGATCGACTAACCTCAAATCAAACTTCTGACTATCTCGAATTTCTTCTATTATACCACTAGTCAGTTTCAACATTCCTAACTTCAAACTATGAGAAGTCTCTTCACACATTAAACTCATATCTCTGAATTGTTCGATCATCTCTAACTCTCAAACCATAAGCATCAACATATGCCACCACTTCGTACTCAATGCGTTAGCAACCACATTTTCCTTACCAGGTTGGTAACTCAAATCAAAGTCATAGTATTTCAACAATTCAAGACACCTCCTCTGTCTCATATTCAATTCTTTCAGGTCGAACAAGTACTTCAAACTCTTGTGATCACTAAACACTTCAAATTTAGAACCAAAAAGATAATGTCTCCAAATCTTTAATACAAACACAATCGCTTCCAACTCTAAGTCATGCGTAGGATAATTCCTTTCATGAACTCTGAGTTGCCTAGAAGCATAAGAAACAACATGTACATTCTGCATTAGTACACCACCAAGTCCCATCTTAGACGCATCACAATACACCATAAAATATTCACTCATATTAGGAAAAATCAATATCGGAGCGGTTGTCATCCTCTTCTTTAATTCTACAAAATTTTCTTCGCATGCCACATCCCATACATAAGCTTGACCCTTTAGAGTTAACTGAGTCAACGACAAGGCCAACTTAGAAAATCCCTAAATGAACCTTCGATAGTAACTTGCCAAACCAAGAAAAATTCAAATTTCAGTTACAGACTTCGGAGCCTCCCACTGCAACACCGCATTAACTTTAGAAGGATCCACAACAATGCCACCACTAGAAATCACATGACCAAGAAAACTAACTTCCTTTATCCAAAATTCTCACTTCGACAACTTTTCATATGATTTATTTTCCTTTAACACTTGCAACACCATTCACAAATTTTCAACATGCTCTTTTTCCTTCTTAGAATAGATCAGAATATCGTTAATAAAGAACACAACAAACTTATCCAGATAGGAATGAAAAGTCATATTCATATACTCCATGAAAACACCTGATACATTAGATACATTGAACGATATCACAATGTATTCATAATGACCATACCTTATTCGGATGTTGTCTTCGGAATATCATCTGGTTTAACTAGAATATGATGATAACCTGACCGCAAATTAATCTTGCTGAAAACACACGCATCCACCAACTGATCCATCAAATCTTCAATCCTCGAAAGTGGATACTTATTCTTAATCGTCACTTTGTTCAATTATGTGTAGTCTACATACAACCTCATACTTCCATCTTTCTTCTTAACTAGCAACACAGGAGTATCCCATGTTGAAACACTCGGTCAAACAAACTTCTTCTTGAGCATCTCTTCCAATTATTTATTCAACTCGCTCAGCTCTGAAGTTGACATTCTATAAGGAGCCATCGACACTGGACTTGTACCTGGCACCAAATCTATAGAAAACTCCACTTCACGTTCAGGAGGTAAATTACTGATGTCATCTGGAAACACCTCTGGAAATATGCAGACAACAGGTAATTTCATCTTCTAAAATCTCATTCACTTGCTTAGCGGTCAACGAAATCAATTCTCCATTATCACCAAACTTAGGGAACCTCAAAGTCTTATTATAACAATTTATATGAACATAGTTAAACTCCAACCATTTCATCCCAAGGATAACATTGATTTGGTGTAAGGGAAGACACACCAAATCCATCAGAAAACTCTTGCCATAAATAGTCAAAGGACACTTCAAACAAACGTAAGTAGTAGTAACAAAACCACTAGCATGAGTATCTATTATCATACTACCATTCATATCAGATAATTTAAATTCCAACATAATAGCACATTTAAGTGACATAAATGAATGAGTAGCACCAGTATCAATAATAGCAACCAATTCAACAACATTAATAAAGAAAGTACCTCAAATCAAGTTGTCCTTCTTAGAATACTCTTACCCACTTAGAGAGAACACTCTACCATTGGTCTGGGCAGTAGCACCCTTCTATGGTTTCTGACACTGGGTACTGATATGACCCTGCTCTCCATAATTGAAACAAGTCGGACCATCACTCTTGCATTCAGGGGCATGATGACCTGACTTACCACACTTGTAACACTTCAGTACCTTTTTCTCACATTCATTTGATCGATGGCATTGTTCACCATACCTATAACACTTGATAAAAGTGGGAGACCCTCCCTCCATTTGTCTTCTTCCCATCATAAGCCTTCTGTTTCCCTTTATCAACTGGGGCATCATAAGGCTTCTTATGATCTTGATATTGCTTTCCTCTTTTCTCATTCAAACTCTTGTAGTGAGCTGAATGATCTTTGATATCCTCTTCATAGATTCTACAACTATTCACCAATTTTGAGAACACACGGGTCTACTAATACTCAATATGCCGCTTAATCTCCGGACGCAAAACAATTTTAAACTTGACATAGTTTGAGAACTCATCAGTTGCCTCACTTTAATATGGATAAAACTTCGCCAGTTCCACAAATCTTGAAGCATACTCAGTCACAATTAACCTTCCTTGTTTCAACTCCAGATACACAATCTCTTTCTTCCCGCACACATTTTCAGGAAAATACTTCCTCAGAAACTCCCTGCTGAACACAGCCCAAGTAATCACTTAACTGAGAGCTATCAGTCTCTGATGAGTTCCAATCCACCAGTCATCAGCTTCCTCTTCCAGTTGATGCGTACCAAATCGCACCATTTTCTCCTCTGAGCAATCCATGAATCAAAAGATTCTCTCAATCTCCTTGAGCCAAACTTGTGCAACATCAGTATCGAACCTACCTTTGAAAACAGGCAGATGATTCCTCTGAAATGTCTCCAAAACACGGGATCCATCATTAGGCCGATGTTGCATAGCCTGAGCAACAACCTGCAAAGCAGCAACAAGTGCAATATCATTCCTTCTAGCCATTCTCTATTTCACATTAATAATAGTCACAATGGTTAGAACTATCTCGAGAGTATTCCACGGTCACACACTATGGACTCAATAACCTGGTCGGACGGACCGACATGCTCTGATACCACTAATGTAACACCCTTCTAACCCACATATATTTCGCATATAATTTCTTAAAAAATATAAAATCAAACAAAGGCCACAAAAGGGCATCACATCTTCATAAAACATCAAATAACGATTAATCCTACTCCGTAACACAGGTTGCAAAGAAAACATTTTAGATAAAATCTCTAGAATCGCAACTAATTCATTTTGAACTTCGTAGCGGAATTAATGAGTCTTAAATCTCTTCATAAAATAATCTTAATACCATGAAAGGTAGTTCAAATGTTAATAACATCTTAACACATACGGTTTATAGTATCATAACCTAAAACATGGCAAAAATCATGATCGAAATACAAAATCTTAAGATAACAAAATATGCAAGGTTCACAACCAATCAATGTCAATCCCGGTGTTACATATCAGAGAAAGACTCCCTTTATTTAACGAAAGTAAATAAACACACTCTGAAGCTATCATCTAATGTTTCTACAGACTATTCTTGATCACCTTCGCATTACCCAAGTAGAGGCAACATTCAAACAGAAATGGTGAGTAAATTGAAATCATTATAAAAGACATAAGGAATAAATATAAAAAACATGCATGTAGGCAAGGCACCATACATCGCAATAACCTCATGTTATACTCACACCTTCACAGCATCATCAAATCATGACAACATATTATCAAAGAATCATTTATCGACAAACATTATTTAATCACAACATCATGCAATTTCATTTAAAATGAAATGCATCATCATAGACTCATGCATATGGTGTCAAAACTTCATTGATGACTCAGTCATCATTATCTCCAAATATCACCACCAATAGGATCAATTCCTGCTTGAAACCAGAACACTTCACAATTTTGCACTCAATCCACACTATGGGATTGATGCCTTCACTAGATAATTATCCTATCATCTTCACTAGACCGAAGTCCTAATAACATTACTGTACCGAAGTCCTAAACTATGCCATGAATGCATGATGTGCAACAACATAGTAAAAATGACCACGGCTAGTCAAGATGCATCATCATTCATGATTTCATCATAATATCATCATATCATCTTAAATACACACACATAATCATATTACCATCATAATTAAACAAACATCATGTAATATCGTCACACCATCTTAATTAAACAAAGAATTATGGTAATCCAACACGGGGAACCTAACTTCACTCTAGCTTAGGTATTGGGAAAAATACTTCTTTTATCTCCTTTTATCCCATCAAACTAAAGTTCATTGCGTTATCTATCCAACGCTTTGAAAGACACCTCAATTCGAGTTCTAAAACTCAAGTTACTGTTCTTTTAAGAAAATCCAACACAACCAATCAAATTTGGACACCAACGCTAGACGACATACCTCTATTACCTGGCGACGCTTCCTTCGCCTCCACCTACTCCCGAAGATGCTTGGAGCAGTGCACTCTAGTAGTATCAATCTTTTCTTCCCTTCGTCACTCCCATTTTTGCCTAGCGACGACCACACGACAACACCATCGTCTGACAATGCTACCACATCGCCCGACGACACAGCATGAACATGGTTTTCCTGTTGTGATTTCATGCATAAAAAACAGTCCAAATCTAGAGATTTATTCATATTATAGGTCCTAAAAAATATTTTAATCACATGTTTTCACCAAACATTAACAATCCAATGTATTATATATCATGGGTACAATTTATTACATTCTAAGACCATAAAACATCACCTAATTCTCTAAATTATCACATTTTCATCAAAACCAAAAACCTACTACAATTCAAAACTATCTAAACCTTAGATCAATTATAATAATCAAGATAAAAACCCCTTACCTTAAGATTATTACTAGCAATCAAATCATCTTCGTGTTCTACAAATTACTCTTTGCCTCTCTATTCCCTAGCTCTGCCTCTTCATAGTGTTCTTCCATAACTATCGTACATAATGATCGTGTAAAATCCCAAACCTTTTCCTTATACCAAAATTACCCTATTGGACCCCTAATAATGAACTTCCGTTATTTCCTTCACTTATTCCTTCCAATTGACCATCTTGCCCTTATTTTCTCTACACCACCATTCTATTTATTTAAATCTAAATAATTCTAAATAATTACTATTAAATCTAAATGATTCCAAACTAATTATTTAAATTCTAAACACTCTTATTATCCCATCCTACACCACACAAATCACTATCTTAAACATCACATTCATCAAGTCATCGTTATTGCATCCCAAATGCATCACGAATAGTCATGATAAATCTTCATAAGGACTCACACAAAGCCCCAAAACATTACATATACTAAACACTTCATAATGACTCGTATATTCATGATAAATTAGTTAAATAATAATTATTCTCGAATTTGGGGCGTTACAACAAACACTTTATGTACCTTTTTCACAACATCACACATTAACCATTTGAGCCTTCTTCTTATCGTCAGAGACTTCAGATATTTGAATGTTAAACGTTGAAACGTGTTGTAGAGGAATCTTTCTTAAGCCATAGAACCTAAGTCTTGGAGTCTTCAGAACTTATCACACAGAACTTTGTCTTCAGAGTCTTCAGCATTTGGTTGTAAGAACTTATTTTTCTTCTGATCATTAGAACTTGTTCAGCAGAACTTCGTCTTCATAATCTTCAAAACTTGTATTACATAGAAGCAAAGATTTATAAGGTCTCTAAAGCTTAACCATAAAGTCACGATCATAACCTCTTGTACTAACGTTCCTTAGACACATTTTAGAAGATAGATTCAGAACCTTGACTTTAATATCTAACACGTAACCCTATGTTTTCTTCAGAGTGTATGTTCAAAACATGATGACAACACACACCTTGTACCAGAGTTAGAACATTATAGCAACAACTATACACTAGAACAAAACCATTAGTGTATACAATTGTTCTCTAAGATAACATGTAAAGTTATAATCATAATCCCAAGGCCAAATGTAGAAACACTTCTTGTTCTTACAATCTCCCCCTTTTTGATGATGAAAAAACCCTATATTATGATAGAACAATTTATACATGGTAATCACCGTAATTGACAAATTAAGAGTTAAGCTCACAGCTCTTCCCCTGAATCTGTTAAACCCAAAATTTCATTTAAGCTTGTTCAGAGTCTCCCCCTGAGCCCAAGACTCACAAAATAAATTTTGAGTGTTCAATACAAAGAATAGAGAGGTAGTACTTCCCTACAATAACTCATCAGAGTCTGACTAGAACATCTGGTCTTCATCTCAGAACCTGGTTTCTATCAGCACTAGTTGAAGAATAAAAACTTGATTTAAGTTTGATTGAATAATGCAACACATAATTTATTAGCGCTTCTATTCCATTACTCTAATATCACAATCAAAACACAATACTTCTCAATAGGGGTGGCAAACGGGCATGCCCGCTCCGCAAAAGCCCGAAAAAAATAGGGCAGGGCGGGGTGGGCATAGTTTAGGATGAGGGCCTAAAACTTAGGCCCATCCTACAAAAAAGTTAGTGCGGGTGGGGAAAGCCTGCGGACACTGCACCTTTTACGCTTAAAAATGCAAAATTTTATGTTAATAATCATGCCCGCAAAAGCCTGCGAAGAAAATAGGGTGGGGTGTCACATTAGAGGATGAGGGCCTAAAGTCTTGGCCCTCCCGCACTAAAGTATGGGTAAAACATGCATGCCTAACGGGACGGGCCCGTTTTTCCACCCCTACTTCTCAAGCCTCGTCGTTTGATCTGATATATTTCATTGTATTAGACATTCAGATAGTTCACAACTTATGAATAAAGCGTATGTACCTGAAGAACATGTATCAAAGCTTAGATTGTGAGTGGCATCTCTTTATGAGAGCATGCATCAAAATGTTTACTTGTTTTCCCTTCAAGAGATCAAAAATTCTTATCTTTGAGTCTGAATTTCATACTTTCAGAAAGTTAACAACTTCTGAACACTATGATATCAAGAAAGATTACCTTACTTTCAGTAAGTTAATAACTTCTGAATTGTGTTTGGTACATCTGTTTGAATATTCATATATTCACAAAGTGTACAACATCTTTTGTATAAAATCAGAGTTGATTTCATCCATAATGTTTTTAACCTTTACATCGGGATCTTCATCTTCAACCTGTCTTAAGAATACTTGGTAAACTTGTTTAGAGTTCCCGGATAGAAACATCAAACAAACAGTTAGTAGCAACAACATTTTATATGTTTGAGTTTAATGTTTTGAGCATAAGCATTATAAAAATATCATTTTACTTTCTCCTCCTTTGTCATAAATCAAAAAGGTAATAGAGAAACATGAAATTATTGAAAAAGCAGTTGAAGGAAAATAGGTGATAAAGAGAATATAAATCACACAGATTAATTGAAAAAATAGAAAGGTAATAAAGATAGAGAAAATTTAAACTAAAAAGATAATGAACACATGAAATATAATTCAGAGAAGAAATACAAACAACTAGAGAAGGCTGATGATTTAAGGTTACTTAATTCTTTGAGTTTTTCATGAAGGTTTATTTATAGAATGTTTTAAGTTCTATTTTAAGATTAACTGGAGATAAGATAGAAAGATGAACATTAAAGATACCTAATATTCAGATAAACTTTATCAAACACAAGAGTTTAGAACTATAAATGTTTTAGAAACATAAGGGAGTAAATCCTAAGTTCTAAGATATGGTCTAATCCTAAGACTCTTTGTTAAACTTCTCCATGAACTTCTTTAACATCTCAGCCATCTGATTGAAGGAAGTTACTCGATCTAGACCTGTCTTCTCCTAACTTTCTAGACACTCTTGATTAATTCTATTAGATTCTTGCATCTTCTCCAGGGTTTCCGTTATCCCATAAATTTCCTTTTCTACACCCATAGCAGACTTTGCACCAGAGCAAGAAGGTTGGTTTTCAGCTGTTACAAAAACAATATGAGGGTTATTGGAGGGGCGCACAACTTCTAAGCCAAGAACCACTTGTCTTGTAGGTTTTAGAGCGGGTGAACACAAGGGAGGAGATGATAAGGATTCAAACAGGTCTTCATATTTTCGTTTAGCCTCTTGACAGCAGACAGATTGCATGATGTCAGAGTTGACATCCATTATGTGTCTGAAGTTAATCCAGACATCACTTCAGCTTTGAAGGGATCCATGCTGGAAGAAGAGATTCTTAAGATATTTTTAATAGAGATTAAAGAAATTTATTTAAACTTTTGGAAGATTTCAGATGAGGTTAGTAGCCTCATTGAGGTTTGATGAAAGGTAGGATGAACGGGTGTTGAAGGCAATTTATAGGATGTGATGGATGGAAAATATATTTGGCTAGGTTTGATTTAGGATGAGAAGGAGCGAATGAGTGGGATAGATTATGATGGAGGTTGGTAAGGGATTTATATATAGGTAAATGTTTAGATGTTTGAGGTGAAGAGACTGGACTCTGAGGGTTATTGAGAGATAGTGACTTGTCTTTGTTTATGTTCTCAATAATATAAGGTTTCTTGGTTATGTTAGAAACAATGATCATTTCTATCAGATCTTCTCCATTGAATGGTTTTCCAAATACCACTTCAATTCCATCTTGAGATACATGAGAGTTTAAAAGTTTGTTTTCAACCAAGATTGCAGAGATCAATCTTCCATAGGGAAACCATTTCCTTTGATTCTTGGATACCCTTTTAGAGAGTCGAATTGAGTGGAGATGGTTGAAGAAAATGCTTGCAGGTAGGTTAAGTTTTTCTTTCTTGACCAATTTGTATAACAAGTATTTATAGTCAATGTCTAAATACATGTTTTTTTTGGTTGCCAATCTGTAAAGAATACTTCCGAAGAGGATTATGGACCATATCTTAAGATCATCACAAAGATCATTTGTCTTATGAGAGTTCTTGCCAGTCTTGAATATGATTCGATCAACTATGAGAGAGGTTTCAGGAAGTACTTGTTTTGATGAGGATATTATGTATGTCTTAATGTTGTTACATTTAGTACTAGATCCATCATGTAGAATGAGTTTTGCAATATCATATTTCTTAATGATAATGTCATGACCTTTTACATTTGAGCAAATGGTTATCATATCAAGAGCGTATGTGTTATTCCAAAATTCTTTGACTAACTCAAGATAAGTTGGTCATCTGAGAAGATCAAAATAGTTTTCCCAGCCTTGGCTCATAACATCGCTTGATAGGTCGAATCCATTATCTACTAAGCTCTCAAAATCCACTATTAGTTCTGCAATAACTGTCATATATTCTATTGGCACTACATAGAAAGTTCATGGGGCATCAAGAACGGAAAAAGGTCGAGAGTGAAGTGGGAGATTTAGGTTTTCCTCAGGGAGAGTTGATTGTTGAGAGGCCATTGATGATTATGGATTTGGAGCACAAGCGAAGAGGATTTAGGGTTTTTGAGAAATTGGGACTAAAAATCTAGTGAAGGACTCCATAGGTGAAGTGATACTAGAGTGAGAGGAGAAATGAGAGAGAGAGAGAGAGAGAGAAAGAATATTAGTCCTTCGAGAAGTGTGAAAATTTGATAGAGGGTAAGTCGAAAGGATTTTCTACCTACTCTTAGGGTTATACTACTTATCCAACATACCTCATCAATTATTAAACATGATTTGAAAGACATCCCATTTAATCCAAATACCTTTTCAATTTAAGGGTTGATCTAGATCTTAAAGCTATAATAGTTTCTTATTTGACCACTTCTAATTTAAGGGATGAGCTAAGAAAGGAGAATTATGGTTATCCTAAGAGAACTTATTTGGACATTTTCAATTTATTATTCTGATATATGATGATTCACACTAAGGTAGAAATTATGCTAACCAGGAAAGATTGAACAAGGAAAATAATATTTGAAGTAAAGTTAAAGACAATGTGTTGTACCCCAAAATTTGCCCTCCCATATTTCTCAAAACATTTCAAGAAAAATTCACAAGTCCAACCCGGCGCGTCATATTCAGGTATTCTTTCGCCAAGATATCTCTGATAACGTATTCTCAAATTCAGGTTCGGCTCAAGAGTCAATTCTTTAAAGAAGGTATCCGAATGTGTGAGTTTTCTCGAAGAAATATGGTGAAAAAGTGTGTTGAAAGTGCAGTTTTTACGCGCTAAAAAATTCATAACTTGAAGATAGTGGCTCGTTTTGAACCCGTTCCGGTGGCCAAAATTCCATCTTGACATTATCTACGTTTTCATCTCTCACGGCTGGAAGCCAATTTCGATCAGAAGGTCTTCAAAAATGTGGATTTATCAAGTATTTTCGCACAGAAAATTTGTGACAGAAGTTTATTTGCGTCATGTTCAGAAAATCATAACTTGGTCGATTTTCATCGTATCGAGTTGGTTCTGGCGCCAAAATTTCACAAATTGAGTTGGCTACATTTTCACAGAAGGTATTGAGTTCAAACCGTATTCAAAAGGCCTTCGTTTTTGCTCAGAGTGCATGACACGCCAAAAATCCTGAATGCTGAATATTATTTCATCTGGGCCGAAACTTCGAAAATTCATAACTCGGTCAATTTTTATCGGATTGGGCTCATATTTTTATACAAGGCCACTGACTCATAGATCTACAACTTTGCTTCAAAAGTCGAGACCGGATTATGCTCCGATCAATACCAGTTTTTTATTGAAGAACGTGTCAGAGTCGACACTGGAGCCCAAAATAAGTTTGTCTGAGCTGAAACTTCAAAAATTCATAACTAATTCACCGTTTATCCGATTGAGCCAATTTTCGGACAGGAGTTAGTTCTCGATGTCGGCTACATTTTGTCTTCACATTTCAACTTCAAAAATTGCACTTAAGTCCCTGTGATTTAGCCTGGAAAGTGACGAACTCAAGTGAACATTGGAGGCTCAATTGCACATTCAAAGTCCATTTTCTTTACCCTAATTTCCATTATATAATCACCTTCTTTTCACACAAACGAGGGAGGAGAAAAAAGAGAGAAAAAACCTTGCCACAACACTGTTAGAATATCAAATTCTTTCAAGAACCCTAAAACCTTGAAATCCTTATTACAAATCCCTCTCTCACTACAAACAAGCCATCACAGTTACAAACCAACACCTCACTACTTCTTCAGTAAGGGTAAGGCTGACTTGATCTCCATGATCCAAAAGGCATAAAAGCATTCACGTCACTAATTTTCCAGTAAGGGTAAGATTGATTTGATCTCCATGATCAAAAGGGTATAATCATTCATACATGCCATATTGTGCCTAAACATTAAATTTCTTCATATATTAGCTTTATTTGCATTTTATGATTTTATTTAATATGTTCATGAGATTCAACACTGCAGATTTAGACAGGATCCCCATGCAGGTTCATTAAGGAACGTTGAGGCCAAAACACAAATGGCCAAAAGGCAAAAGCCAAATGGCCAAAAAGAACAACTTATGCATGACACCAATACATGGCGAGACAGACATCCTGAGAAGATTAAGGAACGTTGAGGCCAGAACACAAATGGCCATGAAACCCAATCTAATGGCCAAAGAATGCAGACCACGGTACTCAGGAGTCAATGAACACACACGTGATGCCAGAAAGTCAAACAATGCTTTTTGTCTAATGGGCCAGAATACTTCAAAAAAAACCTCCCCTTGGGCCTGAAACCCCCCTTGGTTTGCATCCTTTTTTCTTTTCTTTTCTTTTCTTTTCTAATTCTTTTTTAATTTATTTAATTGTTTTTTTCACCATAAAATATTTTTCTATAATAAAAACAGAAAAATAAAAAATACAAATATATTTAATTATTATTAATTTTATCACTAACCTATTTTTTGTAAATAAACTCTAACAATTAACTTAGTTTAATTTAGGTTTTAAAAAAACTTTAATCTTTTTCTTAAATAACTAAAATATGTAGAAATTAGGTTTTTTAGCATTTTTATCCTTTTTCTTAATAAACAATTTTTTCTTATTATCATTATTAATTACTAATTTATTTTGTAAATACCCATGTAATTAATTAATTAGTGTAAATTAGGTTAAACCTGAATATTTTTCCTAAATAATTAAAAACAACTTAGAACTAGGATTTCATTTAACTTCTAATTTTAATTAATTTCTTTATTCTCATTAAATACCATAAATACAAAAAAAAAACCTAAAAACATTTCTTTTCTTTAATTTAATAATTAATTCACTTTTAATTTTAATTTAATTTCAAAAGGGTCCAACGCCCTCGAACATTCGATTCTAATTTCTTTTCGCGCATTTATTCTTATTTATTTTTCTTGTAAATATTATGTAACTGTTCAAGCCATGTAATAGTAACTAGGCTTTACTTTCCGCATTTTTATTCAAAACGGGTCTTTGTTAATTTGGCGATGTATAGACCCGCGCCTTGTAATAGCGTAGGACTTTTATTTTCCGTATTTAAATTTCCGCACTTTTAAATTATAATTGCATGAAAGAATGTATGGCCTAAATTAAAAACAAGCGTAGATCACCATGATGCATGTACAAGATCAAACATAACTGAAAATAACACACAAATTCACACAACACTCTTAGGGTACACCTCACTGTTGCCTTACCTTCGAAACGTGGTCGTCGAGTATAGGACGTTTTAGTAAGTCCTTATGTCCGTTGATCCATATGCCTCAAAACAAGTTGCCTCGGAAAAGTTTCCTCGAATTAAAAAAGGATCAATGGCATAAGGGTAGCTTCTAAGGTGTCCTACTGTTGCTCTGGTGACCACACTGTCCCTAACAAACGAATTGACCCGAACACCTCCAACGGTGGTGCTACCTACCTCTCAATGGTGGGATGGCACTACCTTAAGGACATTTACACAGCCTAATTCCTTAGGGTAGGTAGATGACTCATAGATACTTGCTCTAATTCAAGGCAAATCAAAATTCTTTTCACACCGACACTTTCAAAAAAGCTTTCAAAACATTTTTTCAAACACTCTTGAGGACTGATACAAGGGTCGATCTGAAATTTTTAAACGAAACTTTTTCAAACTCACTCACAATTGAAAAGCAAACCTTTTGAAAACACAAATGAGCAAGTATCTAAGAGCCCATGGATAACCATGGATAGAAAGGGTGCTAAAACCTTCCCTTTCTATAAATCTACCTCCCGAACCGAGAAACTATCTCATAAGGAATTTTGCTGTGCTTTTGTCCTGTCCATGTTGGAGAAAATAAAAGACGGCGGCGACTCTTGCTTCCGCGACATTTTTCGAACCAGCGTCAAACAGTCAGTTCCAGATCCAGCGATCACACAATGTAAGAGAAATTTTGCCATATGAGACAAGTGGCTTTTCCTGAACATGATAACTTCTAACTAGTAGAAGTATTTAGCAATACTTTTGTTGAAAAGCGTGTAGATACTAACATGGGTTTTGCTTGTTACAAGTTTACCTTTGTTTGAACTTGTTTCTAATCATCCAATATTTTGAACACTTATAACATTTCATCCCATGTCCTACGATGCTCTTCCTGGTCTTTTTTCATTTTGAGCTTTCATCAGTAGCTTCAGTATATTCAGATAGTTCCTTACAGTCGTAGTCTTATTGTCTAGCTTACTTCCTTTGAGAAGATATTCTTAAGTAGCTATGCCTTCTTCAGAGCTTGAAAAGAGGAAACTTCTGGATGATCCTTTTCTGATTTCTTCACTTCTTGTTCTTCGGTAGCTGCTTCATTTTCTTCAGATTCTGAATGTAGTTTCCATATACTTCATAAATGTTTTGATTTGATTTTCTCCTTGGTGGATGGAATTTTCTCCTCTTGACTTCCAATTCTTTTGCGCAACACTTCTTCAAAGCTTTCAGGCGACCACTCCATCTAATTTATTAAGTACATGTCTTTGAGAAGATTTGGTCTTCTTAGAGTTCTTGATGGATCTTCCAGATATGACATTGATTAGATCCATTTCACCTTGTAGCTTCAATTGACTTCTTGAATTAATCCTTGATAATAAGCTTTTCTAAGCTTCATATCTGATGTATGATTTCTGAAGCAGAAGCTTATATCAGTACATCTAATTTTGACGTTGAGTTCTTTTTTTTTTATCTCTTGAATTTTGATCTTTGGATTGAGTTAAAAACAACATCTTATGTCAGCTACATCTTGATTTCTGATCATGAATTATTTCTATCTGATATCTGAGATTGGCACTTCCCTGAGAACATACTTGATTCCATTTCTAATGAACATTCAACATTCCTTAGAACTACCGATGTTTCTTTAGAAAATGTCACAATAGTTCTTCTGTTGAGTGCAATGGTGTTTATGATGATATTTGTCTTCTAACGAATATTACTTCTTCTAAGTGGATTGGCTTGAGAATATATCATCATTTGATGTTATCTTCTAATGGACTTTGTGATGTGTATTAAAATTGAGTCCAAAAGATATTTCTTTCTTACATCCTTTCTTTTGATGGAATACTTCTAATGTTGAGTTGAATTGTGTATTCCATGAACTTTATGAGTCTTCATAATCTTGACTTTGTCTTCAGAAATGTGAGCAGAAACTCTTCTGATGAATATGTCTTGTCTTTTAATATGGAAGTAGAAGCTTTCTCTTCATGTGTTCAGAGTCTTGACTTTGTCTTCAGAAATATAAGCAGCAGCTTTTCTGATGAACAAATCATGACTTATGATCTTTGCGTTAGAAACTTGTTTCTTGAACCATCTTGATTTCTGATCTTGAAGCAATAGCTTATCAAAAAATATTCCTTCTTGTGACTTATGACTTCAAAAGCAGTAGCTTGTTGAGAAGTACACACGTGATCCTCTTTCTGATGTTCTTAACGTATTTCTAATTCTCTAGACAACAATCCTGAATTATTTAGACTTTCTTATCTGCACACTTAATTAAACCTTTAGAACTAAAATTTTTCTTTATAAAATATATGTATTGTTATCGTCTAAACATCAAGATTATATTGTAGACAAAAATATTATTCTAACAATCTCCCCCTTTTTGATAATGACAAAACCATGTATTTTGATGGAACAATTTTACAGGGTTAAATTATAAAAAAAATTAATATAAGAGTTTAGAAAACTCCCCCTGAGTTGGAAACTCCCCCTGGGATAAAAAATCTCCCACTGAATCATAGGCTTATGATCTTTCAGAGCTTAAGAGCATTGTTATTCTTTCTCATAATTCTGATTGAAGCACGTGGAAGAGATTTATCATAGTTTTATTCATCTGTAATTCTTTCCTCATTAGAACCTTCTAAACATCAGACAGGTTCATTATTATAGTTTGATCTATCAGGCCCTTCTGTATGTTTGAAGTTCGCTATCAACACTCGATCTCTTAGAAGATTATCTACCCTAGAATTTATTTCATCAGAGTTTGATCAACCAACCCTTTCAAACATTAGAAGTCATTTTATCACAACTTGATTTATTGAATCTTCTCAACTTTAGATGTTCTTAATTCATTTTCCATTGTATGTTAAATGTATTTCTAAAAGTTTATGCATATATATTTTGTTAGAAATGTGAGCAATGAGATTTTAGAGATATAGATACGTATCAAAATCATCACTACTTTCTCCCCCTTTTTGTCATTATTAAAAATAAGGTTGATTTTAAGTACACCAGAATAGAATTAAAAGGACAGAAACAAGGAAGAATTTTCATTAAATATTCATCAAGAAAATACAAGAGACGGACAAAGAACTAGACTTCTTGAACAGACATACACAATAACTTTTCATTGATGAGTAAGATATTACAATAAAGGTAGAATAGACACAAAAAATGAAACTAGACACTTCTTAATATGATCCAAATAATTCACATCTTTCTTCTGCAAGATCATTTTCTTGTCCATTCATTCGAATCAATCCAATCAAATTTGCTTTGTAGAATAGTTCAGAGAGAACTCTTCCATAAAGTATGAAGGAATTATTTCGACTTCTTGAGATTACAATGGACTCTATTAGATAATTAAAGATGGTTTGAGGCATATTAGTCTTAACATCATTGAGAAGACAATAGATAAAAAGTCTATCATCATGAGTCATAGTGCTTAGATTATCTCTTCGAGGCCTAAAGTTGTTAAGAAGAAATCTGAACAAGATTCTTCCAATAAAGAGAAGCTTTGTTGGGTTAGTAGGCTCATACAAATATGAGACATCATGGATGGAAATGAGTTTTTCAACAAATGTGTATTTTAATCTGAACTAATCCATCATGATCCCACAAGTTCTAACACATCCTATAGCTTCGGAGATGGAGGTATGAGTGATGAAAAAAGGAACACTAAACACACATGAACAAATAAATCTACCTTGAACACCTACTGATGCATTTTCCAGAAATATTGACCAAGTTTAGATAAACGGGTCCATGCAGCATGGCAAAATACCCATAGTGATTAATAGTAGGGATGTCCTCCCAAGATCGGGAACACCAATAGATATCTGAATGAGAGAGTGACATCATCCTTCGAGACCATTTCAAACCTTATTCATTCTTCATCACTGATCGGGGAAGGTGTGAGTAAACCACCTGGATAGTAAAGGTATGCAACACATGAGAGTCCCTCACTCTCTCATAGTACGAGTGTGAAGAGAGTGCAAAATATCTCCAAGCAAAAATAGACACAATATTATGAGTAAGGTATATTTTGATGGTGTTCACATCTATGAGTTGGTCTGGATTAGGGAATAGTACAAAACCATAGATCAACCGATCCAATATCTCCTCAAAAGCATGAATACTCATAGCATCTAGAAACAACTGAGCCTTATCTATCAGAAATTTAGCAAGAAGACCTTTAACTCCACTTCTTATTTCCTATTTAGACACAATGTCTGACTGCTTCAGATGTAAGGCTGCTGCAATAACTTCAGGTTTTGAAACTTTCTCTAAACCGATGAAGGGTGTCTAATCAAGAATAGGTAATCCAAGTAGCTTAGAAAACTCTTCCATTGTGGGTACCAAATGATAATCTGGGAAAGTAAAATAGTGATGCTTAGGATCAAATAACTGGAACAGAACACTCATCATGTCTTCTTTAAAACCCGAGGTAACCAAATTGAGTAGATAACCATGCCTCTTGGTGAATTGAGAGTTTTAGGGAACCTTTGAGACTAACTCCTTAAGCTTGGAAGGTACCATTACAAAGTTGATTCAGATAGTATTTCTGTGAGCGGGACCCATAACCTACAACAAGGAACAAAGATAAATCTCTGGGTCCTTGAAATGGTTAGTGAAAATGTTATGTTATGATGATATGATGTTATGATGTTATGTTCATGTTAAATAAGTAGCAAACACAAAAAAGTCATACAATATCCTAAGGTTTAAATGCTTGCATGAAGTCCATAGGTAAATACCTTTCCCCACTGAAGTTATTTTGGATCAACCTGTCCTAAAATAGTAACCGGGTTCTAAGAATCTCAAATCATAGATCTTTCTCACAGACTTTATTTTAGCACGGAAAACGTCTTGCCACCAAAACATCCTGAAAGTCGAATCTCAAAGAGCATAGCCTCAAGTATCAACCAACTTCGGACTGCACCAAAGTCGGCTATCTCACTACTTTCTAATGGGCAAGATGGGTCAATTAAGGTTCTAAAATAAAGTTAGTGTTAACGACACCACGCGGAAGGCTAATGTTATCCTCGACTGACTGAAGGAACATTAGTACAAACCAAAGTGTCACACTAACTGTAGCTATCATGTTAACCATATCAGTATATGTCGTTCAATCTTTATGATCTATTTCTACTTACATAAGAAATCACTAGATTCGGGTGTAGGATCTTTCACACAAGCAATAATACTCAAACTAGCCCTTAAATTTAAAGAAAACAATTAAATCAAGTAAAAGCAATCTAAACTCTAAGGTAAACCCTATTTTTTTAAGTAAGTCCCCATCAGAGTCATCAGTTCTGTAATATGATGGGAGAACAGACTTTTTAGGTTTTATCGTAAATGTTGCGGTTAGCAAGACTTGCCACCGACTTTTCTTTCATCCAATATTTAGGATAGATGAAAATAATAGGAAAGACCTTTGATAGATTTTGAGTTCGGGGGGTAAGTTATTAAAAGGGAAGGTGTTAGCACCCTTTTCATCCGTAGTTATCTATGGGCTCTTAATTGCTTACTTACTTTTAAAACATGCTTTGTGTGTGTGATTTGAAGATATTTTGACTGGAAATGTAAGGCTAACTTAGTAATAATCCTTGTGTTGGTCCTCAAGAATGTATACAAAGTGTTTTAGAAAATATTTGTTGTTTTGAAAATGTGATATTTGAACATGTTATGAGCAAGCAACTAGGAGTCTTACCCACTAATAAGGTCTTTCTTGTTATTTTCCTTCTCCTTTGGAGATAGTACTATCCATACCATTAGTTGGTCGGTAGCCCTATCTATTGGATATGAAGGGACATGCGTAGGGTCATTGTATGGTCATCAAAGGCAACATGTAAGGATACTTTAGCAATTGTACTGAAGGGACTATCATCATTTTGTTTGTAGGGTCGTCGAATGGACTAGATCATTTTGTAGGAAAAATGAAGGGTCATTGAGGGATTAGATATTTATTTGAAAGAGACCATGATGATATTGTATATCGAGGGTCTTTTTCTAAAGTATCTCTACTTTCGAGGGATATGACCAATATTCGTAAGGAAACAAGAGAGGTTACCCTAGAGATGAAGTGTGCAAAGTGTATTAGTTTCAGTTATTTAATCTTAAATTAGGGTTTTCTAGATTTGATTTTAGTCTTTCCATACGAACCCTATTTTACTAGCAATTAAATATGTACAGAAAATTAAAGTGCGGAATGTAAAGTTCCTACGCTATTACATGGCTTTGGGAGAGATACACAAGTATAAAAATTTACGGGAAAGTAAATCTACGCTATTACATCATCGGAGCAGATAAATAATAGGAAAAATATGCGGGAAAATAAATATACACTATTACATTGATAGTGGGATCCTATACACTTAACTGGAAAAAGATGAATGAAAGTGTTAGAAAAATATTTTAAAGACCTAAGATCTAAATGTTAATATTTTTGGTATTTTTAGAAATTAATTCAGGTGTTAATAATAATAATTAAAATCCTAATTGTAATTAATTTTAATTAATAAAAAGCTTAATGTCTAATTAATTTATAATAAAAATATATATCAAAACCTAATTAACTAATTAAAACCCTAAGTAATCAATTAATCCCAATCCTAATTTTTGGTTTTATGATTAATTAGTTTAATTAGAAAATAATTAATTAAGTGGAATGAAGAACAAGGGTTGGAAAATAAGGAAAACAAAATGCATGGGGTGGGAATCGAACCCACCCCCTTGAGGTTATAGGTATATGTTACGTCCACTTGGCCAGATGAACGTTTGTGATAGGGAATAAGAACTAACCAATTTGGTATTAACCTGCACGTTATCTGAAGAAAAAAAAAGAAAAATTATTTGACAAGAGGAGGGATTGAACCGACACCTCTATGGTTAACATACATCACACTTACCACTTGTCCATCAGTTTATATGCGTCAGTTAATCAGCACGCATTCCATATATTATAAATCAAGATTAAGAAATCAAATTAAACTAAAAATCATAAAACACACATTGTGGTGGGGCCTGGAAATTTGAATCAACCAATGAGCATGTGCCATGCCTAGGTTAAATAACCAGTGGGCCGGAGAGATGCCAGAGCTCTAGCTCCGGTCGTCTTCTCCGATGATCAAATTTTCAAAACCTGTGAAAACGGAAAATTTAAAAGGAAAAAAGGTTACAGTCCACCTAAGTCGACCATTGTGAGTTCAATGGTGATCTCTTTTTTGGCTAATTCAACTTGTACAGTGAGATACGATCAGAATAAAATAACACAGTGCAATAATGGTAACTGGGTATTCTTGCAACATGGGTCTCATGTAAGGGATAGAACCTGTGCTATTTTACTTCAGGAATGCATTAATAATTGTTAGCTTGAAACAAAGCATCATAAACGTTAAAGTACAAATTTCAAAATATATGCATGACCGGTGACGTTTTGAATGCATGTTTTAGACACATTTGATCATCAAGAGTGATTGGAACTTACTCTATAATACCTTTGGGATTGATTTGAGTAGTTATCTAGTCTTGAGGATGGCTGAAAACTGGAATTCGAATTTACTCCTTCTCTTACAAATTTTCAACCTCAAACCCTTGTTTCTTGAGCAGCATTTGTGTCATTTTCCATCCGAAGTTGTTATGTATTTATAGGGGAGTGATTTAGGTCAACAAACATGGCACAAAATGCCATGGAATCAAGTGTATCAAATGTGATTTAAAACCTTCCAAAAATAGAGATTTTCTTCCCTTCTTGGTTCCACACAGTTTTGCTAGTTGGTTGTGAGCTTTTTGGGCTTCAAATCTGATCCAAAACAAAACCCTCACACCTTAATCCATTATTTTCATATTTTATTTGATTTATTTTGAATTTATTTGATTAAAAATAATAAAAAATAAAAAATAATTTATGCATGGATGAAATTCGAGGTCCCCTAACATATTATAAATATGTTTGAACCTCAAAAGTTAGGTCCACTAGCCCAAAAGTACAAAATTGACCAATGTAGGTTTCATGCATTTCTCAAAAATTTCTCAACTTGCACAACTCCTAGCTCTCTCAATTTTTGTCATACAAAGGTGATCTTAGATTCTTGGGAAAGCTTAAGATGTCTCCTACAACTTTCATGTTGGTCATGTTTTCATTTGATGTATTTAACTTGATGTAAATTTCTTTGACAAAAAAAGTCTTTTTGTTGACTTTAAAAATGAGCTTTAAAGTTTTGGCTCATATCTCTCAAATGAAGCATTTTTGGCCTTAGGCTTAGAGATACAAAGTTGAATAGAATTTAATTTACTTAAAAATGAGCTTTGGTTGAAGAATTTCTGATGAAGTATGCAAAAGTTGTGCCTGGTCAAAGTTCAGTTGACTTCTCTTTTAGAACACCCTAATCTACTAACTTTGACTTTTGATGAATCTTGAGTTTTCTTGATGAATCATGATCAAACATTGATCAAATGATGAATGTGACTTCAAAATGTTGATGTTTACGAAAAATCTTTAAGTTTGACTGTAGATTGGTCAAAGTTAACTTTTTTCCCAATATAGTTGATTTGCAATCATCTGATCAATTGAATGAGCAAACTTGTACTGCAAGGCTTGAAATTTGGTATGAGGGTACCTTGATACATATGAGAAACCATGAAATCCACTTAAGGAATTAGAAGTCCAATTTCCTTTGAGAAAAGTAAAACCCTAGTTGTAGGTCAATTGCTTAGGAGGAGAGTCCATTTGATCAATCCTTGATAAGTCTTGAGTGTTTGAGACCTTCATGAGCATGAGGAAGTGTCTTGAATTATTTGTCTTAAAAATGGGAGGGCAAATTTTAGGGTACAACAACAGTCATTAAAACAATGAGAAGTGAATGCATATTAAGATAAAATTAAATTGATCTTTAAATGTAAAGATAGAAGACGTGACTTAATGATTATAAGATGCCTAGGCTGACAACATCGTAAATGAAAATTTATGAGGGAGGATATGTTGACGAGTTTCAAGATAAGAGGTGATAATTGCTTGCCACAGAAGGAATACAAGATGACAAATTAGACTCTGGAAAAGGTAGTCAAAATAAAAGATTCCTAAATATAACAAAAGAAATTTTTTATCCATCCTAAAATAGACAAAGGATATGAGAGAAGCATTAAGGTTTCAACCTATTCTCAAAAGTATCAAATTACTCTAGATGTCTTAATCATACGGTATGATTTGACAGTTATCACAACCACTTGTTTTAGATAACATACAATTTACTATATACAAAATGAAACAAACAAAAATAAAATTCCTAATTTGATTTTCAGTTTCAAGATATCTTCTAACTGGTAAAAGTATCTAGACATATGCCATCAGAAAATATGTAAATTCTAACCTTGTGAATTTTGTCTAAGATGAGATAACCTTCTCCATCAAACTTGTTTTTAATGACCCACTTAGTTGCAATAACATAAGTTTTCTTTGGTTCATACTTTTATCCTAGATCATCATTGTTGAAGAACTGGTTTTGTCCTTCTTGTACTTCCAGAATCCATCCATTGTCTTCAAGTGTTTCATCGTATAAAGTTGTTTCTATTAACGGTACTAATCCCAGATACAATTATTCAATTGGTTTAAGTGTGAATCTTGGTCTGACAAATTGTTGAGATTTATGTCCTAGAATCTCTCTTCAGAGGAGTTTGTCTCTGCCTTTTCCTTTTCCGAACTGATGGACAAGCATATGCTTCTGTTGTTTCTACATTTTTTACTTGCTTTTTATCAGAATCTTTTTCTTTAGAACCTGTGGGAGTTATCTCTATATCTGCAATACTTTCAAACAAATTTGACTTTTCTTAATCAAGCTTATCATCAATTCTGAAATTTATTGATTCTTTCACAACATGTGTTTCTGTATCATATATTATAGCCTTTAGAGATTTCTGAGTATCCTGACATAATACACTTTTGTGCTTTAGAATCAAACTTGTTCATACTACCTTTTGTACCCAGAATATAGCACGAACATCTAACAGGATGAAAGCATGAGATGTTGTATTTTCTTCCCTTACATGACCCATAAGGAGACTTTTCAAGAATGAATCTTATAGGGATTTTATCCTGAGTGTAATATACTGCATTAACAACTTCTTGTAGTATTTTATTCTTTCTTTTTATAGTTCTAATACATCTAACATCGAGGATCATGGAAGCTATTCTGCTCATTTCTTCGTTGTCGTTTAGAAATTTTTGAAAGATTTTATCATATTGATACAAGACAATTTCAGAAGATGGAAAAGCTTTAGAATGGGCTTTGTTGGATTTTGAAAATTTTTTACTCCGACATATATTTTTGGTTTTTGAATTAGAGGAGTCATCTTTTTGTTCAAAACTTTCTTTCTCTAGCTTATCATATTCTTCAATTTCATATTCATGAACCTTCTGAAGGCTCTTAAAATTCAGTTGAAGCTTCTGATTCAGAGTTTCTGATAAACATAATTCTAATTCAGATCTAGAGAGTTCAGAAAATACATCTTCAGAGTCTGACTCTGTATATGATGAACTTTCTTCTGAAATAATGGATGTAAGTACTACATTAGCATGCTTTTCATCATAATCTGATCTTGATGCTTTTGAATTATCCCAAGTTGCCACGAGGCCTTTTTTTCCTTTGAGTTGTTGTTCTTGGAACCTTCATTTTTGGAGCCTTATTTCTTTAACTTTGGACACCCATTTTTCTAATATCCTGGTTCATTACATTCATAACATGTGACTTCTTTATTCCCCTTTGAGAAGGAATCTGAGCGATCTCTTCTGAATCTTATAGTTTTTTTTGTCTTTTCCAGAGTTGTTTCACTCTTTTGGAAAGTAATGACAATTCATCATTATCATCATAATCTTCATTGTCTGAATCTTCTTCCTCTTCGAATTTGAGAGCTTTGAGTCTTCCTTACTTGATCATTTCTGATTTATACTTTTGAGTGACAGACTTAACCTTTTTCTGAGGTTCATCTTCCTCCAACTCTATTTCGTGACTTCTTAGGGAGCTAAGCAACTCTTCAAGACTGGTTTTGTTCAGGTCCTTACAAAGTTTCAAAGTTGTTACCATAGGCCTCCACTTCTTTAGAATAATTTTGACCATCTTATTAACATGGTCCGCTGTTGTATATCCTTTATCCAGAACTTTGAGTCCTGCTACTAAGGTCTCAATAGTTTTATCTTAATCCATCTTGAATACTTAATATTTTTGAATTAAAGCTAACACTTTAGTATCCTTTACTTGAGAATTCCATTCACGAGTCATCTTTGAAGAGTAATTAATCTCCTTAGTTGTTTCTCTATTGGTGATTTTCTCATATTTATTATATGAGATAGCATTGAGAATAATGGTTTTGGATTTATAATGATTCTTGCTTTGTTGTTTATGATCTTCACTCATTTGACTCCTAGGAAAATAGGAATACTTTCTTCAGATACAGGTTCCCTATAATCATCTGTAATCAGATCCCAAATATCTGCATCATAACCTAGAAAGAAACTTTCTAGTCTGTCTTTCCAGTACTCATATATTTCTCCATCAAAAATATGAGCCTTAATAAAATAGTTATCTTTTTCGTTTGTGTTTGCAGGCGCAACCATGTGATGTTTTTCTCAACTGGATCTCTCTACACGGTTAAGTGTTTAATTTACAAATAAATGAAGATCCGGAGCTCCTGATACTAATTGAAGGGTGAGAAAAACACAAGAAAGGGGGTTTGAATTGGGTTTCCTAACAAACTTTTTCTCTAAAAAGATTTTGCAAACTAACTAGAAATAATAAATCTAAGGAAAGAATAAAATGACTCTTTTGGTTTATACAAGTTCACCATTAACGAGGCTACTCTTGTCCACCCGCCAAAGTGATTTTTCCTTCAACAAGGACTTAATCCACTAATCTCAATAGATTACAAATGCACGGGCTACCTGCCGGTGACTAACCACAACCGCATAAGAGTCCAAATTGACACCTTAGACCTCTCAAGTCTCAGACTAAAAAACTAGTTACTTGAGGCAATAATCAATTCTTAACAGAATTACAATCAATGTGTTTACAATGTTTGCTTCTAAAAAAGAAGATTAAAACAACAATGAAGAACAAAGTCTCCAATACAAATAATGAGCAACAACTCTTTGTATTGAGAACTCTAAGATAAAACATAAATAATGAGCAACAAATCTTTGTGTTTAATCCCTAATATCTTAACACAATAACGAGAAACAACTCTTGTGTTCTTGATATTTCTATAAAAGAACATTTATGGATGTATATGAATAGTGATTCTTCTTTTCTCTTGATGTTTTTATATTTCAGCAATTTGATTCAAGCTTGATAGTGTGGAATAGTTTGTCAATATTCAAATGTTGATGAGGTCTCTTTATATAGACTTGTGAATATAACTATTGATAGTACGAAGGTGTTGCTTTCACTTTGCCAGCTACAATAACGGTAGCATTCCATCATGGGAGACAACATATTACAATATATAAGCATGTAGTGGAATTTTAAACATACTCATTGTACTATATTCTTTACGGCTAAGTTTCTTAATACTTTATCTTCTGATGATTTACTTCTGGCTTGAAGTAGTAAGCTTGGGAGATGTTTATTGATCTTGTATTTGTCTTCTTTTTTCTTGCTAGATTGATTCGGATATGATGATGAAAATGATCTAGAAGATTCTTCTTTGTTGTAGAGTCAGAGTCTTTCAGATGTTTGAACATTATCTACAGATATATATACAACAACTTATCTGATGAACAATGTCTTCTTTGAGGGAAAGCTTTTCTAATCTTGACTTCTTGAATTGATCCTTGATAACCAGCTTTTCTAAGCTGTATATCTTATGTATGATTTTTGAAGTAGAAGCTTATATCAGTACATCTGATTTTGACATTGATTTCTTCTTTCTGATCTCTTGAATTATGATCTTTGGATTGAGCTGAAAGCAACAACTTCTGTCAATTGCATCTTGATTTCTGATCATGAATTCTTTCTCTCTGGTATCTGAGATTGGAGCTTCCCTAAGAAAATACTTGATTCCCTTTCTGATGAACATTCAACATTCCTTATAACTGCTAATGCTTCTTTAGAAACGGTCAAAATAGTTCTTCTGTTGAGTGTGAAACAACCGACCGAACCGTCATCTGATATAAAATTAATGAAGTTGTCACCCAATGTCTTTTATCCAACCGAAATGGAAAGGTAAACATCGAGAAAACCTGAAGAGCGATAAATCACGGTCTTACGACTGAGAGATTAGGTAAGGGAGTCTGTTATGCAAGGAGAAGGTATTAACACCCCACACGCTCGTAGTACTCTACTGTATCCACTCTTGTTTTTTCTAATCCAAGGTTGTGTAAAATCTATATCTAAAGTTTAAGAGCTAAAAGAAAACACAAAGAGGGAATGCGTGCAAAAGAAAAGAGAAATCAATGTGGGGAAAATAAAATTTGTGCTCGTTCGGGCCCTACCCCAATACCTACGTATCCATTTTAAGGAATCAGAGCAACCGTAGTTCGGCTCAAATATTTTGGTTGGTTTGTGTTTTTTAGTTAAGTAGACAAAAGCAAAAAGCAAGATGGCAAAACATCAGACAACACGATAAAACATCACATGGAAACACACACTCAGATAAGATGATAAAACATCATCATGATAACAAAATATCAGACAAGATGATAAAACATTACACCTAACAATGATATCGAAAATCAAAGTAGTATAACAAACATGTGCGATGGTGAAACATCGACAACAAATATATACGATGGCGAAACATCGACAAAAATATAGCAAGATAACATGGCAAAGATCGTGAGACATCAACAATTCAGATGATAAAACATCACACCTAACAATTATATTATGAATCAAAGTAGGATAACAAATATATGCGATGGCGAAACATCGGTGACAAACATATGGGATGGCGAAACATTGGCAAAAAGATAGCAAGATAACATGGCAAAGATGACGAGACATCAACAATTCAGATGATAAAACATCACACCTAACAATGATATTGATAATCAAAGTAGGATAACAAACATACGCGATGGAAAAACATCGGAAACAAACATATGCGATGACGAAACATCGACTAAAAGATAGCAAAATAATAGGCCAAGGATTGTAAGAAGTCAACACGACAGGTTTAAGACAAAGCCAAAGATGGCGCACAAACAATTAAGATTGGTTTGTATCTTTTACCTTGAAGATTTAAGTTTATTAGGGATGTTTTATGATTTGCCAAGTAGAAGTTTTGGTTTTAAGATGCAATATGCAAGGAAAGGAAAAATAACTAAGGGAAACTAGCCTATCACTACCCCTAATGTTATCATACAACGATTAACCCTGAGGTTGAGGATGAAAAGGGAGGTCTCTAACCTATCTTTGCATGCATGGGTAAATATCCTAATGTTTAGCTCGAGGACTAACCCTACACGAGCAATCCTAAGGGAGCATGGTAAATACCAAACAAATGAGCAAACAAGTGCTTTGGAAAAAGCACACAATCGGGGTATACTGACTCAGGGGATGGGGTATGAAGAGAAAATTCTTTAGCTAAGGGGAGAGGATCACCCGAAGCAAACAAGCGGAAGACGGATAAAATAAGAAGAATGTGACGTCCAAAGCGACTGGGCACCTAAACAAGATATAGAAGATCGAGGTAGGCGACAGAAGACAGTATGAACAATCACGGAGGGTCAGCATTGGCCAATATGAACACCTGATAAATCGTGGGGGTTTAATTTCAAAACTCTTCCCCACTTGACGGACTCGATGTACAAGATCGGCACAACTCCAAAGCATCGATGTACCACGTGAGCTAAGGATGACACATACTAGAATGTGCGGAGGTCGATTATGGACCCTCCCCGCTCGCCTCCTTTTGAGGACTTATCACCTGTAATATAATGCAGGCACAAATATAAACACATGTGCATAATACCTACTCCAAGAGGTAGGATTTCAAACAAACACAATTAGCACACCGACAAAATTTCCTTAAACAAGTCTTTAAATAAACCAGAGGGACTCCTGACATATATCCGCAACGGAGGTCCCATCATGCAATAGAAAGAAATAAAGGGCGGAAACAGTAAAAGGAAGTAGTGCAATACCAAACGGATAACTATCTGTAGCAACTAAGCACGAAAAAGAAACCTAGAGAACTTCGAGCAAGCTGGCATCAATAAATAAATTAAGTCAAAAATCACGCCATCAAATATAAGCATTGAGGCTTCAAATGTGAACATAACCCACAGATGGTGTATAGTAGACACAAACACATAGATATCCTACAATGAAGTAAAAATATACAAAGCACACGAATGGTGCAAACATAACTAATCGTGTCCAACAAATAAAGTGGAACACAAAGCCACCAAGTCAATATTTAAGCTTTCTCAGGGTACCTTGCACACTTAACAGACAAATTAGTAATTACGAGGAAAATTGATGAATCAATAAGGGATGGACGATGATATATCAAATAAATGAGAAGTGATGGCAAAACATCAAGGCAATAGATGTAAGAGCCTTCAAGCAAACACAAACAACAACTAGGTCAAAACTAGTGAACTATTGCTCCTTTCTTGTCACCATGTTGAATTAACAATGTCATTTTAACCAAGGATCAAAGGAGCTTTGCATGATACCAAGAAATATTTAACAAGTCAGAATCACAATCAATTTAACTTAAAATGAAGTCTAATTGTATTCAAAAGGTGATGCACAAAAGTTATCTTCTTAACCATATTCACAAGTGATTATCAAGCAAAATTGACAAAATAAGCAAGTGGTGAGAACTTGAATGGTTCAATGATGAACTCAATTCTCCAAAACAGGGGAGAGGATGATAAAAAGAAAAGGAATTGATCCCTCATGGGTTGCACAAGTGCATTCCCTTTACTTCTAATTCTAAAGTTCATAGAAACATACATGAGAGATTATTGTACCTAAAATGGAAAAAAAAGCTTGTAAAAATTATACGAAATTATTCTAAGGTTCACAAAACATCATGAGATCAGAAACATAAAGCTCAAGGCAAGAGCAGTAAGGTTCAAGTTGAAAACTAAATCAATACAAGGTAGAAACCCTAAAAAAGCCTCTAAATGGGAACCCTAGTTTGATTAAATGGGTAAAAATAGATAGGGACATTAGAAAATCATGCAAAATCATACGCAAATTAATGGAGTCAGTAGTGTCAAGTACTCAAAATATTGGTTCCCAAACATGCCCAAAAACAAACAAGTAAAAGTTAAATTGTTGAGACAAAGCTCAAAGACCTAACTTACAAACTTAAATTAAGAAAAGATAGAAAGAAGCTTTTAAAAATCAAATGAGAATTTTTCAAAGTGCTCAAAAGCAATAAAAGTCAGAAACAATTAATTTGGCTCCTTGAATGTGTAGGGAAAGTGTGAAACAAAATTCATTTTTCACAACTAGTTGAGATAAAATTCAAGATAGACCCCTTTAACCAAATATTTTGGGAAAAATAGGATTTTAAAGTATAAATTACAAAAAAATTAATTTCCAGAGACCTAACATATTCAAGAATCCCAATCCAAGATTATTTGACCTTTACAAGTTTTGAAAGTTAGCAAATTAAGTCATAACTTGTGGTGTAAGAAACAAAAGTATCAAACATGGTTCACTAACTTTACTATTTGTAAAATCAAAGACTGAAGCATGATAAAATCCTAAGAAAATTCTAAAATCAATATTACGTCATAAGGATGTCTAAAAAATTTTTTTAGCATTTTTTATGTCCAAGCAAAATAGTAAATGGAGCCAAAGTGTGAAAGTTATGATTAAAATAGGCAATATATTTACACAAATTTATAATGAATCAAAAAAATTCAAAAATTATAAAATAAATTCCAGAATATGAAAATATACTATCAATATAGTGTGATATATTTTTGTGGAATTTTTCTGTATTTTAAAAAATGGTTAAAATAATTGAAAAAGCATAAGAAGAAATTAAATCTTATTAATTATTTAATCAACTAAAAATATGAAAATTCTAAAATAAAAGTCATAAACCTAAAATGGATCAATCAAAGTGTCCAAAATATTTTTTATATAATTTTTGTACAAAGGTAAGGTTAGAAACAAAAATTAACAAAAAAAGTTATGCAAAAAATCAATTAAATAAAATTAATTAATGTACGAATTTTTTTACCAATCAAATGATTTTTAAAAATTCCAGAAAAATTATTGCAAATACTAGAAATCAAGATTGGCATATGGTAATTGTTTGAGAATTTTAGAAAATGTTTTGATCAAGAAACAAAATCCGAAAAAAAAAATAAATTCAAATAATATAAAATGCATTAAAAATTCAAATGATCCAATCAGAGCGCGCCACCTCACTTCATCTCCTACCTCCATCATACTCCAAAACGTGTTTCACAAACAGATCTGGAGCCTATATTCAAGTCCATCAAACTCGCTCGTTTCTCAACCAAATTTCATGAATCAAGGCGCAAATTAAAGCTGACATTATCATCTACCTCATGATAATTATAGAATTCACAATGGATCAAGGATCTAAGAGAAATATGCATGCAAAGTTGCTGAAAACGTGAAATATACAAGTTGCAGAAAATTACATAGTACGATTTAAGCTCCAATCAAGCAAACCAAGTACATCAGACCTATGGTCTGGCCAACTAATTCATCATGAGCATGCATTGATTCATCAAATCAAGCAAATAGAAGTTCAAGAAAACTCACCTCAATGTGAAACTTGAGATCTTGATTCCTCAGTTACAGAAGCAAACAAACTTCTCAGTCTTGATCTACACACTTCAAGGGAGATGAATCCACATAAAGTTTGAAGAACGCACAGTTGAATTCAAAGAAATTGCGAAAACTTCGGATCTGGATTTCTTCCAATGGTGAGCATGATCAAGGAAAATGAGACTTATGGAGTGTTATATAGAGTGAGTAGATAAGGTTAGGAGATGAAATTGGTCCTCAAAACTTTTTGAGGGTCTGATTGGAAAATTTGGCCAAAAATTGAGTGCACATGGGTCTCTACATTTTACTCGTGCATTCCTTGATATCTTTTGTGTTTTGTGTGTCAAATATCATCAGAAGAAAACCCCAAAAGCTACAGGTCGTGACCCATTGAGTAGAGTGAGTGTTGGTGAAGTGGCTCTTTTTGGCAAGTTTTGAGAATTTTGAGTGCAAGCAAGTACCATAGCCCATGGGACACGAAACTTCTGGTATTATGGGCCTCAGCCATTCACAAATAAGTCATGGTATTGATTAGAAGCAAAGAGGATGGCTGGAAACGAAGTTTGTAAGAAATTTCATTTTGCTTGCTTGGCCAAAATTTAATAAAATGGCATGAAATTTAAAAGACCATAACTTGCTCATCCTTTGGAATTTGGACACAAATGAGTACAATTTGGAAAGTCATTAAAAAGATCTACAACCTTGTCTTTTTAATTTTTTTGAATTGGATCCATTAAAGTCTTCAAAAATTGGCCCAAAAATCACAAAATTTTGAAAGTGACCTATAATTTTCACATGTGATCATGAGTCCTAATCTCCATAACTCTTCACCCTTGCATGTTTTTATTTTGGTAAAAGAAGAAAAGTTGTAGAGCTCCCTCTTAGTTTTCCAAGCATATAAGACTAGCAATTTTTGGATCAAAACTGAATAAGTTATGATTTTTTGAAATTTAGTGCATATTTTCCATTTTTAGTAACTTTCCAAGTTTCTTCATGAACAAGTTACATCCCAATCTTCCACTTCTCTTGACCTTGTGATGAAATTGAATTTGAAAAATGAAAAGAGGATGTTTGGATGAATGGTTGACCAAAATTTAAATTGGTCAACCTCTGATTTTGATTGATTGTGACCAAAATGACCATTTTACCCTTTCTAATCAATTGAACCATTTCCAATCCAAATTGAACCTCAATATTTCAATCAAAGATGCTTAATAACATGTAGTTGTTTACCGTGAAAATTGGTAAACAACCGCTGATCTTCCAAAAGGTTACTTATTTGGTGACTAGCAGGATCGATCAGATTGATCCTAAGACATGGTTGATTTTTTGGAGCTTGACTAACCCTAATGGTGATTAATGCCAGTAAAGTAAAGACACTTTAAATAAATTGCATGGAGAAAGCTTGATAGAATAAATAAAAGCGTTAAGTAAAAGGCTCCAACAGAGATAAGTAAATGAAAAGCGATAAATTGCTTGAATATAAAAGACTTTGATTAATTTAAATGGTGTTTCACACATACATTCTCAATGATTCTTTCTCTCACGCTGGGTACTTGAATCTGAATGAGTAACTTGTATAAAATGATGAACACACGCGAAAACTACGTGAAAAACTAGTATTTATACAAAAACAAATCCTAAGTAACCGTTGGGCAGTTACACCGCTTCAAGATGACGCCACATGGCACGCTCACAACCTTCGACGCCTATGTTCCCGACACGTTGCACTTGGTAACTGCTGGGAACCGTTTTCCCTCCAACAATTCAAATCTCAAACCATTCGACCTTGGGCATCAGGCACCTTTGTCGAGAGGTTCCTTCGACGTCAAAGACAACAAGATTCCAACTCAAAGGAATTTCTCTAAGTATCTTGTCATTCTTTGATGAGCCTTCGACATGATCAGCTGGTCAAATCCTTCTTATGTAGGAAACTCTTTTGGCTCATAATTAATGGTCTATATGATAATAAATATGGGTGTCGAATTTAGGAGCCAACAAATTGCCCCCCAAGAATGTCTTATTTCGACACTAAAAGAAAAAGGCATTCTTTGATATTCCATTCGACACCTGTCCTTCATTCTCAGCCACAAATCAGTTTGTGTGCTTTTCGCCTCCTACCAACCAACTGACAATCTCAAAAAGTCATCATTTCACATGTTCCCAAGACGTCACTTCAGTAAGGCATTTAGCACGCACGATGTCTTTTCAAATGTTGTCATCATGACTATTTCCCGAAATCGAGGACGCACGCTGCACCGTTTCCGTTCTTCAGAACGGCTACATCACCAAATGAGCGCCACGTGCCCCACTCTTGTCTGAGACATTAAATGACCTCGAGTCTTGTGGTTTTTCAATCACTATAAATAACACTAAGTTCCCCTTGTTGGACTCTTTATGCTTTCTTTCATCCAAGCCTTAAGTCGAACAAAATTTCCTGCAAGCAAACCTTTGCTTCTTCCTCTCCAAACCCAGAAATCTTTGTTCTTCATCCATCTTCATCTCAAACCAAAAAATGGCCTCACGTTCTCGTTCTTCCAATATCCCCAGATCTAGCACTCCCTCTAAAACTACTTAACCGGAAATCTTTTCAACCGCTCCGATAGTTAACTCCATGGGAATGCGAAGGGTTCCTGAACCTATGGGAGATGCTGAGCGTGAAACTTATTCTTCTCAATTGTTGATTCCTGTTGGATATTCCAACCAGGTTTTCGCCATGTCCGGTCCTCTATCTACATGCATTGCTGACCCAACGAAAATCAAGGGTTTCTTCCCAGTGCATGAGGCACTCAAGCCCATTGGGTGCTCCAAGAAGGTGGCAGACGATACCGAAGATCCTGCAAAAGAGAAAATAGATCTTTGGTTCTTCAACAGGGGGGTTAGGGCTTTTAGATATAGCCCTAACCTTACACCAGAATACAACGCTTGGCTTCACAAGATGGAGAAGTGCCAGGCTTCGATTTGGAAGGGCATGGGGATTTATGATCTAGTCATGCTGTCCAAAACTGGTCTCAACTATTGTCCTAAAATGCTGGTAGCTCCTTTGCTATTTTGGGACTATACTCACTACACCTTCCACCTGCCTTGTGGAATGGTAACACCCACTCTCTTCAACGTGGCTGCTATTACTGGTCTTCGACCAACTGGGGACTACTTCGACCCAGAGGAAATGTCTGAAGACCAGATTGGGTTTTCAGCTACTAAACCCACTTATACCACCTACACCAACCACTACCATGACAAATCGACTATTGTGGTGACTGATGTGGAGCACATTGCGTTTCTAGCTCTTTGGATGTCAAGCTTCGTGTTCTGCATGAAATCCCTACAGGTGACGAAGAAAATGGTCACCCTTACTACTCAGCTTCATCACGGTCAGAACATCTGTTTGGCCGAATTAATACTGGCAAACCTGTATGAGTCAATAAGCAGTGGAGCGGCTCAATTAAAAATAATAGAAAATAGAGCCAGCTTGCTGCTTTCTGGACCCTTCTGGCTACTTCAACTCTGTCTAAACGCCACTTTTGAGTCTTTTCTACCCCAGAAGACTCAAATAAATGAAAAGGCTCCTGAGATATCCAGAAGGCGTGTCGAAGGCACCAGGCTTACCTTATTGACTCCCACTGAAGATGGGTTGGAGCTTCAAAAGACCTTTGCAAACTTCGTTCAGATGTTTGCAGGGAGGAAAGAATTTACCTCGACCATGGCCCCTTTCGTCGGTCGAAAGTTTGGCCCAGGGTGGTTCACCAGGCCCCATCCTAAATCATCAGAGGATCCTCACCTCGAGGAGCACACAACGATGTGGGAAGCGTTTCTCACTCCAAGGATAATGCCATTGCGCTTCAAGAGTTCAAAGAATCATCTGAGCCTGATTGCTTACCAGTCGAATCTTGTCTCTCGACGGTTTGGCATTATCCAGTCGCTTCTTTCTCCAATTTATCCCCGGGAGAAATCATTGTTGTACTTTTGTAATGACTACTCTGAGGATGCTGCTACTAAGCATATTAGTAGGTACGTTGGTCGGACCGTACTATCATTGTTCGACTACCAACTCAACTTCCTCTGTTCACCATCTTTTGAAGACTGGTGGAAGAGATATTACGTTGAAAAGTTCTTCGACGAAAAGGATTTTGCAGACGAACTCCAGAAGTCCTTCGTCTTGGTTCTCGACAAAATAAAGAAATGTACGTTCCCTCTTCAAATTATATTTGTCTTTCCATTTCATCTTATGTCTGCCAAATATAACTTGTGAATGTGTCTTCTTTCAGTTGTTCGAAAACCTGTGGCTAAGAAAGCCACAGACAGCCATTAGGGTGGAGGTCCCTCTACAAAACCTCCAGCATAGGTAACAAAATTTTTCTTGTTTCCTGCTGGTTTTAAACATCTTGGTTTTCGATGCCGTGTTTTAAATCAACTCCATTTGGGGCTTTCAGGAACCTATGCCTAAGAAGTGACCTGCATTAACGGTCGAATCTTCGAGTGGCGACGAGGATGAATCTCCCCTTGTTCCTCTCAAACGGAGAAAACTGAAGAAGGCTGCTCCTGCTCATGAGCCTCGACATGCGATAAGAATCAAGGTCGCAGGGAATAAACCCAGGCCACCTCCTGTGATCATCGAAGAGCCCACGGAGGAGGAGCTACACGTCTTGCTCAATAAACCCGTTGAGAGTAACAACTCTAGCCCTGGGGCTGAAGTTCCTTTACAGGTAGTGCCTTCGACCATTTTTAACTTAGGTGTCGATGATCACCTTCGATTGTGTATATCCCTAATCAGAATATTTTTCCTTTTCTATTTTCAGGAGACAGCTGGAACTTCAGCACCAACTGGGCATCCTGTCGAAGGTTCTGATACCTTTGTAAGCAGCACAGGAGAACCCACTCACCATCATTCTTCTTTCGTCAGTTCTGCTAATGAAGTAAATCAAACTTCAGAGCCACAAGACTCTACTGACCATAGCAGACAACGAGAGGAGGAACTGGTGGATGATGAAGTCCTTGCTGAAACAGAGGGTGGCCCTGAGACGCATCACCAGGAGGAAACTCAAGTGGTCAATGAGACAGAAGAGCAACATGATGAAGAGGGTCATGTTGACGCTGACACTGCTGAAAATGATCAGCCCCAAACCCACACTGCTGCAGAAACGATCACCTCGACAAAGCCCAGGTCTAAAGAGGATTTGGCCCTCTTGAAGCAAAACGATCCAATTGGCTACCTGAATGCCATCATCGAGAGCAGGGAAAATTCATCTGACCCTAGCCATGATGCTTCTACTGCATCAGGGAAGTCTACTTCGACTTCTCCTCTCGATGAGGTCTTGAAGAAAGTCAAGGCTCAGTTCTTCAAGAGGGATTTAATGAAGGATTTGGAGGGGGATCCTACTGCCCAGTCTTGTTTGGGAGCTGTCTTGGGTGCAGTTAATTTGCTTGCTGTTTCTCCAGAGATTTCCAGCTTCATCTTGGAGTTATACTCCATTATTGACCAAGTCTCTGCGGACTACAATCGTCGAAGGGGGTTCAATAGCCAACTCGAAACGCTGCATGGCAAGAGTTCCTCTGCTTGGACTTCAGTATCTGAATCGACTTCTCGAATTGCAGAGTTGTCGAAATAGAGGACGTCTAAGCAACAGGAAATCGAAGCCATCGGCCGGGATAATGCCTCTATACGGGCACAGATCGAGGAGTTAGAAGCCAAGCTAAGCGCTAATACTAAGCGTAAAGAAGAACTTCTTTCGATTGTTTCAGATGCAGAGAGCCAAGATGAAGTTTCTTGAGGCTTAGAGTTCGCTGAAAGGGCCCAGGCTCTAGATGACCAGATTGCCAAGATCTCTCAAGCGAACGCCTTGTGTAACAAACGATTGGAGTTACAGCGAGCCAAATATCTTCGACTTAAAGGTTCCATCCCTTTTTAATTTGCTCAGCACCTCATTGACCATGTACTATAATTTTTGTAATACAATGTAGCCATTTTGGTTAATCAATATATCATTTTCCATTTTGGCTTTATGGTTAACTTAGTCATTAACTGTTATTTATTTTGATCTCTTAGAGCATAGGTTTATATTTTTTAAAATATTTGCCGTTTACCCTCAAGAGTATTTTATCTTCGCTTAACTCTTCGACCTCATAAGCTCCACCAGAAAAAATTTGAATAATTCTGAACGGTCCTTCCCACTTGGGTGACCATTTTCCCATGCTTCGATCTCTTTGATCCATGGGGAGAATTACCTTCCAAACTAATTCTTCAGGAAAAAATGCCTTAGGTTTTACTTTCTTATTGTAAGAGTCTTCCACTCTTTTCTTCTGAATTCTCAGTAGGTCGAGAGCTCGTAGTCTTTCTTCGTCTAAATCTACTAGTTCGTCTAACATCATATCCCAATAAACCTCAGAGGGAATATCTTGATGTCTCTGAACCCTTGCTGATTGAAGACAAATTTCTGCTGGCAATAGTGCGTCATGACCGAGAGTTAGCCGATATGGCGTTGTACCTGTGGCTTCTTTTGGGGACGTTCGATAGGCCCACAAGATCTTGTCTAACGTTTTATGCCAATTTTTTGGCTTCTTTCCTACATGCTTTTTTATCAGGCCAATCACTATTTAATTCGCTGCTTCGACTTGACCATTTGCCTGTGCGTAATAAGGCGTTGATGTTAGGAGTCTAAAGCCTATTTCTTGAGCGAATTCCTGCATCTTTCGACCAGTAAACACTGACCCTTGATCAGTTTTTATAGTCTCAGGGATTCCAAATCTGTAGATAATGTTCTTTTGAATAAATTTAATGACATTTTCTTGGTCTGCATTGACTAAAGGGATAGCTTCGATCCATTTAGTGAAATAATCAATGCCTACCAGTATATACTTCTGGATCTTTGATGATGCTGGTCGAATCTCACCAATAAGATCCAACGCCCACCCTCTAAAAGGCCAAGGTTTCACTATTGAGTGAAGTTCGCTTGCTGGTACATGATGGATACCAGTATGGACTTGGCATTCCTGGAAACCCTTCGCGAACTCAACACAATCTTTCAAGATAGTGGGCCAGTATAGTCCTTGTCGAAACAACAACCATTTCATTTTATGACCTACCTAGTGAGCCCCACATGCTCCAGAATGCATAGTCGAAAGGGCTACGCATGCTTCAGTTTCGCTTAAGCACTTTAGTAATACCCCTTCAGGCGTCTTTTTGAACAACTCGTTACCCATGAGTATGTAACTCAACGCCCTATATTTTATTTTTCGTTCTGTAAAAGCTGCTGGATTTTGTAGATAATCTACAATGGGTTTCCTCCAATCCTGCTCTGACAAGTTGTCTATGAACGAAATTTCAAATTTCCTTTGATCAGCATACCCTAGTCTTATCGATTCCAAATCTGTTGGAGACAGGCTGGTTGCTTTTATTTTTTCTCGAACTTCGATTTCTCTTTATAATCTCGTTTTTGAAATTTTGTACCCAGATGCAATTTGTGCCAAATCATTGGCTACTTGGTTTTCAAATCTAGGTATGTGTCGAATATTAACCACTTCGAATTTTTTCAATAAACGATTTGCTATCACAAAGTACATGATAAGATTTTCTCTTATGCATTTATACTCTTTTGTGACTTGCTTGATGACTAACTCTGAGTCTCCCATTATTTCGACTCGAGTTGCCCCCAATTCCAACAATATTTCAAGGCCAGTAATTAGAGCTTCATATTCAGCCTCATTGTTCGAACAAGTACCTTTTATCTTGTACTTGAATGTTGTTGGAATTTTTTCTGGAGAAATAATTAAGACCCCTACTCCTGTTCCATATTTATGGCTGGAACCATCGAAGTAGAATTTCCAGGGTTCTATCTCCATGTAATTTATATTTTCAACCTGAATTGAGTGGTCGACTATAAAGTCTGCTACCACTTGCCCTTTTACTGCCTTAAGAGGCATAAAGGTCAATGAATACTCAGTTAATGCTAGAGCCCACTTGCCAATTCGACTGTGCAATATGGGTTTCGACAACATGTATTTGAAAACATCAAAATGAGACGAAACATACACATCAACTGGTTTTATATATTGTTTGAGCTTTGTACAAGAGAAATAAAGACATAGACATAATTTTTCAACTTCGCTATATCTAGTTTCTGCATCGTTCAAAACTCTGCTAAGGTAATAAATGGGTCTTTCGACTCCATTTTCATCTTCTTGAGCTAACATGCTTCCCAAAGTTTTGCCGGATGCAGCTATGTACAATCTCATACTCCTATTGCTACAAGGAGGCACCAAAATAGGTGGCTTGGTGAGATACCGTGTGATCTTGTCGAAAGCTTCCTGTTGCTCTTGCCCCCACTCGAATTCTTCCTTATTCAATCGAAGTAAGGGTGAGAAGGCTTGAGCTTTTCCACTTAGGTTAGATATAAATCTCCTTAAGAAATTTATCTTGCCCAGCAGAGATTGCAGTTCCTTCTTGTTCGTTGGCGCTTTCGTTTCCAAGATTGCCTTTCTCTTGTTCTGGTTGATTTCGATTCCTTTCTTGTGGACGACGAAGCCCAAGAAATCTTTAGCTTTCACACAGAACGCACACTTCAAAGGGTTCATTTTCAGACCATGTTCTCTCATTCTTTCAAATGATTGTCGAAGGTGGTCTATATGGTTCTTCCTGGAAACAGATTTTACAACAATATCATCAATATATACTTGCATAAAAGTGTTAATAAAATCATGGAAGATAGAGTTCATCGCTCGCTGATATGTTGCCCCGGCGTTTTTTAGGCCAAAAGGAATCACTACCCATTCGTAAGTGCCTAAAGCCCCGGGGCATCGAAAAGCTGTTTTTGACACATCTTCTTCAGCAATGAAAATTTGATTGTATCCTGAGTAACCGTCGAGCATGCTCAGGTACTCATGGCCAGCGGCAGAATCGACTAGCATTTCCGCCACAGGCATAGGATATTCATCTTTGGGTGTTGCAGCATTCAAATCTCTGAAATCTATGCACACCCTCAACGTACCATTTTTCTTAATTACTGGCACAATGTTTGCAATCCATTCGACATACCTCGTAGCTCGTATGAATTTGCACTTCAGCAGTCTTTCGACTTCCGTTTTGATCTTCGATAGTATTTCTGGAGCGAAGCGTCTTGGACATTGCTTGACTGGCTTCTTTCCAGGTTTGATTGGCAACTGAAGTTCTACCAATCCTCTGTCGAGACCAGACATCTCGTTGTAATCCCATGCAAAGCAGTCCTTGAACTCCTTTAATAATTGGATCACTTCAAACCTGAGCTCTGGCTCTATTTTTACGCTGATGTAAGTGGGCCATTTCTCTAACCCTTCGCCCAAGTTGATTTCTTCTAAAGGATCCTGTGCTAACATTTTGATGTTGTTCGCCAGGGGGTCCTTTTCGAATCCCAAAGGCTCATCGTCATAGATGGCGTCGAGCCTTTGATCCTGCATTCCTTTTGTCATGATATCAGGAGGTTCTGGGTCGAAATCTTTTCCAGGACCTACAGAAGGTAGCTCTTGGTCGTTGGCCTGGGTGGCCATATATTTTACTTCGGCTTTGAGAGCCGCTATCATCCTTGTTTCGGCTACGTAAGCCGAAATTCGCTGTAGTGCTTGTGACTCAGTCATTATCACTGAATTCACTTCCCTAACCAGTTGGCTGAATGTCAGTTAGCCCACTGAAATTAATATGGGACAAGTCTTCTTTGTCCCATTGAAACCCATGATCAGGATGCAGGTACAAGGAACAAAAAGCATTTGGCGCTGGCGCCATGTCAAAGTCAGGTGCTAGGCATGGCCCAATGTGAGCCAAATTTTTGTCGAAGTCAGCTCTCCCTAGGTGATTTACTTCGCCCAAGTAGTAGCTCTGATCTGCTTCTATATTCTCGACAATTCCATCAGGACGTCATAATATTAACCTTTGGTGCATTGATGATGGTACTGCTCCAACACCATGTATCCATTCTCGGCCCAACAATAGATTGTAATTTGGTTTAGCCGATATGACCATAAACATAGTTGGTCGAAGGATGGATCCTACTTTGAGGTCCAGTTGGATCACACCCATGGTGGTCCCTATTCCTCCTTCGTAATTCGATAGGACCATGTTATGAGGCTTAATGTTTTCATC